>CM077264.1:19015281-19527781 GCA_039654775.1 Spinibarbus caldwelli | reverse complement strand
GAGAGAACACAAAACTTTAGTGAAATGTTTAGCTAAATTACGTGTAATGTTTAGCAAGAGAACTCGAAACTTTAGTGATAGAATGCAAATTTTTAGAGAGAGAATGTGAAACTTTAGCGATTGAACGCAAATTAGCAAAAGAACACAGATTCTTGTGGGAACACAACACGTTAACTATACAACGCAAATGTTTAGTGAGAGAACACAAAACTTTAGTGAAATGTTTAGCTAAATTACGTGTAATGTTTAGCGAGAGAACTCGAAACTTTAGTGATAGAATGCAAATTTTTAGAGAGAGAATGTGAAACTTTAGCAATTGAACGCAAATTAACAAAAGAACACAAAGTTCCTTGTGGGAACGCAATATGTTAACGATAAAACGCAAATGTTTAGTGAGAGAACACAAAACTTTAGTGAAATGTTTAGCAAGAGAACTCGAAACTTTAGTGATAGAATGCAAATTTTTAGAGAGAGAATGCGAAACTTTAGCGATTGAACGCAAATTAGCAAAAGAACACAAAGTTTCTTGTGGGAACGCAATATGTTAACGATAGAACACAAATGTTTAGTGAGAGAACACAAAACTTTAGTGAAATGTTTAGCTAAATTACGTGTAATGTTTAGCGAGAGAACTCGAAACTTTAGTGATAGAATGCAAATTTTTAGAGAGAGAATGCGAAACTTTAGCGATTGAACGCAAATTAGCAAAAGAACACAAAGTTTCTTGTGGGAACGCAATATGTTAAAGATAAAACGCAAATGTTTAGTGAGAGAACACAAAACTTTAGTGAAATGTTTAGCAAGAGAACTCGAAACTTTAGTGATAGAATGCAAATTTTTAGAGAGAGAATGCGAAACTTTAGCGATTGAACACAAATTAGCAAAAGAACACAAAGTTCCTCGTGGGAACGCAATATGTTAACGATAGAACGCAAATGTTTAGTGAGAGAACACAAAACTTTAGTGAAATGTTTAGCTAAATTACGTGTAATGTTTAGCAAGAGAACTCGAAACTTTAGTGATAGAATGCAAATTTTTAGAGAGAGAATGTGAAACTTTAGCGATTGAACGCAAATTAGCAAAAGAACACAGATTCTTGTGGGAACACAACACGTTAACTATACAACGCAAATGTTTAGCGAGAGAACATAAAACTTTAGCTTTAGAACACAATTGTTTTGCAAAAGAATGACAAAATATTTGTATACAAGACGTTTTATATATACTTGAATTGGTTTCTCAGCCAGGAGAACAATACAACAGGAAAACATGGTCAAAACATGGCAAATACAGTAAAAGAAAATGTGCAATTTTCAATTTTGACCCGCACATTAAAATTCCAAACTGTTGGGCAACAATCTTGTGGCTGTCTTAATAGCTCTTCATAATCAAACTAAACAAATTTGCTCTACAAAACAATGTGTATTGATATGTTAATGTTTATGTGAACAGAAAATGTGCTTCAGTACATGTGGTTGGAGCCTCAACCCTTTGTCGTATCGGTGAGCGTCAAAACCAGAGGATGTGACGGCTACCCTGACGAAGATTCAGATGAGAGCTGTGAGTATCTCCTGATCATGTGATCTCAGGACGTAACCCCGACTGACCTTTGACCTTTTAATTGCTAGGTCATGTTAGAGAAAGTCCACTAAATTATAAGGTGTAATTACCCTGTCCACTTCCAGCAGGGGGAGTCATTCCTCTTCTACAGTGGCTTTTGAATCCAGTCATTTAAAATGAATAAATATGTTATATGTGTCACTTTTGGATGTATTTTGATATCTAATATGCTAAGACATTCTAATAACGTTGTACTCATGTTTTGTTGTTGCAGATACGCTGAGTGTGTCAGAGGGCCAGGCCGTGCTGAGATCAGTGTCTGTGTGGGGTGCTTTGAGAGGTGTGACTTTATGCTTATTGTCTCTTTCATTCTTTGCTTGAAGTAAAAGCACTAACCCTAATAGTTGTGTCTTTTTCAACTTATCAAACCTGAAAATCAGGTCTGGAGTCCTTAAGTCAGCTTGTGTACCAGGATGATTATGGCACTGTAAGTATAGCGTGACAGTATTTTGTCATGTGCTTTTGATAAATTGCTATAGTGCAGTGGTATGTTCATACACTGCATGTTAATTTATTTAATCTTTCCATGCAGTATTTTATCAACAAGACAGAGATTGTAGACTTCCCACGTTTTGCATTCAGAGGACTTTTACTGGACACTTCAAGGCATTATTTACCTCTCCATGCTATTTTGAAGACTCTGGTATGTATTTACTGTTCATTATAAATTATATATAAAACAAGGTTTGGGGTTTGTAAGATTTTTAAACGTTTTTGAAAGAAGTCATGAATGCTCACCAACGCTGCATTTAAAAATACAGAAAAAAACAGTAATGCTGTGAAATATTATTACAATTTAAATGAACAGTTTTCTATTTGAATATATTTTGAAATGTAATTTATTCCTGTGATTTAAAGCTCCTTGTGCTGATTAATATATTTCTAGAAACCATTATTCTAGGATTCTTTGATTTTATAGAAAAGAAAAGCATTTGGAATATAATTATTTTTTAAATATTACAAATGTCTTTATACTTTTCATCACTTTAATGCATCATTGCTGAATAAAAGTATTAATTTCTTTAAAAAAAATCTTGCTTACCCCAAACCTTTGAACAGTAGTGTAAAATAAAATAAATGATATATTTTTTCCATAGGATGCTATGGCCTACAGTAAATTTAACGTCTTTCACTGGCACATTGTGGATGATCCTTCCTTCCCATATCAGAGCCGCACCTTTCCTGACCTCAGTAATAAGGTAGAGATGCTGTAAAATCACCTCAAAAACTGCAACATTTCTAACATATTTCAATCACACTCCTCATTTTTAATACAGCATTTTTGCTTCTATTCTTCTGAATTACTAACGTTATATGCATTTGTTGTTTATATTAATTGTAGTTCCATTAAAGATGCTGTATATATAATATACACAGTACACTCAAGGAAGCTTAGTGTTATTTTATAATTTTTTTATTTTTATACTGTTATAGTATTTTTTTAATGTTTTAAATAAGCCTTTGTTTTTATATTTTCAGTTATAATTTAATTAAAGTTTTAGTATTTCTTTGTGCTTTTGTCATTTATATTATTATTATTTAAAATAATTCTGTTTAGCTTTGAATTTGTTTTATGTTTAGTAATTCTAGTTCTTCAACTTTTAGTTTATTTCAGTTAGCTGCCAAGGCAACATTTCTAATTTTCAATTAATATATGTATATTTTATTTTACCTTTATTTCAGGTAAGGAAAACACTTTTTAATAGTTTTAGTAATAACATCACTGTTATATATTTTTCTTCTAGGGGGCTTTTCATCCGTTCACTCACATCTACACACAGTCAGATGTGATGAGGGTGATCGAACATGCGAGAATGAGAGGCATTAGAGTCGTTCCTGAGTTTGACTCTCCTGGACACACTCAGTCATGGGGGAAAGGTACACACACACACACACACACACACACACACACACACACTGGTATTCCTATCAATATGGGTTCATTCTATAGATGGTAATGGTTTTTATACTGTAAGAACTATATTTTCTATCCCCGTACCCTACCCCTACCCCTCACAGGAAACCTTCTGCATTTTTAGATTTTCAAAAAATTTCATTTTGTATAATTCATAAGCTTGTTTCCTCATGGGAACCTAAAAATGTCACCACAAGGTCAAAATTTACTGGTATTACTATACTTGTGGGGACATTTGGTCCACATAACATAGTGAATACCAGCACACACACACATGCCTGCTGGAATACCATGAAAGCAGAGATTATAAATAATAATGTTAAAGAATAATGATGTTTGTTTCTTGTTCTCAGGACAGCCAGGCCTCTTGACTCCCTGTTACAAGGGCAGTGTGCCGTCTGGTTCGTTCGGACCTGTCGATCCAACAGTAGACACTACTTATAAGTTCATGGAAAGCCTCTTGAAAGAGGTGAAGTTTGTCTTTCCTGACTCTTATGTTCATTTAGGAGGGGACGAGGTCAGTTTTGTCTGCTGGTAAGCATTTTTTGACACTTGATATTGTTTGTATAATTGAGTGCCTTATTTGAGCTTGACTACATTAGCAAGAACGGTGGTGTTTTTATTTATAAGATTTTAGCTATGTGTTATTCTCTCAAATAGGCAGTCGAATCCCAATGTGCGGACGTTTATGGAAAAGATGGGCTTTGGGAAGGATTTTACTAAACTGGAATCATTCTATATGGAGAGGTGAGTGGAAATGTGTGAGTGTTTAAAAACAAAGCTAACTTCATATGTACAGAAAAATTTTCCGTCTGTAAGATTTTTTTACCTTGTGAAAAATAACTGTTAAAATAACAGTTTTCTATGTGAATATATGTTAAAATATCATTTATTTCTGTGATGTCGAAGCTGAATTTTGCTGAAACATGCAGATTTGCTGCTCAAGAAACTGTAATATTTATTTTCAGGATTCTTTGAAAAATAAAGCATTTATTTTTTTAAAAAGTATATTTTTTGTAACAGTTTAAATGACTTTACTGTCACTTTTGATGCATCCTTGCTGAATTTTTTTTAAAAATTAATTAATTTTCTTAAATTTAATTGATTTTTAATTTCTAAAAATTAATTAAATTCTATACATTTCTTTGAACAGTGGTTCACATTTTAGCATAATTTGTTGACTGCTTTTCCTTCATGATCCTTAATTCTTATTTTATTAATATTTAATAAAATAAAAAATATAAAAACAAGTTTAATAAATTAAATTAGTTTAATACTAATAATAATACATATACTTATTTATTATAATATATATATATATATATATATATAATTCTTTTAATTTATTAAATTTATTGTTTTTATATTTTTTATTTTATTAAATATTAATCATTTACATTTTAAATTTAATTATTTAAATTTTAGGTTTTAGTTATTTAAATTTAAGGTTTAATCCCAGATTTTAAAATGAATATTTCGAAAATGTGTTTGGTTAAGACATGTTTCATACCATTAAAAAAACAAAAAAACAAAAAAAACAACCGATATAAGCAGAATGTAAATGTTTTGTCTTCTGATAACAATGGAAAAAAATGTTTACAGTTTTTCTACATAAGCATAAGAATTGGCACATTCATGAACACAGTGTTTATGGTTTTCCACTATGTCTCTCTTTATGTTCGTCAGTATAATGAACATGACTGCCGCTCTCAACAAAACCTCCATTGTTTGGCAGGACGTGTTTGACTACCATGAGCGAGTGAGTAAAAACAGTGAGTCTGCTTTACAGTCACAATGGTTGCATTCAAACGTCAAAAAGAGATGTGTGTGATTGTAACAGGAATGAGACACTTCTCTTCTAGCCCAGATCTAAGTACGTGGTGGAGGTTTGGAAGCAGGGCTGTTACCTGTGCAAGATGCGCCGGGTGACTAAGGCAGGGTTAAAGGTCATCCTGGCGGCCCCTTTCTACCTCGACCTGCCGATACCCACTCACAGCTGGGCCCATTACTACAACGTGCGGCCCTTAGCCTTCAGGGGTCAGAGCATAAGTGCAAAATACTAACAAATACTAGAGACTACAGTGGTGTGTGTCAGTGTAGTGCTGATTCCTCTCAAATGTTCATTCCGTCCAGTGTGAAAGTGTGTTGTGCTGTGAGAATCAAACAAACATGCATTGATAAGCATGACTTTATAAGAGTTATTGTAGTATTATTTATATACTATTCAAATATTTATTTATGTTTGGAGGTCATTTTCAGTTTGTATTTAAATTTCATGTAAATAATTTAATTTTAGTTCATTTTAAATTGATTTTAATTTTACATTTTGTAATTTTTATTAGCGTTTAAAAATATTTTGATTTAGCATTATTATTATTATTATTTTAAATTTCAGTGATGTATGCATGCAACTTCCTGCAAAAATTCCTTTAAAATATAAATTGTTATTATTATAGGTTTATCAGAGTGTATTTTGTGAAGTAAAGACATGGTTTGGACTTGGTCATTAATAACATTTTGTTTTTGTTTAATAAAATAGTAACAATGTAGCTTAAAACTTATTTAGTTCAGTTTTGTATTTATATTTCAGTTTATTTCTGCTTTATTTCAATTACCAACAATTATTTTTAATAGTTTTAGTTTTATAACAACACTGGACTTCGTATTTTGGTATTGCATCAGCTAAGCAGGGATATTATAGTTAATTAAAACTAAAACCATAAAAAATAAAGTAAACGTTAACTAAAATAAATAAATAAATAAATAAAAAACATTTTAAAGTTTATTTTATTTCCGGTTGTTGCCAAGGCAACATTTCTCATTGAGTTTATCTTTATATACTAAAATAACTAAAACTAAAACTGAAAAAAAAATAAATAAATAAAAATGTAGACATATATAAAAAAATAATAACTATTACAAAACACAACAAAAAATAATAAACTTTAGCTAAAATAAAAAAAATAGAAACTAATTAAAAATATTAAGGAAAACTATAATAGTATCTCCATTCTAAAATTACACTCCAGCAAAGTAACTAATACAATATGGGGGTGTTTTTTTTTAAGAGTAACACATGAATAAAACACCTCAGAATGCAGCATGAAATCCTGTTGTCACGATCATTGCACTTTGTAACCAGAAGGTGTCAATCAAGAGTGGACTCTTTATAGAGTGAGGTGAAACACAGTGTCATCAGACTGTACATGTCACACAAGTAGGTTCTATCAGAAGATACGAAGCAAAATTATTCAATATAAGTTATTTAAAAGTCGGAACTGTGGCCTAGTGGTTAACTCGTTGAGCTCCGGTGCTCTTTTGGAATTTTTGAGTTTGAATCTAGCTTGCAACATTTTTAAAATCTCGTTTCCTCCTCTTCTTCCCATCATTTTCTCATCCTCCCTTCACAATACACCCAGTAAAAGCCTCAAAACGATAAAGCGTGTGACCCAGTGTTTGCTGCTTTCTCAGATTCCACAGGACACGGTTCTGGAGATCTGGAAGGGTGCAAAGTACCAGGCTGAACTGAGCAGGATGACCCAGGCCGGGCACAGGGTCCTGCTCTCTGCCCCCTGGTACATCAACCACATCAGCTATGGCCAGGACTGGCGTGACTCCTATGCAGTGCAGCCCCAGAATTTCTCCGGTGTGTGGAGCAGCATGTTATGCTGGGCTCAGACAGTCTCCAGCGCTTGCTCTTATTGTGTAATATTTAAATATCCAATATAAGATATTAGGGATGCACCAAATGTTTGGCAACTAAAATTGTTCGGCCAAAAATAGCAAATTAAGTTATTTCGTTGTTCAGCCGAATAAGCGAAAATAACGAACAATGACGTGATGCCATCAAATAGAGTCGCGCACTAATGCAGCAAACATGTCGACAGTGTGGAGGCATTTAAAACTGCCAGAGAAAGATGCAAAAATCATTACAAGCACCGACAGCCAGAGACTGTTTAAGTGCTGCATCGCATGTCTTCGATGAGAAGAGGAAGGGGGTGGTTGTTGCTGGTTACTGTATGATGACTGAAATCATAAAATGGCCTTAAACAATTAGTAAATAAACTGCAGAAAGTTGTTTTGTAAAACACACACAAATTACACGTATTCTGATAGCGATGACGAGCTCGTTAGCCAGGGTTCAACGTCCAAAGCGCGAGGAAAATCTGCGCTGAAACAGTGTTACTCGTCAGTTGCTCAGTAACATTTTTATGAATTTTTGGGCATGTGACAATGCGATATGTGCGGCAAACATAATTTATAAATCTGCTGTTCTCAACAAAAAGAAGCACCGAGGACTTCCTGTGGGTTTCTGCCAAAATAAAAGCTTAGAAAAAAGCAAGAACTCCATTAACGTTCATAAATGTTAGTATTGTAATTTTACTGTTGTTCTGTAAAATAAAATAAAACAGTAAGACAATAATAATGATAATAATAATTACAACAGCTCTATTAATACGTTTATTATAACATTCACAGTCACATAGTGTTCAAATTGGGATCTGTAATATTTTCTAATGTTTTAAAAGAAGTGTCTTCTGCTCAGCAAGACTACATTTATTTGTACAGTAAAAAATACATGCCTGATTCAAAAAGGACCTCAAAAATGGCCAAAAAATATTATTTTACTAACTTATTCATTTTAAGTGAAATTGTGCTTTGTTGGTATAATGTCTGCTTGAATGTTAAAAAAATGTTGAGTGTTAAGTAAATATTTTTAAATTGTTGTATTGTAATTGAATTTTTCTTTGAAAAGCAAGACAAAACAGTAAAAAGCACATTTTGGCTTTTTAATTTATGCAGTGGTGAAAATAATTGCAAAATACACAGGGAAAAAACGCGAAAAACCGTGTTCGGTATTCAGCCTTCGCCAAGTGTTTCATTTTGTTCGGCTTCGGCCAAGAATTTTCATTTCGGTGCATCCCTATAAAATATCAGTCCCTAAAAGCAAACAGTCGATAAACCAGAAATCATGATGACTTTCAAGTATTTTAAGTATTGGTTAATTTCTCACAGAATCAACCACTTCTTGATGTTGTTTGCGTTGCTGTTGTTTGTGGTGCAGAGCTGGTGTGTGTTTTCAGCGCATGTCTGTTGTGCTTGTTTAAATATGTGCGTTTTTTCTATGATTTAGGCACAGACGAGCAAAAGAAGTTGGTGATTGGTGGAGAGGTTGCCATGTGGGGTGAATATGTGGACGCCACCAATCTGACCCCACGCCTGTGGTATGACTAGAAGAACAGTCCAGATCAGAATGAATTATTGCACTGTTGCAGATCTTTATGATTTTGTGTGTTTATTTGTGTGGTTGTGAAGGCCGAGAGCCTGTGCTGCAGCGGAGAGGTTGTGGAGCAATGAAGAAAAAACCCTGAACGCAGATCTGGCTTTCCCACGTCTGGAGGAGTTTCGCTGTCAACTTGTAAGGTATTGAAAATATGTTTGTAAATATTCTTTATCAACCTCTGGTCTGTTTCAAGCACACTTCACATACAAAACTAAATATTTAGTATTTTATATATTTATTTTATTTAGAACCTGTGACACATTTTCAGGATTCTTTGATGAATATGAAATGAAATGGGAAAAAAATAACAGCATTTATTCAAAATAGAAATCTTTTCTAACAATATTAGTCTTTTCTCTCACTTTTTATCAATTTAACACATCCTTGCTGAATAAAAGTATTAATTTCTTTCAGAAAAAAAACAGAAAAAATGTATTGAACCTAAATTTTAAACAGTAATGCATATTGGCACAAAAGATTTTTATTTTAAATAATTGCTGTACTTTTTAACTTTTTACACACACTCTCTCTTTCGCTCTCATATATATATATATATATATATATATATATATTCTCAATTAGAAGAATTTAGTTTTATTGTTTTTACATTTAAACAACATGTGTTGTTTGTGTTTCTGCAGGCGGGGTATTCAAGCGGAGCCTCTGTTTGTTGGCCATTGCAGACATGAGTATGATGGCCTGTAAGTTCACTGATCAGCCACTAAAACTGAAGAGCGGTGTGTTTGTGCACTGGAATATTGCTTTGGAATTTGCACAGTACTCTCTCACAATACTGTGAGAATGTGAAATTGAAAATGTGAAAATGTGAAATTTATTAATAAAGATCTATTCAAGAATGATTTAGTTGTGTATTAAATTACAAGTTTAATAATAATAATATACAGTGTTTAAATATTATTGTTAATATATAATTAATAATAATAATAATAATAATATATTTACCCCTAAAATACAATAGCCCTAAAAAGTCACACTTAAAAATGGATGAATAACAAATTATTTTATATAAAACATCAAGCTATTATCGTAGTGCCAGATGTAAAATGCACAACTCAGTCAGCTGATTCATCAGTTCATTAACAAAGGTTAGGTTTGGTCCTGATTTCCCACGTTTGGAGAGTATGAGGTAAACGGCTGATGTAAAGTACCTACACATTTAATGAAATCGCCTGCCACTACGACAGCAATCCCGTGTCGCAGCCACACGGCAGAAGATCCTATTAACTCTGATGGGGTTTATACACTAGATAAAGTAGGACACCGAGAGGCGTCCAAATCTACACACTACTGCTGTTAGAGTAAATCAATCAATGGCCTTTTAGTATTATTTATAGAGCATTTAAAATATTTTGTTATATTTCGTTTATATTTTTAACTTTAGTTCTTAGTACTTTTTTAGTATTTTTAATATTTTTGTAGTTTAAGTTAACAATAACACAAGCTGTTTTTTATTTTGTTATATTGAATTTTTGGGTATTTAAAAATAATTTTAAATTTATTCTCACACATTACTAAATAAATAAGTGTTGGGCAAGGATTAATCGCAATTAATTGCATCCAGAGTTTTTGTGTACATAATATATGTGTGTGTGCTGTGTACTTTTATGATGTATATATAAATACACACACATGCATGTATATATTTGAGAAAAATGTTTATATATTAAATATATTTAAATATAATATAAATTATATGAATATACATGTAAATATTTTCAAAATATATACTGTATGTGTATGTCTTCATATGCAGTATACATAATAAATATACACAATACATACACATATATAAATACATTTATTTTGGATGTGATTAATCATTGCCCAGCACTAAAATAAATAAATTATAAATTATAATTCTATTAATAATAAATCAAATGTTTTTCATTCTGTGTGTGTGTGTGTGTGTGTGTATATATATATATATATATAATTAAATGTGATATTTAAAATAAACGTTATTTTAAAATGTAAAATGAAATGAGAAAATCTTGTATATTTGCTATTTATATTTTGTATTAAGACAACATCTACCAACAAGCAACCTATTTATTTATTTAATTTCAGCAGCAGTTATTGCTGTGGGTTCATTTTTTGTTTTCATATATAATAGCTACTTGATCCTTTTTTGATGATTCAGCAGCAAGTTGCACATAATAAATAAGCCTCTCGATCCCTTGCTCAGCACTAACATGGTCTTTTAACTTAAGTCCTCCTAATGTTTAAGTTACTTGCCAAAATGAGCTTACATGCCTTTGATATTTACTTAGACAATTGATTTTCTCATTGACGGGATTATGCTGCTGCTAACAGATGGCAGGGATTGGCTAATCCCAGAAGGCAGCACTGCCACCCCGTTCCCACCTGCCCTTCTCTGTCCCCCTCAATCCACACGACCAGACTGACCCCTACATGACCTTTACTTCATTACGCATGCAGGACTATGATAACCTGGAGTCACCAGGAACGGTTTAAGGACAGACAAACAAATAAATAAATATTTATTAAATTTATTTATCAATTGGCCTAAAAAATGGTTTCAGTTTCTTTCTAAAAATTACAGATTTTTAAATGTAATTTTAATGTTTGTTTTTGTTTTGTTCTTTTTTGTTCCTTTTTTTGTTCTTTTTGTTTGACCTGAACTTGTTTTCGTGACATTCTCACATCAGATACTGTTTATATGGTAAAAATGTCTCATTAAGCATATTTTGCACATATTAAAGTGATGATAAAATATCATCCTACAGCATTTGTTATTTAGCTGTTATTTATATATTCTTCTGTTTTAGTAATTTTTAGTAATATTGCAACTTTTTATGTTCAGTTAGTTACCTAAACAGCACTTCTAATTTTTATTTTCTATTTTTATTAACATTTCTAAAGTTTTTCATCAAATATTTTTTCTGTAATTGTTTATATAATAATAATATCTAATATTTTATGTATTACAGCTTTATTTCAGTTAGTGAAAACATTGCCAATATCAACTCATCTCCTGAAACAATATTTTTTTTAATTTTTTTTTATTTTAATTTAATTTAATTTTTTTGTTTAATTGCAAATTTAAGGTTCATTAATTTTTTATATATTAATATATTTATATGTATTATTTCATTTTTCCATATAAAATAAACTTATTCCTGCTCATAATAAATAAATAAATAAATATGTCATATAAAATATGTAATACATTATTTATTTATTTTTGTGTGTTTTGTTTAATTTCAGATATGTTTTTGTGAGGTTCATGCATAAACTACTGTGCTTACTGCTCACAAGCATTTCTTGCACATATTGAAATGATAAAATATCATCCTACAAAATTGCATATTATGTGCAAAAGACCATCCGCTGATATGTATTGCACACACGCGAAGAGATTTCCCGCCAAATCATCCTCACTTGGCAAGCGACCTGCAGTTTCTCTGTCGGTTAATGAATATTCGGAAATCTAGTTAATAATCTTATTAGTTAATTAGTGCTAAAATAAGGCGTGTTGTTTTGTGTCAGTTTTCATAACAGTTAAACATGAGCGTGCGCAGCATATGTCCATCAATGTGTTTAATCCCAAACACAAAGATTAATCTAGATGAGTCACAGATTTATAAATCGCTGGCTTCCTTCCACCATGCCAGGCATTAGGGCCTCTTCTGAACATGGTAAATGGCCCTAATTAGATTTTAGAGCTTATTAGTTATTTATTTCATGATTAGAGCCTATTATTGGCAACTGTATGCCATAAACTGTACTGTTAGAAGGACAGCTGCATTGCTTCACTCTCTAACGCACTAAAACTCATGCATAAGTACATAACTCATGCAGAATGATTTTTTTTTTTTTTTTTATAAACTCAGAGTAAATGGCTGGATTATATACAGGTGTAAAAGTGTGTTAGATGCTATTTGTTTCATAAACTTGTATACAGGAGTTGTAGGATCTGTTTGCAGAGTTTGTTTTGTTGGAGACTCATATCCGTATCGTCGAGTGATAATCCCTTCTCTGTCTAATTTGCTTTGCTCAGTGATCTGTAGTTTGTCAAAGGCAGGGGTCTTCAGCCCTGCTCCTGGAGATTTCAGCTCCAACCCCAATCAAACACACCTGAACCAGCTAATCAAGGTGTTCAGGGCTACTTGATAATTACAGACAGGTGTGTAGCAGCAGGATTGGAACTGAAGCTGCTGTAAGTTTTTTTTTTTTTTTGTTTTTTGTTTTTTTAATAGAATTTGAGGACTTCCTCTGCCATTTTCATTACTGTAATGCTAAAAAATTCAAACAATCGCTTTGCTATATATATGATTACCCATATAATTTAAATATATAATACTGAAATTATAAATATTATAAGTTTACTTAATTTATTCTGTCTTCAATGTTTTACAGTAATGTAAAAATTGTAATACAGTAAAACAAATACATATTTCTTCTCAGAATCTAATTAGAATCATAAATGTGATTATTGAGAGTTACAAAAACAACATGGATGGATGGATGAATGGATGAATGAATGAATGAATGAATGGATGGATGAATGAATGAATGAATGAATGAGAATTTTGGGGGAAATGATCTTAATTGCCATACTAAAAGACAAAGAAAGAAAGAAAGAAAGAAAGAATGAATGAATGAATGAATGAATGAATGAATGAATTTTGGGGGAAATTAGCTTAGTTGCCATAAATGAATGAATGAATGAATAAATAAGGTAATGAGAATTTTTGGCGAAATGAGCTTAATTGCCATAAAAATAAATAAGTAAAGAAATAAATTAAAATGAATTTGGGGGGGGGAAATAGGTTAATTGCCATGATAGATAAATAAATAAATAAATAAATAAATATTTTGTGGGAAATTAGCTTAATTGCCATGAACGAATGAATGAATAATGTAATAAGAATTTTGGGGGAAATTAGCTTAATTGCTGTGATTGATTGATTATAATTATTTGGGGGGAAATTAGCATGAATGAATGAAAAACAAAGGTGGCTTTAATTTCTGTATTAAATGTAGAGATTTTTATTTGTTTTGTTTTGGTGAAATGTGACCTTGTTTTGTGAGGTTCTCATATTAACCAGAAATGTGTGAAAAGTAAAGTAAAGAAATGAAATGCTGTTTTGAATGTCAGACTCAAGCACTGTGAATGTACTGCAGTAAACACTATACTGCAGTGAAATCCTATCAAACACTAATGATCCAGGTAAATATGCACACTAATGCAGTCGCAGTGTTGTTTCATCAGGCACATGTTGTTGCACGCTGTAAAAGTTAGCTGCACTCTTTGACAAGAGCTGACATTCAGAGAGATTATAGACAAAGCGCCTTATGTGATGCACGGAGATGTGAACTTCTGTCAATACAGCTTCAAGGACGTTCAGATCAGCTGCAGAAAACACGCGGACTCCTTCTGCTGCACAGGTGCCTCTCACTCTGCCGTATATTCCCCATCCCCTCCGCATAACACAAAAAAACACAAATCCAGAAATAATCATAAATAATAACAATAAATGTATTGTTTATTTATTATATTGTTAAACAAACAACAGTTGTCAATTGTCATATATTTCTACAATATTTTACATTTATCTTACAATAACAATTATTTTCCCATTTTACACAATATTAAAATATATTGTTTGTTTATAGCCTATCTGTATTTTTATTTATTTGTATAGCCTAGTTATGATGTTATATTTATATTAATATTTTTTTTATTTTTTTGGATTTACAGTATGTGTCATAAATTTCTTTGATTATCATAAAGTGTCACATAATTACAGTGGTACACGAATATGATAATCAATCAATATCATGGTATATCAAAGGATGGTAATATGGTAATGCATCAAATGCATTTAAAATGTGCAAGTTTTTCTTAATTTCCCATGGTTCCAGCACAGTATTTTTATTTTATTTAATTTTTTTATTATTATTTATTTTATTTTATTTTCTTTCTCTGTATACAGAGAATATTATATATTATCATCTTAATATATTAGGATCATAATATATATGACACCTCTTTATTGATTTTATGCTTCACCAACCAGTAATTGTCTAAGATCATTTTTGTAACTAGTTTTACCAGTTTTTCCACAATGTACAATAATTATACATTTGTCAATGAGATAAAGTAACTGCCCTAAGGACCAAATGCTGAACTGTACAACTGTCACACTCTGAAATTTAATATTGGTTTGGGTAAGAGCTTATTAGAGAATAAATAACTTGAATTTTTATATTAAGTAGAGCATGATCTCATAAATTGTGGATACATTTTTAATGTGTGATGAGAACTTTTTAAATATTTTTTTAAAAATGTGTGGTGATGGAAATGACAGGGTGGTGGTGGTAATGACAGGGTGTTGTGGAAATGACAATGAATTAACGTGAATGCAGAGAAACAGCAGAGATATATATTACAAAAAGTCTTAAACTCATCACACCCATTAAACTCAATTCACAAAGTCATTAAACATATCAATTGTACTTTGTAACCATAAATGTCATTTCCACCACAGAGGCAGTGTGGTGGAAATGACATTTCTGTAGTTTTTTGTGAAAAAATGGAATATAGCTTCACAGATTAGCTTGGAATTAATACTTAGCATTTCATGTATGCAAAATACTCTTATTTAACTTAAAATGTTTAGCTTTTTAAAAACACCCTTGAAGGCACAGCATGTTTGGAAATGACATAGAATAAATATATTAACTGATCAAGCAATATTTACCTTGATTTTTCTTCCATTTGTTGTTGATGAAAATTTAAATTTCCTCCATGTCCAACATGTGCTCTGATGTCACTGAACATTTCCACAGAAACCACCTAAACAATCTTTCACACAAACTTTTTAAAGCGACATTACAGTGTTGTGGTGGAAATGACACCAATACTGTGCGACAGCTATATTTTGTATAAAAAGTAATATTGATAGTGGTCTCACATTAAATACTATAATGCATTTTAATTATTTTACTAGTGCTTAAATCAGATACATTAATAGTTACCAGATTAGTCATATTTTTAAACTGTATATTCATTGTTGAAGTTTAAAAGTCTGGGTGTGCGACAAGGAGAAAACAGTGATTTTGACACCTATAAAGGAGGTTGAAAAGTATGAAAAAATCATAATAGAAAGGTAGTAAAAAGTTTTAAAGGTGGTTTTATTGTTAGTTTGACAAAGAAAGAGGAATTTGTCCAAAATCATATGTATTTTTAAAAATATGACCAAAGAACATAAAAGTGCCCATAGTCTAAGAATCACCCATCTATCTATCTATCTATCTATCTATCTATCTATCTATCTATCTATCTATCTATCTATCTATCTATAGCATCAAAATATTTAAAAATATTCAGGTAATCTTAGAATGAGTTTTTAGTGTAAATATGCCAAGTCTTTATTGATTTTCTGCTTTCTTCCGCTCGTGTCGGAGGCGGCGCGGTGCGTCTGTCGCGTCGCGGTAGTGATGGTCGGTAATCCGCGGTGATCCGCCGAGCGCTGCGTTCTGCTGATGGCAGCAGCGGCATCTGTTCCCTGTCAGAGATCTAGGTCAGCAACACTGCGACGCGCGCGGAGCGTTCAGCGCTCACCTCCAGAACTCTCCATCTCAGCCAGACGCACTCAGAGCGGCACGATCTTCATTACTGAACATTTAACTTAAGT
Source organism: Spinibarbus caldwelli (assembly GCA_039654775.1). Taxonomy (NCBI): domain Eukaryota; kingdom Metazoa; phylum Chordata; class Actinopteri; order Cypriniformes; family Cyprinidae; genus Spinibarbus; species Spinibarbus caldwelli. Next base: position 19,511,277 of record CM077264.1, on the reverse strand, counting down.
TAGATTTAACTTGTGAAAACACTTTGCAGCTACACAATACATAAATAGAATAAATTTAAAAAGAAGAAGAAGAAGAAAAAAAAGGCAATTTTGAAATTGCATTACATTAGGCTATATAATAACACTATATTTAGCATAAAATAATGTTTATGTAATATGCAAATGTGCATAGCCTATATGATCAGAAGTTGCGAAAAAAAACTTTAAACCTGTAAACAATACATGACACAAAAACTAAACATAAACACAGACAGCTACTCAGTTTTAACTGATAACAAAAAGAAGATATTTTCTACAAAACTTTTCCATAAAGGTGTGCATAATGTATTGTAAAATGCATCATATAAATATAATAAAGCAATAAGCCCCAAGAAGCCAGTGAATTTATAAAAGCTAAGGGGCGTTTTTAGGCAGGGCTTTTATAAAACGGTTATTCCATATATTTAGTAAGGTTTCACAAAATAAAACAAAGCAAATAAAATGTAATGATATTGATAAAAACAGTATTCTTCCACCAAACAATGTAGTTCCTCTGAAACGTTTGTGGTTCCAACAAAGTGGTTGAAGAGCAAAGGTGTTTGTTTATAGAGTAATTTACAACAGATTCGAACCAATCAGAATCAAGAACCGGAACTATCCGTTTTATAATATAAAACACCCCATTGTATATTATAAAAGAAACAAGAATTTTTCCACTATTTCCTATATTTAAGGTATGCATTATGCCTTGTAGCACATACCATATTAATATAAAATAAAACACCAAAGTGTACATAACTGATAAAAACAAACAAAACACTATTTTTTTTAAATGTATCAACATATAAAATAGGCCTTTTTTTCTCCTTAATGTTTTTATTTTTATTTTTTCATCAAACATGAATTTTTACTGTACGTTGTAGGACAATGTAAGCAGTTAACAATTCTCTTTTTTTTTCTCTATTAAAATTTACATTTCTAACATTTTAACAGTGTAGGTAAAGTTAATACCGAAAATGTTTTCATTTGCCTTTTTATCTACATAAATATATTTCCTTGTACACTCTAAAAAATGCTGAATTGTTTTAACCCAATGTTGGGTCAACTATGGACTAACCCAGCTGTTGGGTTAAATTTTTACTTTAAATTTTTAACCCTAATGTTGGGTTAGTCCATATTTGATCCAAAGTTGGGTTGAAACAACCCAGCATTTTTAGAGTGTACTTCAAAGCAGTAAAAACAAAAGACATTTTAAAATATTTTAGTTTCCTTATTTCCCCACTGCAGTTGTTTGGTTAATACTGTAAGTCAGCTGATTAGTTTGTTACAGTGGCTATAGAAGTATTTGTAATATGTTGTGCTGCAGCTAATCTGTGGCGTTCGTGGTCTGCTCGCAGACAGATGAGAGACGTTCAGCATACGGTTATGTAACAGCTGCTGAGTTACACTGTCAGCACTGCACAGATCAGACTCTAAACGCCTTAAATGTGCCCCATGACCGCTCCACTACACTAAACCCGTTAACATGAAACGCCAGTGCGATCAGTGTATGTCTTGTGTTAACAGCTAAACAAGTATGATTTAATCTGAATACCAATAATCTGAATAACTGATATCTAATTTAAAGTTATAGATTTAGCAGTAATTTTATTTTAGTTATTTTACAATTTTATATTATTTGTATTAGCAGTAATTATTAGTGCAATTTTTATATTATATATTATTTTATATTAGTTCTAATTGTTTTTATATTTTTTAAATAATTTTATATTTTGTGTTATGGCTAACTACAATGGTTTCCCATTCAGAAGCATTAAAATAAAATAAAAAAATATATGAAATAAAATTAAATAAAATAAAATTTAAATTAAATTAAATTAACAAGCAAACAAACATCATCATCATCATCTGGCCAAAATATATTTCAAATATATGCTGTTTATGTGAATATTTTTTTTATAATAATAAAAAGTAAATAAAAAAATCAATTTTAAACTATTGTATTATTAGTAATTTTAATATATTATTATTTTTTATTTTATATGTTATACTTTTTTATATTTTAAAAATAGTTTTAAATTTTGGGTTATGCTAACTAGAAAAAATAAGATAATAATAATAATAATAATAATAATAATAATAATCTAGCCAAAATACATTTCAGATATATGCATTCTATTCATTTTTGAATAATTCTAAAAAAATACTTTAATATGTTTAGACCTTCAAAAACCTTTACAATGTATATTACAAAATGTACTTTATAAGGCAAGAAAAAATTATTTATTTATTATTTTTTTTAAATCCAATCCCCATATGGGTTGTATAGATACAGAACCTGAGCACTACAGATGCTTATTAAATACCATTTGAACACGCTTAACCAGCATCCTAGTAAATAGCCTTGACCTGAAATGATCTGAAGTGTAACTTAAAGGGTTACTGATAAACCTTATCAGTCATAGTGTATAATATTCCTGCTATTTTTAGGCCAATCTAATCTCTTTGTTTTATGGTAATCTCTGCTCTGCTCATCTAAGCAAGTCTTGTCCTAAAAAGCCACTAGGAACATTATGCGTTATTGCCACCTGCTAGTTACATAAACGCAGCTAATGCCGCTGTGAAGCGCTCACTCGCTCAGGTGTGTCACTCACACATGACATCCGCAGGAATGTGTCATGCGCTGAGCTTTTCATCTGGAAGCTCACAGTCACATGTTGTGACACTCCTGTTTTCAGCTCTCGCTCTCTCACGCAACACGCTGTCTGAAAACAAATAAAAGCAAACCAACAAGACACAATGAAGTGGGTGCTTAGGTCAGGCAAACACTGCCATTCGCGATCAGCAGGTCAAAGACAAAAAGAAAAACCCCTCCCATTGTTGTTTTTCAACTGTTTTGTAATTCATTTGTAAATCTAACGGATTATATAGTGTATATATTTTTGTTTTGTTTGCTGTTTTGTTTACCAATCACTTGTCCTAGGTAGGCCTACAGTATTTATTTTATTTTGTTTTATTTTATTTTATTTTACATCCATTTTCCAAAATGCTTGTCCTATGTAGGGTCATGGTCATTTTTTTTTTTTTTTTTTTTTTTTTTTAGTTGTTTTTTGTTTTAGTTTAATTTTTGTTTTAGTTTAGTCTTTTGTAGGGGCGTAACATTTTGTTTATTTTTATTTTGTTTTCCAAATTACTTGTCCTATGTCCACATTTATTTATTTATTTATTTATTGTTTGTTTGTTTGTTAATTTTATTGTTGATTTTAGTTTTATTTTGTTTTGTATTTATTGTTATTTGTTGTTTGTTTTATTTTATTTTTTCAAATCTCTCTCTCTTTCTCTTTTTTTATAAAGCACTTTTCTTTTCTTTCTTTTTTTTTTTTTTTTTTTGGTCTGTTAATGTATATCAGGGGATTTTATGCAGAGATTTCACTGACATCCACTATTTATGAATTTATTGATTATTTTTACTTTTGTCAGGTGAAGATGGGGAACCAGTGGGAAAAAAATAGATCACCTTAAATAAATTTGGACAAATGGAAGAAAAGTGTTTTGTATCAGTTTTCGGTTTTATGTAATTAAATAGCAGGGGAACCCCCAGATTAAATGTTTGTATATTTAATAATATACTTCAATTTTTTCTATGCTCTCAATGCTGTATTGTGAAAACAGTCACTCTAACAAAAGCATTTATGTTGTGACTACATTCACAAAAAACTTTACATTCACAAAACACTAAACTGTTACTATTACCTTCAGTAACGTAAATAAAATCTCTTTTTTAAGAAATGAAAACCTCTGAACCATGAGAGGACAAAGTAAAAATTTTATTACAAACTATTCCATAGTCAAACATTCTTCATTCGCACGCAAAACAGCACTGCCTAAACGTGGGATTTTGGCAACACAGTCAATTCATTCAGCTGAAACTAATCAAAAACAACCCACACCTGCCAAACACACTCAAGCACACACTTAACTTATGCCAAATATGACAATATGCAAATCACAAATACACAGGCATACTTGTTCACACAGGTCTGTGTTTCAAGATCTTCATGCAACAGAACTGAATTACAGTCTCCAGTTCAGAGTTCAAATGGCTCCGTCTGCTCCTCAAGAAGACCCCAGCCTACTCGAGGGGCCGTAATCTTTTTACACACTCTTTAGGTCAACAGAGAGACCTCTGTCAGCAGGACTAAGACACCAGTTTAATGCCAGCCGAGCATTAAGGAGGATTCTTGGTTCACAGAGATCATCTCCTCATCAGACTGCATGCTGTCTGCTGGTCATTCATCGGTTGAGTTTAAACAAACCAATTAGAGAAGAGTTTGCATCAATCTACTCAAGATAAGGCTTGTTTGGCATTCAATCAAAACAAAGCTTTTTGCAATTAAAAGGTCACATGATTGTGGTTTATGAGCAATCACTGAAAGAGACACGAGAAACAGGTTTAAGATGGCATGTGTTGCTGTCTGGCTTCTGTGTGTGACCTTGCACTGCTTAAGACTTTAATAAGATAGATACACAAATCAAAAGAAAAAAGCAAATCACTGACTTCAGCCCTCTAATTACCAGTAAATCACACTGGGGTCACTAATTAGGCAGAGCTGGATCCAGAGAGCACCCACCATATGGCACTGGTGCGAGTCGTCGTCAGGCCCCGTGCGGCTCCCACAGACTCACAAGCAGCTAATTGTTTTCTTTCCCTGCTCCCCCTTTTTTCATTCGAGGTCTTTGTTATCTTGAGAGGACACGTTTTATGGTAGGTTAAGCCGCTTAGCTGATTTGAAATGGGTGCTGGTGGATGCTCGTGGGGTGCAGGAGCGGACGGGACTCCTGGTGAGGACGGAGATGTGTGTTTGTGCTCTGGAAGTCAGAGAGAGTTCACATTTGTTGATCTGAGAGTAGATGTTTGGTCTGCGATGCATACAAATACAATCTGATGAATAATGTAAACACTGTAGTATGACTCATGAAGAGAAATGGTCAGATTTACAGTATGTATTTACTTAATAAATAAAATATTTCATAAGTATACACACTATAAAAAGAATGAAGAAATATAGAGAAGTACGATATATATATGTATATATATATATTTCTTGTTTAGGTACATTATTCATGATTATATATCAGTTGACATTAGTTGAGTAGATCATAAGTTTATTGAAATTAAAAGGAAAATAATGTAGTGCATAAAAATGTAAAAAGATTCCAAAAAAGTAATTTAACTTTAATTAAAAATTAATTTAACTTAAATAAATGTAGCCATAAATAATAAAAAAAAACATATTTACACATTTATGACCTTATATTAACTGAGAAATTATGAAAAGGAATATTTGTATGTTTTATTTATTTATTTATTTATTTTTTGTTACACCAGGACTATTTATATAAACTCTAAAAAAGCTAAAATGTTATTAGGTCATTTATATATATATATATATATATATATATATATATATATATATATATAAACTTAGAAGTGGTGACCAATATCAGCACTAAAAACATACTTTCCCTTATAAGTTCATATAAATTTTAACCTAAAACAGTGATGTTGAACAAACATCATGACATTATAAACATGTTATTTGAATTTGATTGTCCTCATAGGTAAACATGCCACAGTCAATCATTGTTGGACACATTACTGGACATCATTTTTTGAGTAACGACTAGATTTAAATCCAGCAGATTTGGCTAACTGGAGCCAGTAGAGATTAGCATTGCCTCATCGTTACTGTTGGACAGTTGAGGATTAAACAATGATGAAATACCACAAAACTTTAGGGAAGAATCCCCTAGCAGATGTTCACTTCAGCCTGTGAACTGTACAAAAGAAATATGATTTTCATATGAAGAGACATAGTTACTCATCAAAAATTGTAGATATAGATCGATGTTTGCATTCCTTCATATCTGGTGTTATGTGTAGTCAAAAGTAAGTAAAGTCCTTATGGATCACTGATCATAACAGGAACAGGTGTTGACCCATGAAATCAATATTGATTGCTGAAACTAAGAAACCACTTGTAGCCAAGTCACCCAATTGAAAATTGTCACCCAAAAAAATTAAAAAAATTAATCAATCAATAGCTAGCCACTGTCAATTTTGGAGGTGTGATGCTAACCAAAGTCTTGAAGTCAAGCTATTTTGTGGGAAAACCTAAAAAAGAAGAGATGAGAGCAAGAGAGAGATAGATGGACAGTTATGACTCAACCCCAATCCTTTTGTTTGTTCATTCTCTCCACACTTGTTGTGGATGGAGCTAATGCTACTGAGTGTGACTGATTGATCCACCCCTAGATGGACAGTAAAGATTAAGAGGATGACAAATAGGCATTTGCTTACACAGCGCTTGCTGCTAATCCCTTTGTCTTCCTTTAGGGAGCCCACGGCAGCCTCAGAGTCACTCACTGTCCAGCACCAGGAGGAGGTGACAGACCTCACTGCTCTTTACAAAAGCATCAGACAAGAAGTTCTAGACATCAGAGACACCCAGAGTCAAGAGCGGACCATCAGGATAGAGACTGAAGGACTTTGAAGAAACATCTAACATTGGTACCATTCTCAGGACTGGACGGATCTCTTGGAGGACCCTCTAGGATTCCAGTCAACCTACCTGGGAAAAATATTTTGGCCCAAAAGCCAAATTCTTCTAAGGGTACACTTCTACACTACATTGAATGGAGAATCCAATGTCAGAAATGTCCATGATACCATTTGCATCATCAACAGAGTCTTCCAGGAGCAACTCTACGGATGACAGCCAAGATGGTGAGTAACTGCTTCTTCAGTTTAGCTTGTAGTGGGCATGCAAGAAGTGGTAAGACTCTTGCAAGCAAGTATCCTTCGAACTTTTTGGTATTCTTGAATTTCAGTTTGAATATCTTATAGAACGTATTGTATAATATTGTCCTAAAATACAATATTCTCAAGCAAGGTTTACTTTAGCAAGTATGGCATGCCAAGTAAATGCTGTCTTGTGATTATCAACTCCTAATGATTGGATTGGGAATAAGCAATTGCGACCTGGAATAACAAATAGTTGTTTCCTATGCTTTCCCAGGTAAAAGCCCCACTCCTGGCAAGATCCTGCACTCGGGACTTCTTTGTAAAGTGTGTTCTGACACCAGCAGTGGGAAACACTATGGGATATATGCTTGCAATGGTTGCAGTGGCTTTTTCAAGCGCAGTGTGAGGCGCAGACTCATCTACAGGTGAGAAAACACCTTGCATATTCACTTTCAGAAATAAAGGTACAAAAGCTCTCATTGGGACGGTACCCTTTCAAAAGCTACACCTTTGTACCTTCTTTACCCCTAAAGGGTGCATTGTTGTACCTTAAAGGAACATATTTGTACCTAAAGTTTACATATTAGTACCTTTTGAAAAGGTGCAGCTTTTCCCCAGTGGTAGCTTTTGTACCTTTTTTTCTGAGAGTGTTCAACGTTGGGAGCAGAGAAGCTTGAAGGTAGAACCTACCATAACCTTCCTGATACTGAAATTTACAGATGTCAAGCTGGTACAGGCATGTGTCCCGTGGACAAAGCCCATCGGAATCAGTGCCAGGCCTGTCGCTTAAAGAAATGCCTTCAAGCTGGCATGAACAAGGATGGTGAGTCAACTCCTTAAAAGCATCCTCTTCTTCCTCATTGTCTTCACTTTCTAAACCTTTCCGTCCATCTCCTCTCAGCTGTTCAGAATGAGCGTCAGCCCCGCAGCACTAGTCAAGTCAGATTAGACGCACTGGATATGGACAAGGACAAGGAGCACCTCGCCACCACCCTGGAGCCTACCTCCTCGTCCACCTGCTCTGTGATCAACCGCCCACTGCTGGGCTCCTCCATCAGCTCCAGCATCAGCTCCACAGATACTAGCCAGCACTCCAACAGCCCCAAGAACGGACATCGCTTCATGGCCAGCCTGATGACGGCCGAGACCTGCGCCAAGCTGGAACCAGAGGACGGTAAGGAATGAGAATGCCTTGGTCAACCTAGAAAAGTTTTGTTGGTGAATACCATGCCTATGTCCAAAACTTTGGAAATCCGGTGGCAACAAGGTACATCAAATATTTGCCTAAAGCTTACTTTGAACTTTGAATTTGTTGTAGATGTATTTATGATGTTATGGTGCCATAGAGGGCAGACTGAAACCTCCCTACACACACAAAAAATGTGCAAAAATGGCACTTTTGGAGGTACAACTGCTTGTCACTGAGGTGATAACTTTTCAAAAGGTACTCATTTGTACCTTATTTATCCCTAAAGGGTGCATATTTGCAGTGTTGGGTAAAGTTACTTTTAAAAGTAATGCATTACAATATTGTGTTACATCATAAAAAAATAATTAATTGCTTGCTCAGTTACTTTTTATGGAAAGTAATGGATTATATTACTTTACAAAAAAAAAAAAAAAAAAAAAAATATATATATATATATATATATATACATATATATATATATATATATATATATATATATATATATATATATATATATATATATATATATATATATATATATATATATATATATATATATATATATTTTTTTTTTTTTTTTTATTGTTATTTATTTATTTATTTATTTATTTTGGCAATTGTAAAGGTCCTTTCATGCCAAAAGTGAACTTAATAAGCCTCAGGCTTAAGGAATTGCCTCTGCACTTACTCCCAATTTCTCTCAACAAAGGACAGGAGAGGTGTCCGTGAATAAATGGGAAAACGTTGCTTATTTGAAAAAAAAAAAAATGGACTTAGATATTTTCTTGTAAATTTAAAAGTAATGCATTACTTTACTAGTTACTTGACAAAAGTAATCAAATTACATAACTCACATTACTTGTAACGCGCTACCCCCAACACTGCATATTAGTACCTAAATGGTGCATTTTAGTACTTAAAAGGAGCAATTTAGTACCTTTTTAAAATGTACGAAAGCTGTCACTCTATTGTACCTAACAGTGTACCCATAAAAGGGTCAACTTTGTACCTTATTTGCCCCCAAAGGTGCATATTAGTACCTTAAGAGTACATATCACTACTCTAAAGTATTGTGTACCTCATATACATAATATTACTGTAGCAGTACAACAACTAGGCAAGTACCCTTAAAGGGACATCTTTGTACCTAAAAGGTGTGTGGTATATAAGGTACAAACATGTCCTTTTAAGGGTACTTTCCTCATAAAAGTTATACTCCCAAAGGTACAGTTATATTCTGACAGTGTCTGAGCTACAGTGTATAGGTCATTGACTGACTAGATAGCGAGGCAATAGTGCCTTAGGTTTTGGACAGAGTCCATGGCTATGCTGGTCTGCCAGCAAGACTAACATCACTGTACTAGCCTGGAGCAGCAGGGATGTTTCTGCTGGTCTAAGCTGGCCTTTTCAACTGTGTTTACAGTGGATGAAAACATCGATGTGACCAGTAATGAACCTGAAAGGAGTTCTCCGGAGTACAGCAGTGCTCTCTACCCCTCACGTGGACCAGAGAGTGTATATGAAACCTCAGCCCGCCTGCTCTTCATGTCTGTTAAATGGGCAAAGAACTTGCCGGTGTTTTCCCATCTACCATTCCGAGACCAGGTGAGAATCTATCATTTCTCACTCTACTACCACCAGATGAGAATTTTCTGATTTGTTAATCCAGAAACAGAGAGATTTCAAGCCAAAGAAACCAAAGTAATGTTGTTTTCAGTTATACGGTATAATCGGTAGGTACAATAATCTGCAAGTGCCACTCAAAATAGCAAATATTGTTGATTAATTTGCCTAACTTTGATTTATTGATCCATAAATTTTAACCCAGCACTCTTTGTGAATTTAGGTGATTCTGCTTGAGGAAGCATGGAGCGAGCTGTTTCTTCTGTGTGCAATTCAGTGGTCACTACCTCTGGACAACTGCCCCCTGCTGACCCTGCCGGACCTCTCACCCCCAGGACAGGGCAAGGGAAGCCCCTCGGCCTCGGACCTGAGGCTCCTGCAAGAAGTGTTTAGCCACTTCAAGCCTCTGCAAGTGGATCCGACTGAGTTTGCATGCTTGAAAGCCATTATTTTGTTTAAACCAGGTAGGTTTTCCCGTCTTCTTGCCACAAGAGGGCATAAATGATAGCCTACATTACAAGAACTGAACTAGTAGGGTATAAATATTGTTCTGGGTGAGTAATCTTTGCATTCTGTAACAGAAACACGAGGACTTAAAGATCCAGAACAGGTGGAGAACCTACAAGATCAGTCCCAAGTGCTGCTAGCTCAACATATCCACACTCTTTACCCCAGTCAAGTCGCCAGGTGAGCAAATATACAAGCATGCATTTGCATAAAGAACTTAAACTGTATTTTTGAGAGTGGACACAACTAATGCAAATTATTCTTCTGAATCTCTTTCCTTAGGTTTGGCAGACTATTGCTTCTCCTTCCATCCCTTCACTTTGTGAGTTCAGAAAGAATCGAGCAACTTTTCTTCCAGAGGACCATCGGGAACACACCCATGGAGAAACTCCTGTGTGACATGTTCAAAAACTGAGGAGCTCTTTCTGAAAGACTGTTTTTAGAGGAATGAAATCCTCTAGACTTTAGGTGCTTTGCTTTACTGCCATGCTAGTTACGATGCCAATGAATCTGCCTGAATGCTAAAAAAAGCGCAAATGTATGTAAGCCACATTATTCTTTTGCATAGGTTGCTTATTTTGTCTCATTGTGTAATTTTATATGTCTCTTTTTATTTGTGTTACTGTAGTTTTTATACCTGTAATATTGCTATGCATCTCCATTATTTGGAATCTCAGATATTTGGCACAGCCTGTTTATGTATATCATGTTGAGAATGCAAATTGCCTTTCAAGGCCGTTATAATGCAAGATTATTTAGAATATGTTTAATGATCAGTTCAAAAGAAATTGTTAACAAATACCCCTTTTGAAGGGGACACTTTTGTAAAAGTTGAAAGATATGCCTCATATTTGTAGGACGTATAAATAAAATATATTATTAATCTTTCTGAATTCAATCCCTGATTCATGTCACTTCCGTTCCTCTAGAGGACGCCGTTTCATTGGCCCTCAGCGCATGACGTCACGTTAGACGTCGCAAAACGCGGAAGTGCTTCTTGTTTTTGGCTGTCTCGCCATGTTTTGAGCTCAAAATAACAATAATATAAGTTGATAGGCATCACGGAGGGAGCGATCTCTTCTGACACGGCATGACAATGTTCGGGAAGTCTTCGGGTTATGAGTATCAGTGTCTGTCGCAGAGAGATTCAGTGTACAGTGACACTCCTGGACTCTTTTCATCTCATACTGCTTTCACTCACAATAATCATGACCAGAGAGGACATTCATTTGATTATGTGCCTAAAGTCTCTCAAAACGACTTCACAGGTATTCCTCCACGGTGCACATATTAAATAAGTAAATATGACTATAGCTTAGAACTATTTGTGTGTGTGTGTGCGATTCATACTTAACCAATGTAATTCTATTATAATGCTATATTGTAACATTATGCTATGACATAATGTTTATAATATTTGTATTATTTTGTTATTTATATATATACAATAGTTATATGTAAAATTTATATATGTGTGTGTGTGTGTTTATTAATATAATAATACATTTTAGTATTATATTATTATTATATATACTTATTATATTATAATAATATACATATTTTTCTATATATTATTCAGTAGTTTCAGTTTCTCATATATATATATATATATATATATATATATATATATAGTAATTATACATTATATGACACTTATAATTTTTTGATAATTAATAATTATTAATTTCATAACAGATAAATCTCAGGGATTGTTGTCCTGGATTTGCAACTTGAATGTAATGTTCCTGGTTTTCTTAGTTACCTTCATAACTTTTTTAATAGATAATAGTAATATTTAATACTTGGGTGTGTGCATATACTGTATGTGTGTGTGTGTGTATATATATATATATATATATATATATATATATATATATATTAGTTAATATTAATATTTAATTATATATATATATATATATACTGTTGTTTTTATATATTATATGATACTTTATATATTATATGATACTTATAATTTTTAATATTTAATAATTATACTCTTCTTTTATAACAGATAAATCTCAGGGATTGTTGTCCTGGATTTGCAACTTGATCGTAACGTTCCTGGTTTTCCTAGTTACCTTCATAACTTTTCCCATATCTGGATGGTTTGTCCTAAAGGTTAGTTCGAAGCGCATTTTTTGGAGAGTTTTTGCCTTTTTTAAATGCTTCTTAATTTAAATATGCAGTTTCATTTTCAGGTTGTACCGAACTATGAGAGGATTGTTGTTTTTCGTCTGGGCCGGATCCGTCCTCCTAAAGGTCCAGGAGTGGTTCTGGTTCTGCCTTTCATTGATCAGTGGCAGAAGGTTGATCTGCGGACCAGAGCCTTCAGCGTCCCCCCGTGCAAGGTACAATGAAAAAAAACAGATTTTTTTTTTGGTTCAATTACATTTCTACAAACCAAGTATTTTGAGATTCCCACAATTTTCCCCACCAAAAGGTCACCACCAAAGACGGTGGTCTGGTGTCGGTGGGAGCGGATATTCAGTTCCGGATCTGGAGTCCGGTGATGTCCGTGGTGGCAGTGCAGGATCTGAACGCCTCCACCCGCCTCACCGCACAGAACGCCATGATGCAGACCCTGAGCAAAAAGACCCTGAGAGAGATACAGACCGAGAGGATCAAACTCGGAGAACATCTCGGGGTGAGAGACAAATACCAAATATTACACTTTTAACCACTATATTCCAAAATTTTTAAAGTTAAAGGGATAATTCATCTCGGATGGCCTGAGGGTGAGTAAATTAACAGCACATTTTCATTTAATGGTGAACTGTCCCTTTAAGCTTTGAAATGCCTGTGTGCTGCAGATGGACATGAATGAGATGACGAAGCCGTGGGGGCTGGAGGTGGACCGTGTGGAGCTGATCCTGGAGGGGGTGCTCCGGGAACCGGACGGGGGTCACGCGGGGCCCGTCATTATGCCCCCCGCTGTCCCTGGGCTGGAAGGACTCACCGGACCCATACAGCAACTCGCAATGCACTTCCTGAGCCAGACGACTGCGTCCCAATCAAGTCAAGGTGATGTTAGGCTACTTGGATCTGTAATAGGGGTGTAACAGTGCACAAACATGATGGTTCGGTACGGTTTCGGTACAGCAGGAGGAAAAAACTAAACATAAATTGCTTTTTTTTTTTTTTTTTTTTTTTTAATTTAACAATGGTTTACTGAACAAAATGCTCTTACTTTAAGTAAATTCAATTATACTTCACATTTTCTTAGGGATAATAATGTACCTCAGCTTCTGCTCTAAACTATAGGGACTGTTGCGGTTAGTTTCAAGTAAACCCTCAAAATACATTATTTGGGTAAGACTTTACAATAATTAACTAACACTTTAATACATTTACATTAACTAATGGAACCTTATTGTAAAATGTTACAATTATTTGTTATTAAAGCATATACGGTCACAAAAACACTTAAATCAAACAGAAAAGCAAGCAGGTGCATGATTTGGCATGGCAGCCAATACAAATAATTAACAGCTGTTTCCTTACCTAAATCCTGCATTTGGACCAGGCTCGGTTGCAGAATCACATCACTCTGTGCTTCTGAAATTATTATTTGACAATAATTGTGGAACACACACTATTTATACACTTATTTATCTAACACACATACTTAGTCTGCATTTCAATTTCACATAATATACCTGTACATCCAAAACTGTCTATTGTAATATACCTGTACATACAATTGTCAGTTTATATATTGTTATTCCCTATTTATTGTTATTCCCTTTAATTATCTTTGTTTTTTGTTCTGTCACTGTCATTCTGTTGCACTGTGGAGTTTCTGTCACGAAAACTCCTCGTATGTGTAAACATACCTGGCAATAAAGCTCATTCTGATCTTCTGATCTTTATCTATATAGTGTAGTAGTTAGCTATCTCTGTGTCGTACGTGGCCGCTTGTCAAGCATGAAAACACAAGTTTTATTTAAATTCTGAATATATTATCGTATACAGAATGCAAAGAGCGCTTCCTTTAAATTTATTAAAAACTGTCACTCATTCATCACGATCTTACAAAGTTCAGTTTTAACCAATGAATGTGACCACACAATGAAACTTTTTTTTTTTTTTTTTTTAATGAAGTTACGAGCATGATAGAACTCAGTGCTGGACAAAAAAGCAGTGAGTGCGTGGATTCCAACCTAAACACCTCTGATTGGCCATTGCGTTGTAGAAATCAACAAACATGTCTGTTATTGGCTACTAAAATCATTTAACGAATTCCAAAGCAGAAGGGCAGATACACTGGATTGTTTGCCAAATCTATTTTGTTATGCTATTATTACGATGAAAACAGATCCTAGACCAGGAGTTATGGGCAGCTTTTCCATCTAAAAGCAATCAGTTAGACTATTTTACACTATGAGTTAGACTATTTCGACACTATTTCCCCGTCTAAATACTGTAAAGCCACCCAGCTTTATATCAAGCTGATGTAAAGCTGCTTTGACAATTTGCATTGTTAAAAGCGCTATACAAATAATAGTGACTTGACTATTATACACGCTAAACTAAAGTCTGGCCGTCCCCCTCGGCCCAGAGGGGGGCACAGGGATGGCTGTGGGGGGGCACCGGGCCTGCTGTCGCGCCACATCAAAGAGCGTCAAAACGGCATTTATTATCTGAATTTCCTGAAAAAATTGAACAATTTGTTCAGCACACCTGCATACCGAACTGAAAGACTGAAAGAAAATTTTCAGTACGAATACGTGTACCGTTACACCCCTAATCTGTAATAAATTGCTTGCAGTGTTCCTCAATTGTAAGTCACTTTTGGATAAAAGTGTTTGCCAAATAATTAAATGTAAATGAATCTATGATTCCCTATTTTTTCAAACCAGCATGATAAACAGAATCTCATTTTGTGGTTTCTCCAGATTCAGTGAGTTTCACAGATGAGCTGCACTCAGCTGCAGCTGTGAGTGTCAGTCGTGTGGATGGACTGATGGACGCGGTCCGGTCGGTGCTGTCAGAGCAGCTGGTTCATCAGGTGCAAGCCTGTTACCGCTTTCAGATCACCACTGACTCTGGACAGAACAACTGCTACTTTGTGGACCTGACACAAGGTAAGACTGAGAGAATTAAAATCACTCTTTACCATAAAATTTTGCATTACTTGAAATAAAATAAACCGTTACTGAAATAAAATGCAATACACAAAACTGTTTTTCAGGGCAACATTTCTAGTTTAACTTGATGTACTAAAATAACTACAATTAAACAGAATTAAAATGAATTAAATTTATATAGACATATAAACAAAAAAAATGCCAAAAACACAAAACAAAATTACTAGCTAAAATTAAAACAAAAATGGAAATTATAACGTTTAAAATAAATTAAATTTTAATAAATCTATTATAGTATTTGAATGACACTAAATAACACTGGTGTATTGCCTGCTATTGGTATAGAGCACACTTTTTCAGTGGTGCTGGTTCTGGAAATATTTTTTCATTTAATTTTTCCTATAGGGATTTAAGAAAAGTCTTCGTTAAAGTGCTATAAGCCATGAACCAAACCAATAAGCTAGGAGGAGAATCACAACTGTACAAACTTTGTTCTGAAGCAATAAATACTTTGAAAATCAGTCAAAAATACAAAGGTACAAGACCGTGTGCTTAACGACTTTAATGAGGGAAAGAACTACAATCCCATGAAGCATTGTGAATGACATAATCAAATTAAAAACAATGGAGAAATATAAAACTATCACTTTAAAGTCATTGATTGTATGTATAGAAACAATATATTTTAAGTTTATTGCAAAATATGCATATATATTTAAATATTGAAGTGTTTTGAGAGCATTTGCGTTGCTTCATGGGAGTGGGCGGAGCTCAGTGCTCCTTTGGCGCAATTTGCTCACTATGGCTCTCTGATTGGTGGAATTTTCTGTACAGCATCATGGGTAATGTAGTTTTTAACCATAGATTCTGCTGTTAAACACGATTATTAAAACATAAGTTGAAACTAATGGCTTCAACAAAAGCATATATGCCATCAATTAACAACCTCAGTGCTCACAGCAGGTCTGTTTTTAAAGGTTTAGGTCTTTGCACACCTCACGTCCGAATTTTTCGCACGTTAAAAAATAAATACAACCTCAATTACATTTACACACTGCCTCCGAAAATTTCGTCCATCATAAAAAAAATTCGGATCAGGTTCGATTTTCTGTGTTTTCGCATCCATAGCAAGCATTTTGATAGGAAAGGATGACGAATACGAAAAACTTTTTAAAATATGCATAGGAAAATTTCGGACTCAGTGTGCAAGGATCTTTACTGTTAAAAATTTCCCTAAGGAGAAAATTAATGGTATTTTCACTTCCAGAACTGGAATGTTGCGCTGTTTTCTGAACCTATATAGGGAAAATATCACATCAGAGCCGTGGCTTAGTGATAGTGCTCATTCAGGTGATTTGGGTTCGAGTCAGGCTTGCAACATCTCTGAAACCCTTTCTACTTTAACCTCCTGATGTTACTCTACCATTAGTCAGTAAAGTGATGAAAAAAGCCACAAGTAAGTCAGAAGCAGATGTGTTACTGAATGAAACAGTGGGTAAGATTAATGAATGCAGATTATCTGGCTGCCTAGAAAAGAGGATAAGAAATGCATTTTGACGCAGTGCTTTAATCTACAGTATAAAAAAATGCAAATACGCTATAAAATGGAAGAACTCCATAATCTCATATGGCCAGCTTTTCAAACATTATGGTTACATGCCCAAAAAATTTGGGTTGATTTGCCAGTTTAGGGACAATTTTGTGTGAAATGCTGTGTCTGTGTCGAGGTGCTGGATTGTGTGGAGCGGGCGTCTCGCCGCGGGAGCCGGATGTTTCTCTGTGCATGAGCGAGCAGGATCTGTTGGCCATGTTTGAGGGCGGCCTGCGACCATTCGCCGCCTACAGCAGCGGCAGACTGATAGTTCAGGGAGATCTGAACACTGCCATGAAGCTGGAGACACTCATCAAACTCCTCAAGACCGCATAATGTCATTTATAATGCTTTCGTTTGCAGTGGTTTCATTTCAATTTAATCAAAGTGCTTTGTAAAATATTTAAGGTTTACACTGTGAATGTTTAATACAGGACTTAAATACATTAATTATATTATTGTGAATGGATAGAATTTCATTTGCTGCTGTGTCAGTGTTGTTTATTTATAATAGCGTGGCGTGTCGTTATGTACACAATAGATTTTTCAAAATCTGTTTATGACTGACTTGTCTTGACATTACAGAAATATGTTTTCTAATTAATGTATATTTTAATATAGTGAGTCTTGGATTACTGCACACACACGTGTAGCAACATCCTTGAGGTTTGTGTTTGTGGGCGATTCGTTGTCTTGTCCAAGGCTGTCTGTCCTTTGACCCGCTAATGTTTGCTGCCCTTGGACTGTTTATACAGAAAACCACTCAAGGTTATTCCACTATAAGCATCTCTGTATATATTGTTGTTCACTTGAGAAATCAGTACTCTTAATACACACTTCTAAAGAGAGAAAAAAGTGGATAAAGATTCCCTCACTCATATTTTTGTAATTTGGGATAATAATGTAATTTATTCCTGTGATCAAAGCTGAATTTTCAGCATTATTACTCCAGTCTTCAGTGTCACATGATCCTTTAGAAATCATTCTGATATGCTGATTTGGTGAACAATTATTAATTATTATTGGTGCTCGATTAATAATAATGGTTCTTATTATAAAACGGTTGTGCTGCTTAATAATTTTTTTTTCAGGATTATTTGATAAATAGAAAGTTCAAAAGATCAATGTTTATTTGAAACATAAATCCTTTGTAACATTATAAATGTCATTGCTGCTGATCAGTTTTGATCGAATAAATGCTTTCTTGCTATAAAAAATATTGATAGCATTTTTTTTTTCTCTTTTTTTTTTTTAAAAAAAATCTTACCCCAAACTTTTATGGTATTGGTTTTTACAAAAATAAAAAAAATAATCAGCACAACTGTTTTCAACATTGATAATAATAATAAATGTTTTTTGAGCACCAAATCAGCATATTAGAATGATTTCTGAAGGATCATGTGGCACTGAAGACTGGAGTAATAATGCTGAAAATTCAGATTTGATCACAGAAATAAATTCATTTTAAAATATATTAAAATAATTGTATAAATATTTTAAATTGTAAAAATATTTAACAATATTTCTGTTTTTACTGTATTTTTGATCAAATAAATGCAGCCTTGGTGAGCAGAAGAGACTTCTTTCAAAAACATTCAAATCTTACAACTCAAAAATTATTTGTTTTCAGACAGTTTGATCTATATATAGCCTATATACACACCTGGTCAGAATTGTTGATACACTTGGTAAATATGATCAAAGAAGGCTGTGAAAATAAACCTGCATTATTAATCCTTTTGATCTTTTAAAACATCACAAAAATCTTTGAACTAAAACATTTTAAAATGGGGGAAAATCTCATTATGAAATAAATGTTTTTCTCAAATACACGTTGGGCACAATTACTGGTACCCCTAGAAATTCTTATGAGTAAAATATATCTGAAATATATTCCCATTCATATTTACAATTTTGAGCACTCCAGGGTGATTATGAACATGAAATTATCCAGCCATGGCTTCCTGTTTCACAGAAATATAAATAGGAGGGAGAACAAAGCCCAAATTCCCTTAATCATCCATCACAATGAGAAATACCAAAGAATATATTTCTGATATGCATCAAAAGATAATTGAGCTGCACAAATTAGTGAAGTGGCTTTAAGAACAGAACTAGAGCAGTGAAAATTCCCATTTCCACCATCAGAGCAATAATTAAGAATTTCCAATCAACATAAAATGTTACGAAACTGCCTGGAAGAGGACGTGTATCTATATCGTCCTAATGCACGGTGAGGAGGAGAATTTGAGTGACTAAAGACTCTCAAAGGACCACAGCTGGAGAATTATAGAAAATAGTTGAGTCTCGGGGTCAGAAAACCTTAAAAAATATATATCAAACAGCACCTACATCACCACATGTTGTTTGGGAGGGTTTCAAGAAAAATTCTCCTCGCTCATCCAAAAACAAACTCCAGCATATTCAGTTATCAGACACGACTGGAACTTCAAATGGGACTGGCTTCTATGGTCAGATGAAACTAAAAAATGAGCTTTTTAGCAGCAAACACTCAAGATGGGTTTGGTGAACACAGGGATAAAAAGTACCCCATGTGTACAATGAAATATTCTGCTATATTTTTGATGTTGTGGGCCTATATTTCTGCTGGAGGTCCTGGACATCTTGTTTAGACACATGGCATCATGGATTCGATCAAATACCAACAGATAAAAAATCAATAAGTGACTGACTCTGTTAGAAATCTTATAATGGGCCATGTTTGGATCTTCCAACCGTACAATAATCCAAACACAAACCTCAAAAACAACACAAAAATGGGTCACTGAGTACAAAACCAAGCCTCTGCTGGCCATTTCAGTCCTCTGACCTGAACCCTATAGAAAATGAGTGGAGTGAACTGAAGAGAAGAAGCACCAACATGGAGCTGGGAATCTAAAGGGTCAGGAGTGATTCTGGATGAAGGAATGGTCTCTGATCTCTTGTCAGGTGTTCTCTAACCTCATCAGGCATTATAGGAGAAAATTAAGAGCTGTTAAACTGGCAAATGGATGTTTCAAAAAGTATTGAATAAAAGGGTGCCGTTAATTGTGGCCAATGTGTATTAGAGAAAAACATTTATTTCATAATGATATTTCCCCCCATTTTAAATTCTTATCCAATGAAAGGTTATATTTTTGTGATTTTTTTTAAATAAAAGATCAAAAGGATTAACAATGCAGATTTATTTTCACAGCCTTCTTTGATCATATTTATCAAGGGTACCAACAATTCTGATCACGTCTATATATATGTGTATATATAGTTTCAAGTTTGAGTAAGAAGGTCCCAGTAAATTTGGGGTTGAATGAATGAATGAATGAATGAGGCATTTATATAGCGCTTTATTGTGGGGGGGAGTCTCTCCTGAACCACCACCAGTGTGCAGCATCCACCTGGATGATGCGACGGCAGCAACAGGACAACGGCGCCAGTGCGCTCACCGCACACCAGCCACAGGTGGAGAGGAGAGAGAGTCATAGAGCCAATCAAGTGGATGGAGATTTTAGGGAGGCCATGATTGACAAGGGCCAGTAGAGGAAATTTGGCCAGGACACCGGGATTACACTCCTACTCTTTACGATGAGTGTCATGGGATTTTTAATGACCACAGAGAGTCAGGACCTCGGTTTAACGTCTCATCCAAAAGACTCTTGTCTCTGCAAATGTCCTCGGGACACTTCATCATCATAGATATAGATCAGATATATTAACACAAGACCACTGATGGTGAGTGTGCTGGAGAGGAGCGTCAGAGCGGCACAGCGAGAGAGGCGATGTCCCGCTGCAGTCTGAGGGCCCGTCTGGCTCGTGTCTGTCCGGACAGGTCAGAGCCGCTCACACGGGACAGGTACCTGCCGTTAGAAAGGACAACTCTGCCGTACAACCCTTCAATGAGATTCCCGGACAATGGAGGAACAGTGCGGCCAATCTCTACACGCTCTGGAGAATGGATGGCCTCAGGAATATCCAGCGCATTATGCTGCACAATTTCAATACGTATGGTCCCATTTACAGGTAAAAATACTCAATCATTAAGACTTGTTACATGATAGACTGTGCCATATACACAACAAGATTATTATACTTCACACTTTTCATAACATTTTCAGTTCAACACTAAGATTCAAACAAAACAAAATATCCAAAAAACATGCGGAGAGAAATTTGCAGTATTTTGCAGTAACTACTATGAAAATACAATATTATTACAATATAATTACACATATATTGTACAATACATATACAGTAGTATTACATATTCATTTTTTAACATTTAGTGTGTGTAAAAAAAAAAAAAAAAAAAAAAAAAAATTATATAAATTAATAGAAGTAAAAAAGCAAATACTCAAACATTTCTGTTGTGAAAAAAATATTTTGAAATATGTTTTTATCTAAATTTTTTATATTTATTGACAACTGGAAAAGTAATAGAATTGTATTGATGAAATAATTGTAATCTTTAATTTAACTTGTTTTGTTGTTGTTGTTTTATTCTGTAAAAATGGGTTTAATGACATAAAAAGTACTAAAGGTTATTCAATTTGATTTCCATTTAAAATAATAATACTGACATTTAAAATAAGACTTTTTAGTATTTTATTATAAAAAGTAATTATATTTTTAATTATATAAAAATATTTATATAATTATAAAAATAATTATTATTTAAAAAACAGGAGTGAGGATCTAAAGTCCATGTTTTTATTTTATTTTGTCACATAAAAAAATATTTTTTTGTTGATTAATAACAATTTTCCCCATGTTTTTATTTTTACCTATATTTTTTTATACCACGGCAGAAACACTAAACAAAAGACTTTTAATTTAGAAATGAAATTAAACAATATATTAAAACAACTTAAGAATTAATACATTTATATATTTTATTATATATTTCTATATAATAATTTTTTTTTTACATTTTATTTTCTATTTACATTTTGCAAATACTACTACTACTACTACTACTACTAATAATAATAATAGAGTGTGAGGCCACTGACCCTTGTACAAAAAAAAAAAAAAAAAAAAAAAAAAAAAAATCACATTATGGTTGTAATGTACCTGTACAGTCAATCTGGACAGAGAAAAGGTTGGGTACTATGAGAGTGTGAACATCGTCAAGCCTGAAGACGCTGCTGTCCTGTTCAAAGCTGAGGGTCATTATCCCAAGAGACTCAGGGTGGAAGCGTGGACCTCCTACAGGGACTACAGGAACCGCAAATTTGGCGTCCTGCTCAAGTAGGCACAGTCTATCCATATCTGCTAGAAGCACACTTATTGGAACAGTAACACATATTGATTTGTTCCTGCAGAGACGGAGAGGACTGGGAATCCAACAGCATCGTTCTGAACAAGGAGGTGATTTCTCCAAAGGTGCAGGGGAACTTTGTGGCTCTGCTGGATGAGGTCGGTCAGGACTTTGTGGCGCGTGTCTATAAGAAGATCGAGAGGAGTGGACAGAATGAATGGACCACAGATCTGTCCCATGAGCTCTTCAAGTTTGCACTGGAATGTAAGCTTTCAGACAAGTTTCTTATTTTAAATCGTCTGTACACTGAAATGTGAAAAGTACGTGTGTGTGTGTGTATAAATAAATAATTTATTAATTTTATTTACAATTTTAATAACGATACATAGCATTATAGTTACTCCATTTACATTTAATCCAAAAATGACTTACAAATGATAAAACATTGAAAATATATTCTTGTACACTTATTTTACTATTAATTTATGTACTTTTAAGCATACATTTTTAAGTACATAAATTGCTATCTTCTGTTTTAATAATTATTAGATTTTAATAAATAAATTTAAACATTGTAAAATGCATCAATTGATACTTTAATTATTATATTATAATTACATTTGAATAATAATTATTCAATATTTAAAAATACATAATATAATATTTGCATTACACATTATATAATATAATTTAATAATTTATATATTTTTATGCATACATTTTGTAAAATATAGCAATTATTTACTGTTTTTGTAATTTGTATTTTAATAAATAATATTTACATGATACATTATATAATAGAAAAATGTATGTATTATGCATACATTCTGTAAAATATTTCAATTACTATCTAATATTTTAATATTTATTACATTATTATTACATTTTAATAATAATTACTCAATAATATAAAAAATAAACTATATAATATTTACATTATACATTATATAATAGAATAATGTATGTATTTTTATGAACACATATTGTAAAATATTTCAGTTACTATCTAATACTTTTATTACATTTTAATATTATTCAATAATATTAAAAATACATTATCATATTTACATTATACATTATATAATATAATTATGTATTTTATACATTTTGTAAAATATATTAATTACTACATATACTATTTTAATAATAATTACTAAATATTTACATTATATAATAATATTTTCGTTAAAGCAGGGAATCAAATAATTTTTTCCCCCACTGTAGCTAGTTACTAATGATACAAACAGTGTCAGACCGGAGAGCGTTTAAGATTATTTAAAAAGTCTGAAATATTATTTAACTGCATGTATTTAGGAGAAATACACTAATTTAAATGACAAACTAGTTTATTTAAACAGATTAAATAACTAGTGTATAAAAAAGTACATTGTAAGAGACTTTATTAGTTTACAAGGCCGAAAGTACCCATAGTTGAACTTGAAGAAGCACCCAGAAATAAAGAAAAATATGACTAGCAGCTGGCTTTATGGTATCTAAAATCATTAACTCTCTTTTGAAGGTTACATCCTGTAGCAGTGAGTCTACAAAGATACATCACTGAAGACATTGTCCTTCAAAACTACCACATTCCAGCTGTGGTGAGCGTCAATTTGAGGATATTATACTGACAAAATACAGCTGTCTATGTACCTGTTTTCATGGGTTCATCTGTCTGTGTGGCTCAGACCTTATTTCAGCTGGGTCTCTACGCTATGAGTCGTGATCACTGGATCTTCCCGCACCCAAAGCAGTACCGGCCCTCTCGCTGTGTTCGATCCCAGAGCCACTACTTCAGGAGCCTCAGCTTCGGCTTCGGCTCACACCAGTGTCTGGGCCGCAGGATCGCCGAGACCGAGCTGCAGCTCTTCCTTATTCATGTATGTGGATATCTAAAGGGAGGAACATCACATCCTCTATACTGGCAAAGTAATGTTGCATGGATTTTCTTTATATTGTCATTTTGTCATCTTTAATGATGCTGGAGAACTTCAGGTTTGAGAAGCAGAGGCAGGTGGAGGTCAAGAGCACGTTTGAGCTCATCTTGCTGCCCGAGAAGTCCATCATGCTCACCGTCAAACCACTGAACGCCAGCAAATAGCAGAGCTGCAAACAGGAAATGGTGTCAAAGACAGAACTGGATGAAACACTGAGCTTTGAAGACGGAAAATATTCAACTCTGACATGAAATGCCTGTCAAACGTTTGGACTCAATTATTTTTTTCGTGATCTTAAAGGGAAAGTTCACACAAAAATTAAAATTCTATCATCATTTACTCAGCCTTATGTAGGTTCAAACCTGTATGAGTTTTTCTTCTTTGAAACATAGAAGATATTTTAAAGAATTTTGGGAATGCAGAGTCATTTTTAAAGTATCTGCTTTTCCACAGAAGAATAACACATTTTGGACTGACATGAAGGTGAGGGAATTATGAAAAAGTTAAAACCAAGCCGGCATTTCTTTGATCCAAAGTACAGGAAAAACAGTCAAATTTTTAAATATTTTTACTTTTTAAAATAACTGTTTTCTATTTGAATACATTTTAAAATGTAATTTATTCCTGATTTCAAAGCTGAATTTTTAGCGTCATTACACCAGTCACATGATCCTTCAGAAATCATTCTAATATTCTAATTTGCTGCTCAAAAACATTTATTATTATTATTATTATTATTATTATTATTATTATTATGTTGAAAATAGCTGAACAGAATTTTTCAAGTTTCTTTGATGAATAGAAAGTTCAGAAGAGCAGCATTTATCTGAAATAGAAATCTTTTGAAACATTATAAATGTCTTTATCATCACTTTTGATCAATTTAAAGCATCCTTGCTAAATAAAAGTATTAATTGCCCCCACCCCCACAAAAAATAATAATAATAATAATAATAATAATATACTGACTCCAAGCTTTTGAACGGTATAGTGTATAATGTTACAAAAACATTTTCTTAAATAAATGCTGATCTTTGGATCTTTCTATTCATCAAAGAATCCTGAAAAAAATGTACTCAACTGTTTTAAATATTGATAATAAAATAAATAAATAAAAAATAAAATAATAATAATAAATGTTTCTTGAACAGCAAATCAGCATATTAGTATGATTTCTGAAGGATCACGTGACACTGAAGACTGGAGTAATGAAGCTGAAAATTCAGCTTTGATCACAGGAATAAATTATATTTTAAAATATTTTCGAATAGAAAGCAGTTATTTTGTTACCAGCTGTGTCAATAACTCCAGCTTCTCACTGTCTGAGAAAGGCTGATGGGTCTGACATCAGAAGCATTAATAAAATAAAGAGTGTTGTTCATGCAGCATATTTGAGGTGTAAATAGAGGTGGTCTCAGGTTTACCTGCACGGCTGCTGAATGATGACAGGTGGCAGTAGATTACTCAGACTGTGCAGCTCTTCTCTGATTCGAGAGTTTTCTGTCGCCAGCACAGACTCGATCTCTCTTCTCTTGAGCTCCTCTGCATCTATATACAAACACGGCACATTTACCTGTCAGTCATTTTTTGTGCTTTTGACAATTTATATTGATAAATATAGTAGAAAGAGGACAAGAAATTATGGAAAGAGAGAGTAGAAATGTAATTAGGGCATGACGCAGGCCAGAATCAAACCCAGATTTCCAGGATGAGCACCACAACCACTAAGTCATGACTCTGAGTAAATAACTAAAGCTAAAATTGAGTTAATATGGTTTCACCAAAAGTAGGTGTGAAGACACACACCTTTATGTTTCACGGCTGCTTTCTTCTTTTCTGAATTCTCCTTATTTCTTTCCTTCAGTTTTGCATCCAATATTTTCTCCATCTTCTCAATGACCTGCTCAGTAAATTAAAATATTTACAACACATTATATTTTAGATACTTGCTAGATATGTCTAGATATGTAGAATAGTTCAAACAACCATTACTTTAAGTAATAAAGCACATGCAAGATTTTTTTCATGAACCCCATAAGTGAGCAAAGCAGAAGTAAATATATTTAGTGAAAAATAATTAATTTTTATTAAATTTATTATTATTATTATTATTACTGAAAGCTGTCGTATAGCTTCAGAGGACATGGTTTAAACCATTTCAGTTGCATGGATTAATTTCATGCTAGCTGTATGTTTTTTAAGAGTTTGAATGTTTTGGACCCCATTGACTTTCATTACATGATTATATTCATTATCGTCTTTATATTTCATAAAGCATATACATACATATATATATATATATATATATATATATATATATATATATATATATATATATATATATATACACACACACATACATACATATAATAATAATAATAATAGTATTTTTTTAATTTATAATAAATGTGTTTTTATTGTTTGCTGGTTCAAAGCACTCATTAATTTTCTATGGCACTTTTTTGAACCAGCAAACAATAAAAACAGTTATAAGTAAAGTATATATAAACATATTTCTGGTTTTATTTAGTTGAACACATATAATATATAATATATTTTAATCTATATTAAGTAGTTAAGGTCATATGTTATTACCATTAATAACATTTTTTATTATAAATGTTATTTTCATTAATATTTTATTATATTTAATATATAAAATAAAAGATATACATTTTAAATGAATCTCATCCTTTTATTGTTAACATTAATAAATTTATATTCATTATTATAATATTTTATTATATTAAAATTTTACCATTGAAATATATTAATACAAAAGTTAATATAAAGACGAATGCCGAATTCTGAGCTCAGCTAACAGTCAAAATCTGTTTTAAAAGCTTTCTGAAGACTGCAAAATCACCAACCAATAGTGTGATCATGACACTGTGGAGCTATTTTTGGAGAAAACATTCCCTACATTATCTAAACTCCTGAAAGCCAAGCAGTGCATTCGCCATAGAGAGAAAATTAAGGTCTGCATTTGCTTTGAAGGCCTCAAAGGTCTTTGATGTGTCCTTTAAGCGGAGCCTTGTGTTTGTGTGTGTGAGTGTGTGAGGGATGCAAACTGTCCTTCAGCAGATAAGGCAGTAAGTGCTTATCAGATTCCTTTAGCTAAATGAGAAGTCTTATCAATCCTCAGCACGGCTCAGTGAGGACATGACACCTGTGCAAATCACGCTCACAACTTTTAACATTAACAACGTTACTTCCCAAAGTGAGAATAACTTTTGTCTGATGGCCTTTAATTATTTCTGCATGTACAAATGTACATCCATAATATCAGTATGAGAAACAATGGTGTTCCAAGTGAGTTAACTACTGCTTATATGTACTTTTACGTAGTAATCTTTGGCACGTATTTTGTTAGCTTATAATATCGACATGAATAATACACAAAATCATGTGCTGGAAACCATTCAGAGCACCTTAGTGAACATCAGTGGTGTTTGCTAAGCTATTTCTATTTCTAATACTAATAAGAACTAATCAGAGTGTAACTTGTGTTAAGGAAACTAATGATACTTCAAATCATGTGATAAAACCCGCTCAGAACACCTTAGCTGAATTTGCCAAAGTAAACATTTGCTAATACTTTTGCTAATACTTACGTATTAATCTTTAGAGTGTAATTTGTTAGCTTGTGCTATAGACATGAATGATAGCCTACCTAAAATCTCACCTTAGCAGAGTTTGCTAAGTAGACTAACTACTGCTAATATTTACAG
Organism: Spinibarbus caldwelli; assembly: GCA_039654775.1. NCBI lineage: Eukaryota > Metazoa > Chordata > Actinopteri > Cypriniformes > Cyprinidae > Spinibarbus > Spinibarbus caldwelli. The sequence continues at coordinate 19,483,577 of CM077264.1, read as the reverse complement.
TTTGTAATTTCTACATTCATGCTGCAGACATGAAAACCTCAACTCACACACTAAAAATCATTATCACCTTAGCTAAGATTGCTAAGTAAGCTAACTATTGATACTATTTAACATTATCATTGTAATTTGTTTGTTTGTGATACCTCAAATCATGCGCTAAAAACCACTAATCCTAACTTTGCTAAGCAATAACTACTGCTAATACTTACCATTAGGGCCTAGTACTGATCTTCAGAGCATCATTTGTTAGTTGTGTTGCAGACATGAATGATCTCTCAAATTATTAGCTAAAAATCATAGCACCTTAGCAGTGTTTCCTAAACAAGCTAACTATTGCTAATACCTACCGTTGAGTCGCCTACTCAAGGTGTTATTTAGTTTGTGATACATGAATGATACTGCAAACCTTAGTGTTTGCTAAGCAAACTATTATTAATACTTATTTTTAAATATTAATATTCAGAGTAGGTTTTTTAGTTTGTGCTAGGAACTTGATAGCATTGTGGCGGCAAGTTTTGAAAATGTAAAAATCTAATAAATTATGTCAGAGTGATAATATTATGATAGAAATCTGGGAAGATTATGCAAAGAAAAATCTGACTGGTTGCCAGCTAGTTAATATTGGTGGTGGTAAAGGTTTACTAAACGGGCTGAAGAAATGGCAGCATTAACAGTAATCAGCTAAGGTTAACTGCTGAGGTGTATATGCATTAGAACAATGCCTTGACTAGATTATAGTGGGAGGAATTATACCGATCCGGTCAGCCATCTCGCTCTTGGTCATGACGTCAGTGTCGGGGTCGCACGATAGTTTTCCAGCTCCTGCAGGAGAAATAAAAATGGATTTGTACAGACAATATGACCTGCAATTATGGATTTCAATTACTTTCCATTTAGGAGTTTCCAATAAGTAGGCTATATACAAACCTAGCCTTAGAAAATATGATGGTATCAGATGGAGATAGCATGGTACTTTGGTATATACCACAGTTTTTTTATTTTTTTTTTTTTTTCAGTTTTGTACTCCAAGATGGATAAAAGATTACCATTGTACTATTTTGCAATTTGGTGTTTATCTTAAAGATTAGAACAACAGATTTTGTAAGCATCATCAATTATTAATTCATACTGACAAGGTTTGAAAGCATTTATATTCAAGATTCATTAATGAAGGGCCACAAGTGGTGCAATCAATCAATCAATCAATCAATAAATAATAATAATAATAATAATAATAATAATAATAATAATAATAATAATAAATAATATATATATATAAAGCTCTCAAAGTTTTTTTTAAACATTTTTAATAATTTAATAAGTATAAAAAGAACAACTGTATTCTTTTAATAAATAAATTTAATAAAAGGACACATTTTCCTTAATATTTTAACAATTTAGTACAATGTCAATTTAAAAACCAGTTATTTCATTTTGAAAACATTTATTTCATTCTGTAATGTAAATGTAATATCTTTCTCGCACAAGAATATGATGGTTTAAGCTGGTCTCCCAGCTAAAGAAGTGGTTAAACCCCCTCTAAACCAACAAGCTAAACCAGTTATGACTAGTCTGGAAGCTAAAACCAGCCAGTTTAGGCTGGTTTTAGCAGGTTTTATTTTTTATTTTTTATTTATTTTTTTTAGCAGACCCCCCAGCACCACTTGTGTCTCTCTCCAGCAGGGGGGGTATAAATGGATTTGTATAGGCCTAGATGAAATATAGCTGCTTTTATATCTCGGTAAGGGTGTAGGAACACAAGGAGATCATCATATTTAAGGGTCATTGGCATCAACAAGTTTAAAGATCCATCCTGTATTCGTTTGACCATTAATAAACCTTAATCATGCTTGGTTAGGGTTAGGGTTAGGTCTATGCAAAGAGAGACAGTTGCAGTTTTCTGCCACAAGGTGGAATCAAAGTCACATGTGTTCAGTCGGGATGCTGAGAGCTTCACTGCGCCAAAACAGGCTTAACATCAATCTGTGTGTATGCAACATTTGTCTGAGCTGATCTAATTAACATTCATTTTAATGCTTTGCTTAAACCATTTAAAAGCCATGACAAATAAACTGTTACTTTTAAAGTGTGGCTGGGTTGAAACAGCCACTGTCACACATTCAGTCTGAAAAGGCTTTGCTGTAGCGCTAGTACAAAGTAATCAATCCTCAGGCTGTAGTTTCTGGCAGATACTGAAACCTCAGTGAGAACTGGGTACACAGAGGATATATACAGGGATTACGATGAAATCCACCAAGTGAAAGGTATTTTCTTCCAGAATCCCTTTTCTGAAACTGCTGGACATTGATCAAAACGTGCAAGCGGCCTTGTCACCTAAAATAAAGCTAGACAGAGCTAAAATTATACCGTCACAGTCATATACCCTTGTGAAATAAAGTAATGTACTGTATTCAGTAACTGTACTGAATGTGTACTTGAAGTGTACTTCAACCCTTACAAAAAATAACCATGGTTTTACTACAAAAACAAAAACATGTTTACTGTAGTTAAACCATGGTAACCACAAATTAACCATGATTTTGCTACACTAACTAAAGTTTAACTATGGTATTTATATATATATATATATATATATACCATATATATATATATATACCATATATAGTTATATGGTAACTATGGTATTGGTTATACAAATGGTAATCAATATGCCAAAAGAACCATACTACACTTTTAATAAAACCATGATTAATTTTCATAAGGGAAATCTTAAAAGTATATTTTTAAAAACTTGCATATAGAAAGCCACTTAAGTGTACTTTAAGAGACACACTTTCGTGACACACTTAAGTATGCTTCCTAACACACTTAAGTACACTTTTAAAAAGTGCACTTTGTAAATGTCAGTAAAAATTTATTTTATGATCTTTTATTGGGATTTAAAGAGGTAAACTTATTTTGATTGGTTTACTAACATACTAAAGCACATTGATTATAATTTTAAATGTTATTTTAAATTATAATTTTAAGTGTTATTAAATACCTGACACACATTTAAATAGAAATTACATGAAAGTATAATTTCGTTTACTATAAATGTTTGTCAGTACATTCGGCAGTCCACTTTAACAATATTTCTGAGACAATAAAGTAAATATGTACTTATGTCCTAATTAAGTATGTCAAAAATCACTCTTAAGTTAAATATTTGCATTTAATATAAATTTAAACTCTAATACATATCATGCAATTAAGTGTCTGAAAACATTACATTCAGTTCCCACTTAAGTATATTCTTTAAGTATATTCTTTCTTAAGTATGTAAGTATTTTCTTTTTCACAAGGGTACTCACACAGTTAGGCTGAATGGGTCACTTTGGCACATCTAATTTGTCGACAAGTCTTTATTTTGAAAAGTTCATTCTATAGCACTGAACAATAGCATTGAGACATTAGCATAGTACTAAACAGACAGCAGACCAGGGGCATTGTGGGATGTACTACACTTCCAAGCCTCCTTTTGTGCCACTGTGTTAGTCGTATGTCGTACGTCATGTAACATGCCACGAGGCATCTGCTTTTTGCTCAGGGTCGCTGTGTGCAGGAAGGGGGTCCATCAGAGAGTCACATGGGGGGGTCGGGCATGCAGAAACGGGAGGGGCGGGAGAGGGACCGATTGGGCAATTCCAATCTGGGCCAGTGTGCTTGTGGCTCCCTGGGGTCGTCTGAAAGAAATTGAGCGCTTAATTGAAAGGGCACACATGCAATGTGAGAATGATGATCAGCGATGAGATGGGGCCCGCGGAGGGGACGAAATAGAGGGAATCATCTCAACCCAATGAAAGAGTGAATGGAGAGAGAAATTGGTCCCCGCAGACCATCTGTAGTCTGCACTGTTGCGCCAAACAATCACATTATAAAAGCACATATGGCCGGCCTCTCTTTCTTTGTTTCTCTGCGGGATGATTCGCAATGATTCAGTCATGATGAAAAAAGAAAAGCCAATACAGTCTTTCCATTTCAACAGACCTTCATACAGTAGAATGAACACTGCAGACATTTAAAGGTCACCTTGAGATGGTCCTCGGGGTTTTTATTTGATTTTCTTGGTGTGAATATTCATAAAGAATAACAACAGAATAAAGTATACTTTGTTTTATGTGTACGGTCGGATATGTCATAAATATCATCATCAGCACAGTACATTTTTCTAACCGCGCACACTCTTTATGCTTAGCTCGCTTATGCACCTTGTGCTAATTGATTTGTCCACAAGGTGGCAACACATCAAAAAAGCAATGAAAGAGATGGAACAATAATAACAAACTACTAGTCTCGCATAGCCAGACCTTCAGACTGACGGCTGAAGGTTTGGAATCCATGGCAGCTTTCATTGGCCAAGGCCCGCCCATGAGGCCGTTTAACCGACGTCAAACAACCAATCACAGTTCATTTCGTTCAGCGTCATGTTTCGGGGTGTGGAAATGTCGCCACAATAACAGACCGGTGTGTAAAACTCTCGGACGTATTTTAAAGATTCTATGCCGCGATCTTTAAATATTTCACATTCTTTTGAAAATTCATCAGTTGTAAACTCAATGGCTTTCTTCTTTCGTAAGGGGGTTTGGCATCACGGCATCTTTGTTTCCAGGCGGAACATTAAAGAACGCGACACACACGTCTCCCGGAAATACTGTATAACTCAACCAATCCGATGATGACTTCGAAACTCCTGAAGTGTTTCTACTTTTGTGAACCATATGCATCAGACATTTAGCCAACGGTCTGTGGGCGTGACGTCTGAGACTGAGACTAACAAACTACGCCTGCTTTGACGAACGACTGTGAGAATGATTTGAGAGATTCTTTTTATTCTCTAATTTAAATAAGCACAAAGACATTGTTATTGCTCATATCTTCTGAAGTGAAATAACGCAAACACTCAACAAGAATTAAACTTTCTAGTGTGCACATGTCGAGCACTTGTGTTTGCACACATTATCAAATGGAGTATACTTTGAAGGGCTATGCATTTAGCTTTCACGTCAAAAATGAAAATTTTTCTGAAAATTTCTCACCCTCTGGACATCAAGTATGTAGATGAGTTTGTTTCTTCACAGAAACAGATTTGGAGAAATTTACCAGTACATCACTTGTTCACCAATGGATCCTCTGCAGTGAATGGGTGCCGTCAGAATGAGAGTCCACACAACTGATAAAAACATCACAATAATTTACAAGTAATTCACACCACTCCAGTCCATCAATTAACAACTTGTGAAACCAAAATCTGCATGTCTGTAATCAACAAATCCATTATAAAGACGCTTTTAACTTCAAACTGTTGCTTCTGGCCAAAATACAAGTCCCCTTTGTCTCGTCTGAATCAGGAGAGAAATCTGCAAAGCACAGTTTCAAGTGAAACCAGCCCAAAACTGTTCTAAACAAATATGTCCATACACTCTAAAAAATGCTGAGCTGTTTTAACCCAATTTTGGGTCAAATATGGACTAACCCAACTTTTGGGTTAAAAATTTAATGTAAAAATTTAACCCAACAGCTGGGTTAGTCCATATTTAACCCAAAGTTGGGTTAAAACAGCCCAGCATTTTTTAGAGTGTAGATTTTGGTTTGATGGAGGAGCGTTATTTTAGATTATGGACTTTTGGCCAAAAGTGATGATTTGAAGGTAAAAAATGCCTTAATGGTGCATTTTTATTCTTACAAACACACAGCATTTCACTTCACAAGACATTAATTGATGGACTGGAGTGGTGTGGATAACTTGTGGATTATTGTGTTGTTTTTATCAGCTGTTTGGACTCTCATTCTGACGGCACCCATTCACTCCAGAGGATCCATTGGTGAGCAAGTGATGTAATGATACATTTCTCCAAATCTGCTCTGATGAAGAAACAAACTCATCTACATCGTAGATGGCCTGAGGGTGAGTACATTTTCAGTAAATTTTCATTTTTAGGTGAACTATTCCTTTAAGAAAGTAAATAAAAGCATGAAAGTCTTTTTTAGGAAACACAGAACTTCTGGGAAACTTCTTTAGCAGTAACACACATAACAGAAATCTACAGTTTAGTTACTCACTTTAGTTTGATGTTCAGTGACTTCACCTGCGTGAGGGTCATCTTCGAAATCAGGCATTGGTGAACTGAAAAGGAAGTATTTACAGCAAAAAAAATAAAATAAAGCAATTACAGGTTCAAACCAAAGCCAAAAATTGTTGATAACTGTAGCAAACATTAAGTGATACTCATTACCTTTTGAGTGATGATTGAACATCAAACGTTCGGTTGAGCTGAGACTTTGATTTTTTCTGTGCTACAGATTCTGTCCTGGTCTGAGTTTTAGGCTTTTTGAGGAGGTGAAGATACTCCGGCAGGATCTTTGAGAGAGTGTCATGTGATGGCAAATCATAGGAATCCCTTTCCATCTGAGAGACAAACTAACAGCGTGCTTAATAACAGATCCTGAGAAAAAGCAGTAGCGACAACTGTATATCAGGCCATTTCAGCAATCTCAACATTCGGTGGTTTCTTTGAGTTGACAGGATTCTTGACAGGAATATTAAACAGCTGAATGAATGGCTGGATGAAGTGACAGCTCTGACTATGTTAGCAACCTGGCCTTGGGTTTCCTCAACACAAATCCTGCCTGGCAACTTTATAGTTGCTAAACAGAAAGCATTTATGCAGATACAGATGTCAGTATAAAATCAAACACCACTTGAAATTTTAAATGTTTGAATTTGAATTTTCTTTTTAGCTGTTTTGTGCTAAAAGAGCACCATCCTGTTTCCTGAAAGGCCGTGATAGATCGATACTGCAGATGCACAGGCTCTGGTCTGGTTTGAGATTGGTGAGCAGCGAGTGCTAATGGTTTGTGCTCATGCTGTGAAGAGCTTGTTTCTTATTCTGCGAGTGGCTGTCATCTCAGCACGACACCTGTACGCCTCCAAATACAATGTGTTCCTCTCCCCACGCCAAAGGTTACTGCGTATTAATATTCATTAAGCAGCGCCATGAATCATTAGACAATCATCTGACACCACTGAATGCTGAATATTGTTTTGCTTTAAAGGACATAATGGAAATAAGGTTTTACTGATACTATTGTAGGCTGCAAAAGCAGGTTAATCAGGATATGATGTCAGAACCAAGAGAAAATTAACATACTGTATAGTTAGCCAGTCATAATGTAGGTCATTTACATATAGAGGTTTTAAAGTCTCTAAAAGGTGGCAAAAAGGGGGTGGGGGAGTCATGTAAAAATTCTGGGTTAACATTTAAATTGATAAATAAATACATAAAAAAATATTTTTAATTAATTACAGTTATTATAGTATTATATATTATGTATATTATTATTATAGCCACTGTATTTATAGTATTATATTTTATCTATATTATTTGAACTGTATTCTATTTGAATATATTTTAAAATGTAATTTATTCCTGTGACACAAAGCTGTTATGTTTTCATATTTTGGAAAATATTTATTTTAAATGTTGAATTATCAATATTATTGACATTTTATATATTTTTATATATGGTTTATTTTATATTATTTTTATATAAATTAATTATTACATAAAACTCTTTTTTATATTTTATTTTTAGAAGAGAAAAAATAAATATCTTATTAACACATTTCTTATTATTATCAACATTGAAAACACTTGTTCTTCTCAAAATCTTTGGGGAAACCAGTATATATATATATATATATATATATATATATATATATATATATATATATATATATATAATTCATATAAAATGTATTCATATAAAATGTATTTCAATTATATAATTCATATAAAATGTATTTCAATTGAAATTATAAAAATGTTAAATTTTAAATTGTATGTGTATATATATATATATATATATATATATATATATATATATATATATATAATTAAAAATTCAATAAATGCTGACATCAAATATAATACAATCAAGGGTTTTAACTTAAGACTATGTGAGTGTGAGTGTGTAAGTGTGTGTGTGTCTGTCAATCACGTCCAAATGAGTGTGTTTATCCATGCTATAGACACATCACTCTCATGAGACAAAAAGCAATACTGTGGCAAACAGCCATGCTGAGTCCAATAACAATATTCAATTAGTTTACAACCAAAACGGCTTTGCTTTGGGGAAAGAAAAACATAATTTTTGAGGCAATAATTGCTATTGTTCAGATTTTCCATATTTTTAAATGACTTCCATTTTTAAAAAAAATGAATTAATCAAAATGATTGGTCCCTCTAACTCGTATTGCTATGGCAACACGGCAGGCCAAAGCCCATCAAGAGCGCTATGGAGAATTCCTCAACCACACAAATACTCGACCGCGTCAAATCTGCTGCCAGTCAGATGAAGAAAACAATAATAGACAAAACTAATCCAAAGATAAGCCTTATTATATTCATAGGCAGTGTGCTTTATTTCTTTTTAATTAATAAAAATAATTGCATGTCAATTTGTGGAAGTCTGAGCAAGTATTTGGGTGCATTTTAGACCTCAGACTTTCCTCTAAGGCTTAAAATATTAAACATCATAAGCAAGATCTAATAAAGTAAATATTAATCCTCTAAAGCGACTGCTTTAATTCCTAATGAATTATTCACCCTGTCCTTGCAGCTATGTGCTCTGAAAGAGACGACGAGACTGCATCCAGCGGTTCAGAAAGCCTTTATTTCACATTCAGACCAGCAGAACAGCAGATCTGACCCGTTTCCATCAGTCCGGGGCGGATCGGGACGAAGATGTGAGAGAGACTGACAGACGGGGTGAGAGGCCTGTGACTCCAGATTGGCCGGTGATTGCGGTGAGCCGAACGCTCGGCGCTGTCTTTTTTATCCCAGCATCAGTATTCAGCACACAGCCTACTAAACACAGCAAATGGGGCTTCAGAAGACTGAGTCTGCCACCACACGGAGCTCAATTACCCTCAGAACGAGGCGACGTCTCCAGAGTCTTCTTCACCGACACGCTCTCTCCGTCTCCTTCACTTCATCTGTGTCCTTTCCCACATCCTTTTTGGATCTCTTTATTCTGTTTTTAAAATATATGACATTCTTTGATTTAATAAATGAATAGCTTTTAAAACATGTGTAAGAACGAGAACGTAACACAGTACAATCTAAATTAAGCTAAAAGCTATTTGGAAAAATAAGGTTGGAAATGTTTGGAAAAATAATGTTGTTTCCAAACAGGTCATTGGTTGAGCAAACTTATAGTCCCGCCTAAATCTCATGTTCATTGGTTAAGCCAGAAAATGTCATAATAGACCTTTTAAGATTTTAAAATGTTTATTTTATTTGAATTTGAATAACTTTGGTCAATGTTTCTCATCATAATTTAGCTTTACATGACTATTTTCCTCAGATTTAAAACAGCTTTTGATGCTGTGCCTTTAAGAGTTACATATGGAAATAACCTCTACTATGATTGGCTAACGTCTTCAAGTAAACAAGTAACCCTAAATCTGTTGAATATGCAAATACACATTCAAAATCCTGTAAAGTAATATAAGGTCCGATAAAATCCTTTCGCGATTCTGTCTGCATTTTCCGTATCACAGAAATCACAGGACCCTATAAATAACAAACGTCTACAAATGAATCAGTTGAATTAGGTTTCATTCTCTCTTTCAGTCTGGACTGGAAGACCTTTTGTATTTTAAAACGTCCAGCAATTTTTCTCTCTCACACTCTTCCTGTCGACTCTCGCCCTCCTAGTGACAGACGGCTGGATGTGTTAATGGAGGTACGGGTGATGGTGTGTGTGTGTGTGTGTATGACACAAAGACGAGTGTGTGTGAAGAGAAATGAAAGGATGGATTTATACACCTGCTGTTTTTGAGTTTCTTAAAGGAACAGTAGCATAAAAATTCCATCTGACTATATCCTACTGTAGTCATATGATAGCTTTGCGTGAGGAACAGGCTGACATTTCATTGTTCCACCACACAAAACTTGACACGCATACACTATCATTACATTCAAGGCAACAACAAATAGAAACAACAGATATACACATTTATTTGCCTGCATAAATAAAAGTTCCATCAATGTCCATGCGAGCACATGGAAATGAGACTGCAAGAAAAAGTAATCTGTTCCAAAGTGTCTCATTCATATTAATGTTCAATATAAAGAATCACACCCCCTGCCAGGCGATTCAGATGAGGGTCTGTAACAGCCAAACACCAACGTGTGTTTTTCTTTTCTCTCTTTCTCTCTCTCTGTGTGTTCAGTCTGAAACCCAGATGAATTTTTAATGCATCGGTCAGATCCATATCCTCTTCCTTCAACAGGAAGCAGAGATCAACTTCTTTCATTTATACTGCTTGTAAAGTTCATCTCCTCTTAGAAAATATCAAATGTGTGTATATATGTAATTTATATATTATGGATTAAGATGATATGGATATAATATTTAAAATTTTAAATATGTAAAAATATTTAATTATATTCTTATATATTACGCATATTATATGTTCCACTAACATGTATTATTTTTATTTTTATTACAATATATAAAATATAACTACAGTACATTATATAACTAATTTAGTTTATTGTCTTAATTTTATATATATATATATATATATATATATATATATCACACACTCACACACACGTAAATATTTCTTAAATATATACATTATATATACATGCATGTGTTATATTATTTTATATGTTAAAATAAAAATTTTATTATAATATATAAAATATTACTATATTACATACGTATTATTATATTCTATTATATTATATTCCAATAACATATATTTTAATGTATATGAAATTTAAATGTAAAAGTATATAAATGCATTTTTATTAAAATATGTAATATATTGTACTATATTACATAAGTATATTATATTATATTATATTATATTATATTTTTCCACTTGCATTTGACAACTAGAATATGTCACTTGGTTTGATACTGTATTCTACAATGAATGTATGCACATGTTGTATACAGTGTATTAATATAAAATAAATTTTAGCTGGGCTAAGACCTGTCTCCAAAAAATTTACATCGCAGTGCTGATAATCCTGTTTGTTTGGTGAAATCACATTTATTAGATATGATCATGCACATATGAGCTTCAATGACTGATCCTAATTCATATATAATACTCTAAAACATCATTATCACTGCTTAAATCCATCTACATTCTATTGTTTGCCCTGGATACGGCACACAACGCTATGTGAATTAAATCAGTTGATTCCCAAGTGGGCTGGACGGACTGGCCATGATCTCAGTAATGCCTCGTCAGCAAAGAGAATGTGCTTGAGTGAAGTGTGTGTGTATGTGTGTGTGTGTGTGTGTACGCGTTTTTGTGAAAAGTCAGGACATAGATTTGTATAATGACAAAGGTATGACATAGGTATTACAAGGTGACTTTTTAGGACATTACCTCATGTCCCCACTTTTCAAAACGCTTATAAATCACACAGAATGGAGTGTATTGAAAATCTGAAATAGCACAAAGTCTCCTGTGAGGGCTAAGTTTAGGTGTAGGGTTGGTGTAGGGCAATAGCACATACAGTTTGTACAGTATAAAAACCATTACGCCTATGGGATGTCCCCACTTTTCACAAAAATGAACGTGTGTGTGTGTGTGTGTGTCAAGGACAGCAGCTTTTGTTGAAGGACAAGTCGACTCCCCTTAAGCGATTCCTACTCAATCAGACGATCTCAGAAAAACCAAATATGAGATTTAGAGACGGAAAATACCTTGATATAACCAGAGGAAACCCAAAACATGCCAATTATATTTAAATACTAACAGATATAGGACTGTAATACACATATTTGTACACATTCAGAGCACTAACTACTCACAATCCAATGCAAATCTCTCAAATCCCCAGCAAGCTACACTTCACCATGTTTAAAAGCAACTGTTGCAGTCTGCATTCCCCACAAGGCTCCAGTGACCTTTCTACAGCGCAAAACATGCAGCACTTAATGGTATACAGCAAATCTGACATTTACACACGCCTGACTGATGATAAAAAAAAAGCTAATGGTTTTCATGCCCAACAGGCAAAGGGTTTCGATTGGAGAACGGCATTGAAAGACGCTTTTTACAGAAAACGTTTATTTTCAGTATCTAGATATCAATCTTTTTGAACCGAGGATAGCTTTCACAACCCCAAACTGTTTGTGAGCCCACTTGCATGAAGAATTCAGGCATTTTTTTTGCACATTTGAGGTGAAGAACGGATTTAGACAGATGTCTAGATCAGTAAATCAGTGTAGTCTAACATAAAAAGTAAGCTGGACACCTGGGGTGAAGCCAGGGAGGAGGCGCCGGGAGTCTGGGAGATTGATGGGAAGGTGAAAGTATGATGTGATTCATGTTTGATAGTTTGGCAGGTCTGCGGACGGGTATCAGATTCAGATCAGAGCTCTCTCAAAGCCTGTGGCTGTAATGATACATGTCTTTATTAAAAAATGCATTAGCGGGCACCTCCATTAAAGCAGTAGATGTCCCATCATTCACTTTCAATGCTGTTTGAAGACAACTGATGCTGACTGGATGCACGGTCATGTCAGAGTCAAGCAAAAATCAAATCAGATGTCATAATTTCAAAGTACTATGCCTGAATGAAGTAATGCATTAGTGCAATTGGTTTGTGAGATTTAATTTCCATTCATATTGATGTGAATAGAAAACGCATATAATATTTAATTCATTATTTATTATACAGCATTTAGTCCTCTTATTTAATCTCAATCTCTGATTAACTTATTTGTTCATAAACACAGAATCATTCAGGAATGAAACAAGTGACTGTCTTTATGAGCATGTCACAGAATCAGTCATTCATCCAATTCATTTACAAACACTGATTTATTCAGTAAGAAATCAAGTGATTGTCTTTATGAGGGAGTCATTGAATCATTGAAACAACCAATTTGTTAATAACACTAATTAAGAAACAAAACAAGTGAATGTCTTTATAAGTGAGTTATTGAATCATTCATTCAACCAATTCATTTACAAGTACTGATTTATTCAGAGAGAAAACAAGTGATTGACATTGAATGAGTCACTGAATCATTGACTCATTCGATTCATTCATAAACACTAATTAAGGAACGAAACAAGGTAATGTCTTTATGAGTAAGTTATTAAACTAGTCATTCAACCAATTCATTTACAAACACTGATTTATTCAGTCAGAAACAAGTGATTTTCTTTAAGAGTGAATCATTGAATCATTCACTTAACCAATTCATTTAAAACACTGATTCATTTGGGAGCAAAACAGTGATTGGCTTTTTGAGTGAGACATTAAATCTTTCACTCAATATATTCATTCAGGAATTAAACAAGTGATTGTCTTTATAGAGAGTTATTAAACCATTTAATCGATCCGATTTATAAAAAAAAAAACAAAAAAAAAAAAAACAATTCATTCAGGAACAAAACAAGTGACTGTATTTATGAGAGAGCCAGTGAATCAATACACATATTCATTCAGGAACAACACAAGTGAGTATTTATAAATGAATCAGTGAAGTGACTGTATTTATGAGAGACTCAACAAACATACACTTATTTTTCAAAAATATTGATTTATTCAGGATTGAAACAATAACTGTATATATCATAGATTCACTAAATCATTCACTTAACAGATTAGTTAAAAACACTGATTCATTCAGGTATTAAACAATTTTTTTTATGAATGAGTCATGATATCATTCACTCAACCAATTTGTTCAAAAACAAGATTCACTGAATCAACGTATATCGCACTTACAACTGTACTGATACTCTTTTTTTTCCCCCAGAGGGTTTTCTTGATTATTTATAATATTTTAATGTCTGATAATATTTTGCATATTTGTTGTCTAACCTGCCCATATTTTTAGTGGCCATGTGAGTTTAGTGAAACCTACCAGCACAGACACACTTACTAGAATTGGTTTAAAATTAATGACTGTACAGGAGATCATTACACTGATTGCTTCTTCTTTTTACTGACTCACATGGTCCAACATGTCTGAATCAATGCTGCATTGTGCTGTAGTGCTTCCTCAGCCGTTTATATACAGATATGCATCTAAACTCTACAAAGAATGGTGTACACATTCAATTGAGTAAGTGATTACAATCAAACTCTATCTGAGACTGCAGACATGGAGTCCAATTGAATTTTCGATGTAGAGTGACAAAACGAACCCCTGGTAGCGTAAAATGGAGGGTACAAAATGCAGATTAAAAAAGGATCATTGTAGGAGCGAAGCTGGCGACCTCTGACCCTGCTATTATTCAGCCCGTGTTCAACCCCATGATTTATATAATGACAGCTCAGTGTAAGGTCTTTTAGGTTGGGGGAGATAGACAGAGCCATTAGTGAGCACTGAATTCATACAGAGAGAATAAAACATCAGAGATTGAAGAAACAGAGCCATCACATAAGAATTTAAAGGGTTAGTTTTAAAAAGTAAAATTACTCATCCTCATGTTATTTTAAACATGTTTCTTCTCTCTATGAAAGGAATATATATTTGATATTATTCATTGTATGGACAAAAACATTTGAAATATTTTTCAAAGTATCTTCTTTTGTGTTAAGCGGAAGAAAGTACATTATTGGTTGGAGTTAGTAAGATTTTGAATGTTTTTGAAAGAAGTCTCTTCTGCTCACCAAGGCTGCATTTATTTGATCAAAAATACAGTAAATCTGTAATATTGTGAAATATTATTACAATTTAAAGTAACTGCTTTCTGTTTGAATATGTGTTAAAATGTAATTTATTCCTGTGATGCAAAGCTGAACTTTCAGCATCATTACTCCAGTCTTCAGTGTCAGATTATCCTTCAGAAATGATTCTAATATGCTGATTTGATGATCAAAAAAAAAAACATTTATTATTATAAATAAATGTTGAAAACAGTTGTGCTGCTTAATATTTTTGTGGAAACCGCGATTTTTTTTCCTTTCAGGATTCTTTAATGAAAATAAAGATCAAAAGAACAGCCTTTATTTGAAATTATTTATTTATTTATTTTTTAAATGTCTTATTGCTTCAGATTAACTGAATGCATTCACGCCGAATAAAAGCATTAATTTCAAGAAAAAACGAATGGAAGCCATACAGGTTAATGATGATGAGTGACATGATGGTGAGTAAATAATGCCAGAATTTTTATTTTTGGGTAAAATATCCCTTTAAGCAATGGGCTGAGAAAAAAAGACTAACACAAAAAGTCTCAGGATGTCCCATGCAAAAATGTTGCCTTATCTGACAGTATCTAGAACAAAAGAATCAAGAATATAATATTTGCTTATCATTTTGAAGATCTTTTGAATTTCACTGGTTCAATGAGAAACCAAACTTCTATTCCACTCATTCATTTCCAAGTCTGCCGTATCGCTCTCTCTCTCTCTCGTGTGCCGAGCTGCTGTAAACAGATACAGCTCCATCCCCAGTGTTCAAACTGGCCCGGCAGAGTCTGTTTACACAAAACGCCTCCCTCCTTTCCGTCCTTCTCTTCTCCTCAGCGAGTCACTAGAGTCTCTTATCAGAGCTCAGCAGGAGCGTCGTTGAGTCCGTAGAGCTCAGAAACGCAGTAAATAACCGCTGATAGTGCAGGCACTAATGAAGCTGTCTCGGTCTGCGGAAATTGAGACGGTCACAGTTTATACTGTGTATGCAGGTCCAAAAACAGGCATGACGAGCCAAAAACGTGACCTTGTGAGGGACACAAATGTTTTTACACTCGACAAACGCTCAAGAGACAAGATTGGTGTTGACTTTCATTAGTATTCCATTCAAATGCTATGAATTAACAAAAACGCAGCCTTGAATGATTCAAAGCACCTGTTGTCGTGGAAAACGGCCTTGAATTCGCAGAACATCTCTGCGGTGATTGCCTATCTCAAGTATCCACCCACACACCGCCTGCATAAACGGATACGCCATCCAATCCCGACAGCCTGACTCTGCCTTTGTCTGTCAAGGCCGGCAGAGCGGTGTATATGCCTGCTGTGGAGGTCTACAGGTTGGAATAAGCTGTTGAAATCCAGGGCTGGCAGACTGCGGAGGCTGTTATTCATGACCTTGACAGTGCAATGAAGCAAGTCAAAGAAAGGGCATCTATATGAAAGTGGGGTCAGAGTGAGAGTTGTCGCCTATAGCTGCAGAGAGAGTGTGGCAGTGTGCATTCAGTCTAGCTCAAGCGTGAAGCAAACAAGAATATTCAATATAAGCACTAAGATACTTTTTTATTTTTGGCATTTTTGCCCTTATTGTGATAGGATACTATAATTAGACAGGAAGCTAAGTGGGAGAGAAATATCAGGATCGGGAAAGGTCTGCGAGCTGAGACTCGTACTCAGGACACCCAAATTGCAATGGCGCTTTATGTCGGCACCCTGCCCACAAGGCCATTGTCGGCACGACAGTACTAAGATACATTTATGATATTAATTCTATTTGATGAAGTTGGCATTAAGGATTCTGTTATTTCTCTGTTCAATACTGTAAAGCAAATTACTCGTAAAAGCAAATTATACTGTATAAAGTACTATAAGAAAAAAGGTCACCTTTTTGCAAATATATACATTTCTGTCATGACAACTCTCGGAGGGATTTTCATTTTAATGTACATGACAATGTTAATGTATTTGGTCTTGGTGGACTAGATCTGCTACGCTGCTGCTGCTGCTGCGGCAGAGCAAGTACCGAGACTTGTTACTGCCAATACATCCACAACATGCTGCTGTGAGCATGTAAGAAATATTGCTGCTGCACATATAACACATATGAATAACCCCCATAGCATACATGATCACTCAGTAGCAGATCTATACAGGTGGAGCTGGGGAAGGAGGAGGGTTTCTGAAGTGCACTTCTACTGCTACAGCAAACACTGCCAAATATTTGAATGTTGAGCAGTGAGCTCATTGGCTACTGATACAGAAGAGAACCAATCAGCTGTGACGTGATAATGATGTCATTATGACATATTGAGTTAGATCTAATGGACTGCACCATCTAGAGTTTCATGCCAGAACTTTGTATACAAGCCTACACCGACTGGGCTTTTTGTCTTTTATTTAATGAGAAATATTAGAGATGGAACAATGAGGAAAACTGAATTGAGATACAACGCAGACCAGATTCAAAATTATACAGTGGTGGCCAAAATTATTAGAACACTTGGCATATTTAAGAGGTTTCAGTTGTTTTTGTTGAATTGGCCATTACAATACCCATAAAACAAACTATTGCCGGAACTACCTGCGTTGGAAGGAATGTGCTGGAACATTGAAAATGATGGACTAGCCCCCTCAAAGTCTGGACCTTAACCCCATCAATCAAATTTTTGGCAAGCTGGAAAATTAAATGGACAGATCTATTGTTCATTCAAAGGAAAGCATTTGGCTTGAGTTGCAGAATGCATAAGATAACATTTGTGCTGAAGTTCTCAGGAAATATACTGACACTGTGCCAGAGAGATGTGCTGCTGTAATTGCTTCAAAAGGTGGAAATACCAAATATTAAAGTTAAAAGTGGATAAAAACAGTATGACTCACTTCATCTAATATTTGTTGTGCTCAGAGCAACCATCTGCATGTTCCGTGAACATTATGAAATGAAATCATGTTTTGGAGGCAAAAAAGGTCAATATTTTCAGATCTGTCAGGTGATCTAATAATTTTGGCCACTACTGTATTTCCCATATGAGCACCATGGCTCAACATATCCAGAGTATTGTTGAATTTAGAAAGGCATAGGGTAAACGTACCTATTAAGCTCACCAAAATCTACATTGAGACATTTTTAGTGCACAAGATATTGGTTTCAGTACAAAATGTTATGTTAAAATAAAATATTAATCTCTCACACAAAAATATTTAATTTTATTTTAAATGACAAAAGCATTTCAGTTGCGATATACAGGTGCATCTCAATAAATTAGAATGTCGTGGAAAAGTACATTTATTTCAGTAATTCGACTCAAATTGTGAAACTCGTGTATTAAATAAATTCAATGCACACAGACTGAAGTAGTTTAAGTCTTGGTTCTTTTAATTGTGATGATTTTGGCTCACATTTAACAAAAACCCACCAATTCACTATCTCAACAAATTAGAATATGGTGACATGCCAATCAGCTAATCAACTCAAAACACCTGCAAAGGTTTCCTGAGCCTTCAAAATGGTCTCTCAGTTTGGTTCACTAGGCTACACAATCATGGGGAAGACTGCTGATCTGACAGTTGTCCAGAAGACAATCACTGACACCCTTCACAAGGAGGGTAAGCCACAAACATTCATTGCCAAAGAAGCTGGCTGTTCACAGAGTGCTGTATCCAAGCATGTTAACAGAAAGTTGAGTGGAAGGAAAAAGTGTGGAAGAAAATGATGCACAACCAACCGAGAGAACCGCAGCCTTATGAGGATTGTCAAGCAAAATCGATTCAAGAATTTGGGTGAACTTCACAAGTAATGGACTGAGGCTGGGGTCAAGAGCCACTACATACAGACGTGTCAAGGAATTTGGCTACAGTTGTCGTATTCCTCTTGTTAAGCCACTCCTGAACCACAGACAATGTCAGAGGCGTCTTACCTGGGCTAAGGAGAAGAAGAACTGGACTGTTGCCCAGTGGTCCAAAGTCCTCTTTTCAGATGAGAGCAAGTTTTGTATTTCATTTGGAAACCAAGGTCCTAGAGTCTGGAGGAAGGGTGGAGAAGCTCATAGCCCAAGTTGCTTGAAGCACAGTGTTAAGTTTCCACAGTTTGTGATGATTTGGGGTGCAATGTCATCTGCTGGTGTTGGTCCATTGTGTTTTTTGAAAACCAAAGTCACTGCACCAGTTTACCAAGAAATTTGAGCACTTCATGCTTCCTTCTGCTGACCAGCTTTTTAAAGATGCTGATTTCATTTTCCAGCAGGATTTGGCACCTGCCCACACTGCCAAAAGCACCAAAAGTTGGTTAAATGACCATGGTGTTGGTGTGCTTGACTGGCCAGCAAACTCACCAGACCTGAACCTCATAGAGAATCTATGGGGTATTGTCAAGAGGAAAATGAGAAACAAGAGACCAAAAAATACAGATGAGCTGAAGGCCACTGTCAAAGAAACCTGGGCTTCCATACCACCTCAGAAGTGCCACAAACTGATCACCTCCATGCCACGCCGAATTGAGGCAGTAATTAAAGCAAAAGGAGCCCCTACCAAGTATTGAGTACATATACAGTAAATGAATATACTTTCCAGAAGGCCAACAATTCACTAAAAATGTTTTTTTTATTTTTTTATTGGTCTTATGAAGTATTCTAATTTGTTGAGATAGTGAATTGGTGGGTTTTTGTTAAATGTGAGCCAAAATCATCACAATTAAAAGAACCAAAGACTTAAACTACTTCAGTCTGTGTGCATTGAATTTATTTAATACACGAGTTTCACAATTTGAGTTGAATTACTTAAATAAATGAACTTTTCTACGACATTCTAATTTATTGAGATGCACCTGTATATCATTAAATATTATGGATGTTCACATAATGTGAACACATTTGACTTGAGCCAGTAAATAACTGCTTAGACACTTTACCGGAACACCCTAGCAATCATATAAAAATGCACTGGAAATCATCCAGAATACCCTAGCAACCATTCAAAATACCCTTTCAACCAGCTAGCAACACCCTGGCAACCACTCAAAATAACCTAGCCACATTTTTCCATGGGAAACACTGTAAGGTCGAATTCGGCTTGCAACATTTACCAAAACTCTCTTCTTCCCCTTTAGTTCTGAACTGTTTCTGTTCTCTTTATACTATAAGATGAATAAAAAACACATAAAATAAACTAAAACAAAAAAGCATACAAAATGCACAAAAACAAAATGGCATAAAAAACAGCATTAAAACTAAAACAAAAATTCAATACAAAAAACAAAAAGGCACTAAAACTAAAGCAAAACATGGCACAAAACAAACAAACAAACAAACAAACAAAAAGGCACTAAAACAAAAAGCACATAAATATACACTAATCCAAAAAAGCACAAAACAAAAAGGCACTAAAACAAAAAGCACATAAATATACACTAATCCAAAAAAGCACAAAACAAAAAGGCACTAAAACAAAAAGCACATAAATATACACTAATCCAAAAAAGCACAAAACAAAAAGGCACTAAAACAAAAAGCACATAAATATACACTAATCCAAAAAAGCACAAAACAAAAATGCACTAAAACAAAAAAGTACTGAAACAAAAAAGTACTAAAAAAAAAAAAAAAAAAAAAAAAAATGTACTAAAACAACAAAGAACAAAACAAAAATACACTAAAACAAAAGAGCACAAATCAAAAATGCACTAAAACAAAAAGCATAATATACACTAAAAAAGCACAAAACAAAAATGCACTAAAACAAAAAAGCACAAAACAAATATACACTAAAACAAAACGATTGTACACTATAAATAAAGATATAAAGGGACTCTAAATCAGAAACACACACACACACACACACAAAACTGTATAAACACAGACTCTGTCCTCCACTAGATGTCACTGTGGGCCCACTCTGCTGCGTGACTCAATCGTGGACCTAAAACAGGAAGACCTTTCCCGGTGGACCGCCATCCTGTATAATGGAGAAGCTCAAACTTGCGCAGAGCATCCTGTTATTCTGCCCAACAGTTCAGGTGCTGACATCCAGAGTCTGTCTCTGAAAACCCCCACCATCACAAAACACACACCAGAGCCCAAGGCACATCCGCTTGTGTGTGTGAATCACAGGACATTCCTGTGCTGCTGGAGCAAGACTGCATACATTATTTTATAAGTGAACCTGGGGCATCTCCTGATGGGAATAAAACCAGCCAATACATAAAACAGTGTTTTCATACAGGAAGGTGGAGTTATGAGCCTTAAGACTGACATAAGGCTGATACTGAACTGAAGGAGACTGGTGTAAACTGCTTATATTTAAAACAATGTGTAAGTGTTTTAATTTGTATTTATTTTGTATATTATATTATATTATATTATATTATATTATATTATATACAAATGAATACACATAATACAATACTACTTAAGTATTATAATAAATATATTATAATTGGTAACATTTTTAACCATATTATAGTAAAGAAATAATAATAATATGAGTTTATTGATTTTGCTATCTAACTAACAGCACAGCAGAATCAAAAGACAAAAATGTTTCATCTATGAGATTTGGCTTATTTCCCATCATGCTTTTTAAGAAACGCCCAGCAAGTCACTTTATTCATGGTTAAAATTAATTTTATCATAGCTGTGTCTTACATTGCCTTCAATAATGTAAAACTACTCGTTATCAAAGTGCAGAACATATTGAACAACAAGATTTCTTCGATAAACAAAGATAAAAGAACTTCAGAAGCCAGGTCAGAAGTTGAAATCGAGTTCACTACAAAAAAAATAAATAAATAAAATTTTTCAAGCATAAGTAGTCAGGAGATCACGGGGGAAATATGGCCTTTTAAACAAGCAGGAATCTCATAAAGTGCTTTATCCTGCTATGTACTTACTGCATATTTATTGTCCTATAACTGAGTTCCTCCAATGACAAAATAATTTAAAGGAATTCAACTGGAATAGCAACAAGAGCTTTGACCAGTTTTGACTCTGTTACATGTGGTCTTTCACAGTTCTATTGATTACAAACTATATTGGATTGTTTTTAATATTTTAATGTTTTTAAAGAAATTATGGGAATAGTCCCACTATATTTATAGTAAATGTCTTCATTTACCGTATTTCTCTCCAAAAAGACATCTAAAAGTTAAAGAGTCATTTTCTTACGATGGTCCCTCATTGTTTTAGACTGCTGGTAAAGGGTAATCAGATTCTTTTCAAGGCATCCAGAGAAAAAAAAATCAATAGTATATAAGCAGACTTGATGAATTAGAAATTTGTGCTCAGTGTGAATATTGATCAGCTTCAGTCTGGCGGGTTTTGACAGCTCATGTGCAAAAAAAATAAATAAATAAAATAAATAAATAAATAAATAAAAATAAAAATCAATACTCAAACTGAATTTGTTCAATTTTTAAGGAGTTGTCATACTGTATATTGCCAAGCAAAAGAAAAAATACCTGTAGATGTGATTGAGGATTTGGAAAAGAGATGTTCCTAACAAGTACACATGCATTTCAGGTTTGACAGGAGAAACAGATGTAAAAAGAAAGGTAGAGGAAAGATAAACCGGAAATGCCTCAGACGGGCGTGATCTGGGTGTTGAGGGGAGGTCTTCTGGGTGAAGCTCTCAGGTCTGATCATCTATAAGGATGAAAGTCCTTCATTCAGACACTGAAGAGCTACACAAAGAAGGATACTGCAAGTCAATCTCGGTTAGGATGCAGTCTGGGCGCTGCAAGAATACAAAGACATAAATTCATCCATTTAAGAAACCATATTAGAATATGATTTGCAAGAAAATACTATTTCAGTCTTTATACTTCAAAATGACGTTTAATTCAATGTGTTACCTGTCATTTCTTAGAAATTGCCAGTAAATCTCACGGATAATTACAGAGAGAAAATTGTTTTAAAGCCTTTTTCAGTGCATAAACTATCAATCAATAAAGCACTTTGCACAACTGTTGCGCCAGAATACAAATCGAGTTTGACTCCTTTGAAGTATCAGGAATCCTGTATTTCAACAGGTTTTAGTTTATATCTACCCAACAGGTTTAAAAAGTGTGAAAAAATATATCTAAAATTAATAGTTTTTCTCTTAAAAACAACAGATCTTCCAACCAGATTTTTTATTGTTAACTAAAACTATTAAAAATGGTTTTCATTAATAGGTATAAAATAAAATGTCTCACTTTACCTATATTCAACGTATCTGTTTTGTTTTGCTTTTTTGCATTTGTTTTGCGTTTTATCTTATTATATTGTGTTGTTTTGCTTGGCTTTTTGTTTGGTTGTGTTTTGCATTGCTTTGTATTTTACTTTGTTGTTTTGACTTGCCTTGTTGTGCTTTGCTTTGTTCATTTTATTATTTTGATTTGCCTTGTGTTTTGCTTTACTTTGTCTTTTCTTTGCTTTGCCTTGTTTTTTACTTTGTTGTTTTGATTTTCCTTGTTGTGTTTTGCTTTGCTTTATTTTGTTTTGCCTTTTGCTTTGTTGTTTTGTTTTGCTAGTTTTTTGTTTTGCTTTAAAAAAATTAGTTTAAATAAAAATTAAAATAAAATAAATGTAAATGAATTAAAAAAAATTATAAAAATTTAAATAAAATAAAATAAAAAATATCAGATAACATTTTGCCTTGGCAACTATAACTAAAATCAGTACACACACACACACACACACACACACATATAATAAAAATTCCAATAAAAATGCTAAATGCACATCTCTGAAGGCATGTTTTTTGTAATGTTTCATGACCTTTTAAGCAATCAAGACTTGTAAAAGTACCTTCATTGCAACACAAATGCATGTCAGAGGAATTCTAATCCATGTTATTACTTGCATGACTGATTCAAAGCAAGAGTGTGAGAGAGAAAACAACAGGCACTCAGAGAGGTCGACCCAGGATAACCTTGAAATAAAAGCCTTTTAGAGGCTTGGGTCATGGTGTTTCAATTGACACATGAGGGCTGGAGGAAGAATTACTTCCTGTGAGAGGAGATGCTGCCCGGCCCAATCGAAAAAAGGCCAATGGACGGTCTCCATCAGGCGACGCTCCCCGCTCCTGTAGACTATTTGAGAGCCGACATGAGCTGGAAATGGCTCACCAGACTCCAAACTAATGTCATTAGCAGTGGATACACATCAGCAGGACTAATCCAGATGTTCCGCACAATTACATTACATTACATTTGGGCTTCTCGTCTGATCTGACATGGTTCCACAGCATAGAGGGGCGGAGCTACAGACGGACACGATGAGCACTTCCTGTGTGTGAATTCTTAATCCATTTAGCTTGGAAATACAGTAGTAAAAGTCGGGTGACTACAGGTAAAAGCTGGCAAACTGATGCAACACTTACATTTTTGTTTTTTATTTTTTATACAACATATAATGTACACATTTTAGCTGTTTAAATGTATTTGTGTAAGGGGCTAAGATATTTGGCATCGTATTACATTGAAACAATAAATGATCTGAATGTGTGCCACGTTACCTGTATTCACTGTATCTGTTTTGTTTGTGTTTTATCTTTTTAAATTGTGTTGTTTTGCAAAAATCAAAACAAAATAAAATACATTGGCAATGAACTGTAATAAAATAAGTTTAAGTACTAAAACTGCTCAAACTAAAAATGATAAATATAAATATTTAAAAGAGCACAAATTACTACAACTTAAACTAAAATGCTTTGTTTATTGTTTTGCTTTGCTTTGTTTTTTATTTAGTTGGTTTGTTTTTGTCTTTGTTTTGCTTTGTTTTTGTTTTACTGTGTCTTGTTTTTGACCGTTTCTTTGTTTTGTTTGTTTATTGCTTTGTTTGTTAAAAGACACAAGAAAGATACAACATAATTCAATGGTGGTTCGAATAGAATTAATATCTGAAAATAAGAAATAATAATGACAATAAAGACTAAATTGCTGTTACAGAAAATATGCATTCTGCTAATTACTGTTCAGATGTTTGCATTGCAACGTCTTTTTCATTAAACCCAGCGAATCTAATCACAGCCATTCAAGAATCCACTCTCCCTACAATTCAAAGGTCTGGCGTGCTCATCTCCGCCCATGGCCAGGAACATGACTCTATATAGCTGGGGTAATGAGCGAGGCGAGACAGAGCACACTAAGCTATGCATAGTCACACACACAGTCTCCCTTTATTTAAGATTTGATCAGTCCTAATGCATCCGCCCTCCTCCACCTGAGCGCTTCTCCCCAAACACACACAATTGACCTTCGGCATCAGCGCTGTCAAAAACAAACTGCCGTGACACAAAATCATTTATCACAGTCTGGTTGGTCAGGCGCTCATATATCCCTAACAACACCGAACGTGGGCGGGAGTGACATGTAGTTATGCAGCTTCTCGCTTTATACTTCATTTCCATCCTCCCACACACATATCTCTTGATATAACTACCACAAACACAGTTATCGCCCGTATAATGACCAGAATGCCTCTTTTCAGTGAAGGCAGGCAACCAGTTGCAGTGTTTCTGGGAGCTGGCCGTGGTGCTGAGACCCAACAAAAGCATCAAAGCCGGGCTGGACGGCTATGGAAGGGTGTGGGGAGGAGGCACCATGTGTACTTGATTCAATTAGCGAGTTCTAGAGGCCTCCCATGGGACGTGAGTGCAGAAGTGGGGGACGGTGGAGACGAGGTCTAACAAAGACAAGATCCAACCCCCTCCATGCCCTGACCGGGTCCACCTCATTAGTCGAGCAAGTGAGTGTGCGTTAAACATATGCTGCACAGAGGAGCAAGAGTATATGCTTGTATGTATCCGTGAACTGAATGCACACACTGTATAAGAGTACAGTGTGTGCATACATAATAAAACATATATACAAGACACCAAGGCATTGGCCATGGCATTTCTGCTGACGTTCAACAGAAATTTTCTCTAAAGCTCACTGGAACGGCATTATACTGAATTCTAAAGCAACCATTCGAAACATCTCAGCAGTGTCAGATTCACAGGTTGAGCTCTACAGAAGAAGCATATGATGATCTGAGACCTTTTAAGTGAAGTCACATATAAAGCTAAACACTTTTGCTTTGGAAAAAAGCCACTGCTAAGTGTCTTAATTGTAAACGTGAAGTTTTAAACACCTCAAAGCTACAAGGATTATCAATATACACCTTTGATTTATGAACAAACCAATAAAATATTTTAAGAATTTTATTTGTAAATTTCTCTCGATAAGAGCATGTGCTAAATGACATAAATGTAAATTTAATGTTTCAAACACTTCAAAGCCATACAAATGTCTATATACTTTTTATTTATTTATATAAAAAAAATCAAGATCAATTTATTTATTTATTTATTTTTTTTTTTGAGGATTGCTTGTTAGTTGCTCTGGATAAGTGTCATTATTGTAACTAAAACTAAAACCATTAAAAACTGTTTTCGTTAACTGAAATAAAGCTGAAATAAAATATAAATATTAGATGAAAAACTTAAACTTTAAAAATGTTAACAAAAAATAGAAATGTTGCCTTGGCCAAAAGTAATAAAATTAAAAATTAAATTAAAATTCAAATTAAAACTGAAAAAGAAAAATCAAGATAAATAGAAATGTAAAAAATAATAAAAATGGCAAAAGCACATAAACTAACTAAAATTAAAATGAAAGCTGCAAAAATAAATATAAAACCTAATGCAAAATATTAATAAATTATATAATAGAAAATAAATAATAAGAATATCTACTAAATAATGTAAATGTAAATTTTTGTCCGTTAATAACTTGTATGTACAGTATAGAGTTTTTTTTTTTTGTTTTGAACTGACTGCACTGTATTTTTGTATAATCATTTTTATTTCTAACTGTTCTAAATTCATTTTAAATAAAATTTTAAATCATTTTAAGCGTTTTTAAATTTCTGGTTTTATTGTTGTGATTATTTTTTTTATGATTATTTTACTTTCTTTTATGTAAAGCACTTTGAATTACCATTGTGTATGAAATGTGCTATATAAATAAACTTGCCTTGCCTTGCCTTCTAATCAGTTTTAGTCAGCAATCAGAGCTGAGTGAAAGTGACATTTTGTTGATCAGTTTCTATTTCGGTGGCATCATTGGGTAGCCCCGCCCACTCTGAAATCTCATTGGTCTAAAATCCCGGACCTCATACATCAAACATTTTCTGATTGGCCTGCAGCGTGGAGAAACAAATCATGTTTGTCTGGTAAATTGTTGAGTCAGGCTAGTGTTAATGTAAACTTTGAACACTTCAAAGCTTATGGTTTGTTTATATTACTTTTATTTGCAAGCCTGTCAAGAAAACAGCCTTTAATTTTAAGTTTCATTATTTTTGGAGTAGTATTTGATGTTTAAATTTATACAAAGTTTTTTGTAAATACATGTTCCATTTGTTCAAATACAAAACAGAGCATATAAAGCACTGGGGAAAAAAACAAGCATGGAGGATTGTAGCTTTGAAAAATGGTTAATTTAGTTGTAAAAGCGACTGCAGGTGAACATCACACAGAGGAACATCTGAGCCTGTGCACCGTATCGCACGACCAGCACCTGTTCATAGCCTGACATCTGTTCCAGTTGCTGAATTCCTATCGCTCCCACCTCCACTATCTCAAACCCCTCAGACCAATCCCCTGACTGCATTTCTGTCCCTCTGTATCTCTATTTCAAACTGAGTTATATACAGTGTAAATCCTGACTGGTGCTTCACAGGACCATGTGGATGCAGACTTGATATCTGCTGGCTGACTACATTCGAATTCAAGCCTCACCCTGCTGGCTACTTCACACACAGCAGATGTCTGTGTTTCTGCGTTTGTCGGGCTGTCTGGATCGGTTTGGAAATGACGGCTGAATTTCAGAAGGCATGGGAGCATCTGTTCAGCCACTGCAGCATGGCTTTATGCTGAGACAATTAAGATTCAACACCTACTGAGCTAAAATACCGATATATTTTACTTTGATATGTATAATATTAAGTGGTAAATTTAGATGAGACCACATTCTTAAAACCAGTGTTGCTTAAAGGAACAGTTCAGACAAAAATGCTAATTCATTCACTCTCAAACCATCCAAGATGTAGATGAGTTTGTTTGTTCATCGAAACAGATTTGGAGAAATTTAGCATTACATCACTTGCTCAGCAATGGATTAGGGTTGTGCTGATAGACGATAGTATGGTGTATCGACGATAGACAGAGATATCGCCTGTGGCTGATGCCTTTGACGATAGCAAGATGATGATTATTATTATTATTATTAAGCTAGTAATGCTATCTAAATAATATTACGTCTAATTTGTTACATCATATTTCTTTTTACACGTTTTACAGTGTTGCACATTATAACCAATCACACACGATTCCATTGAGTTTATGAACGCAATGGCCAATCAGAGGTGTTCAGATGAGTCATCTATGAAACAGTAGAGTTTTGTTGTTCCTTGCACGCACTTGCTGACTAAATTCAGCTCTCTCGCGAATAAACAACAAAGTGCAGATGTACGTGCAATGTAAGTATAAGAGATTTATTTATCAGACAGTGTAGACAGCGTCACTGATTATAACGGGAGTGTTTTTGAAGTACATAAACTCACGCGTGACTGAAGTCAATGTTCTTTGGTTGAACATTTGGCTTCTTTTAACATTACACTGGATTTGGTTCACTTTCCTGGTAATGAAACTAAGTAAATAAATAATTAAATAAATTAGCAGGATGATATTCTGTATCAGCGATCTCACAGGCTGACAATAAGACAATATGACAATTGAGCATATCGCCTGACACTATAATGGATCCTCTGCAGTGAATGGGTGTCGTCAGAATGAGAGTCCAAACAGCTGATAAAAACATCACAATAATCCACAAGTAAACCACACCACTACAGTCCATCAGTTAATATCTTGTGAAGTGAAAAGCTGCGTGTTTGTAAGAAACATATGTATCATAAAGACGTTTCTAATTTCAAACTGTTTGCAGCTAAAATATCCATAACATTGATTTCTCCAGTAGAAAACGTTGTCTCGTCTGAATCAGGAAAGAAATTTGCACAGATCAAACACCGTTTACAAATCAAAACAGTGCAAAACAGTTCTAAACAAATGTGTCGGTAGATTTTGATGAGAGATGACAACAGATGATGGACTTCACGAGGAAGCATTATTATTTAACTTGTATTTGGACTTGATGTCAGAATTGATGTTTAAAGTTAAAAAAACATCTTGATAATTGATTTGCTTCTTACAAACATGCAGCTTTTTGCTTCACAAGATGTTAATTGATGGACTGGAGTGGTGTGGATTACTTGTGGATTATTATGATGTTTTTATCAGCTGTTTGGACTCTCATTCTGACGGCACCCATTCACTGCAGAGGATCCACTGGTGAGCAAGTGATGCAATGTAATTTCTCCAAACCTGTTCACATGAAGAAACAAACTCATCTACATCTTGGATAGCCTGAGGGTGAGTAAATTTTCAGCAATTTTTTTTTTTTTTTTTTTTAGCTATTTAAAAAAAAAGAAAAAAAAAAAGACAATTTTAAAAGTGCATGAGGTGCGGCTGATTAAATACAGATGTGCATTTAAAACATCTGGACAGTCCTCAGCAGGGTGATGTACGATTATTGGTCTCTATGGAGGACGCACGGTGCCATAACTGAATTTCTCATCAAGCCATGAATCCATCAGCGACAATTTTAGTTTTAATGAAATGCTGGTTTTGATTTGTGAGAGGTCTGTAGAGCTTGAAATAATTTGCGAAGCGGGTGCGCACACACGCACACCTGCCCTTCCCTGGTCTCCTGGCCCTCGCCTGCAATCACAGCGACAGCAGTTGCCAAAGAGATAATTACATAGCGACTGAAGCGCAGCGGTTTGTTCTACACTGGATGTGAGAGGAAAAAAAATGTTATTACAGCAACCAACTGAAAAAAAATGATTCTGGGAAAAAAAAAAAAATAGTTTTGCATTTTCAGGCCCTCACTTCTGAATAATGGATCTCCCTTCCCCCATAATTCTCAGCTCTGTGGGTAGAGCCACGAGTATCGATTCACTGTGGGCAGGTGCACAATTTTCACCCCCTTTCAAATGCTACAATATACATAAACATTACAGAAGAAAATTGTGTTAAAAAAAAAACTGAACACAAGAGTTTTGTTTAAAAATCATATTATAAAATAAACTTATATGTATTCTAATGTAATGTTATAATTATAGTATAATTATATCATTATTATAATAAAAATAATATATTTAAAAAATAAAATTATTTCTAAAACGTTGTAGTAATTATATTTAAACATACACTACTTATGCAATAAGTATGTATTATCATAAAATCAATTAAAAGTAATAAAATTAATTATACTAAATTTATTATGTGATTATCTTGATATAAATATAATTTTAGTAAATAAAAAAAAATTCAAACATTATATATCTAAATTGTATCATTTATATAAAAAAAAAAAAAAATGAAAGCATCAAGGAAAACATTTTTGATTTTGAGCTAAAATAAACTGAAAGCTATATTATCAAATATAATTGAAAATATAATATAATTAAAATGTTATTATAACACTACGTATTATGCAATATTTATTATGTATTATCAAATAAAAGTAATAAAATTAAGTTAAAAGGTGTACATGTATACATATATCACAAAACAAGGCCGGAAACAACAGGTAAGTGCAAAACAGGATGGTTTATTGACAGGATGCAGAGAATGGAACGGGAGAGGCAAATGCAGGTGAGTATCAATGCAATAATGGTTTCAAGGATTCTTAGCCGAGTACTGAAGGTGTGTTTCTTTTGCAGGTTCGTTGGAGATCGCGGATCAGGATCAATGGAGTCGCTGGAGGATTGTAGGAGAATCAGCACGCAAGTCTTTAAAGGTGAGTAATGCTTGGAGAGTCCAGAACAGTCCATGTAGGTGAACGGTAGACCGGACAGTGAGATACTGGGATGTGTGAGTACTTATGGTGTGGCTTGATTAGTGACAGCAGGTGCGGGTGATCAAAACTCAGGTGACTGTGATCTGGTGATTGTCCTGTATGGTGACTGAGGTGACTGTGACGAATCCCTGACATAACCCCCTCCCCCAGGGAGCAGACCTCTGTCGGAGACTATATCCTCGGGCGAACAGACTCTCTGCAGTCTCGAGAGCGGTTGAAAGTCCCTTGAGCGGTATGAGCTTGCATGCCTTGGAGAAGCGATCTACGGCTACCAATATGCAGGTATTGCCATCAGAGTTGGGTAAGTCAGTCACAAAATCTATTCCAGTGTGGGACCAGGGTCGATGTGGGATCGGTAGGGGCACAAGCTTGCCAACGGGGAGGGGACGAGGGCTCTTGGACATGGCGCAGACTGAGCAGCTGCGGACGTACCGGATGACATCACGGGTCATACTAGGCCACCAGTACTGAGCTTGAATGAGCGAGACTGTCCGTTGGCTGCCTGGATGTCCAGAGCCCGGTACATTGTGTACTGAGCCCAGAAGGAATTGTCGCTGAGAAGTGGGCACATACGCCTTCCCTTCTGGGCCTTCCAGCGGAGCAGGTTCAGTAAGAGTGGCGGCTCGGATGTCCTCGATGTTTTACTGGATGGGACTTACAATCATGGCTGGAGGGAGAATTGGCTCAGGATTGGAGGGCGAGTCTGGAGAATGCATCCGTGAGAGGGCGTCGGCTTTATTGTTACGATTTCCTGGACTGTAGGTAATGGAGAATTGAAACCTGGAGAAGAATAACGCCCAGCGGGCTTAGCGTGGGTTGAGTCTCTTGGGATCTCTGAGGTATTGGAGGTTCTTGTGGTCGGTGATGACAGTAAACGGATGGTTTGCTCCCTCCAGCCAGTGCCGTCACTCTTCTAGGGCAAGTTTGATGGCCAACAACTCCCGGTTTCCGATGTCATAATTCTACTCCGCTGAGGTCAGTTTTTTGGAATAGTACGCGCAAGGCTGGAGGCTAGGAGGCTCACCGTGATATTGGGACAGCACGGCCCCGACGCCAGTGGTGGAGGCGTCCACTTCCACTACAAAAAGAACTGTCGGGTCAGGATGGTGAAGGATGGTGGCCGTGCTGAAGGCTGCCTTGAGTTTCCTGAAAGCTTCGTGGGCGCTGGAGTTCCAGGACATGGACTTGGGCTTTCCTCGGAGCATGGAAGTCAATGGTGCAGTGTGGAGACTGAAATCCTTGACGAATCGGCGGGAAAAGTTAGCAAATCCTAGAAATCTTTGGAGCTCTTTCACGGTCTGGGGAAGAGGCCACTCCTTGACTGCGTCTACCTTCCCCTGGTCCATTTGAATCCCTTCTCGGCCGACGATGTAACCCAGGAACTGCACAGTGGGGCAGTGGAATTTGCATTATAAATGCATCATTCATTCATTCATTCATTCATTCATTCATTCATTCATTTCTCCAGCTTTAAGAAGAGGTGGTGTTCACGGAGCTTCTGAAGGACCTGCTTGACATGTTGGCGATGGTCGGCCTCGTTCCAGGTGTAAATCAAGATTTTGTCGATGTAGACAGTCACAAAGCGGTGGAGGAGCTCCCGGAACCCCTCGTTCATGAACCCCTGGAAGACGGACGGGGCATTGGCTAGCCCATACGGCATAACGAGATACTCATAGTGGCCAGATGGTGTGATGAATGCCGTCTTCCCAGATTCGAACGAGGTTATATGCACTTCGCAGGTCCAGCTTGGAGAATATGCAGGCCCCACAGAGTTCCTCGAGGGCAGCCGGGACCAGGGGAAGAGGATAAGGCAGTTTCACCTTCTGGGAGTCCAGAGCTTGATAATCAATACATGGCCGCAAGCCCCCATCCTTCTTGCCCACGAAGAAGAAACTCGAAGCAGCTGGAGAGGTGGAAGGTCGAATGAATCCTTGGTTGAGAGCCTCCTTGATGTATTCCTCCATCGCCTTGCACTCCGGGATGGACAACAGGTAAACTCTACCCTTGGGGAGTTTAGCTCCAGTCAGTAAGTCGATGGCACAGTCCCATGGCCGATGCAGTGGTAACCTGGTGGCTGTCTGCTTACTGAAGACATCCTGGAACGCTAAATAATCAGATGGGACCGTGACTTTTTCTCGAGGCTCGAGACTCTCGATGAGGGTAGAAGCAACTTGAACAGAGCGGGATCCTGGGAGCGGAGTGGGTAATGACGTGAGGCAGTTGCGGTGACAGTGCTCGCTCCAGCGAATCGCCTCACACGCCATCTGATCTCTGGAGAATGGAGAACTAGCCAGGGGCGTCCCAGGATGATATCCACCATGGGTCCCTCCAGTACCAGAAAAGTGATCTCCTCCTCGTGCAGGTGACCAATCTTGAGCCTTAGAGTCGGTGCTCGGTATTTCACCCACCCACGTCCTAGCGGTTTTCCCTGGATGGTCTCGACTCGGAACTCCTGGGCATGATGTTTCCAGGGCAGATGGAGAAGATTCAATAGGTCCTGGGAGATGAAATTGCCCGAGGAACCCAAGTCGACAAGGGCAGGGACTGTAACAGAGTATTCTGGGGTAAGTAGTTGCACTGAGAGCAGAGAGTGTGGAAATGACAGGGTCTAGTAGGAGAGTACTCACCGCAGGACGTGGGGGTCTGACTGGGCAGGTTCCGATGTAGTGATCCTCTGCAGCGCAGTAAAGGCATAGACCAGCAGCAAGGCGGCGCATGTTCAGAAGGGGTGAGCCGAGCATTGTCCAGCTGCATTGGTTCTGGTACTGGGGAACCCGTGGCGGGCACGACAGACTGGTGGACGGCTTCAGCAGTGTGACAGGCGGCTAGACGCTGGGAAATACGGTTGGCTCTCTGCATGAAGCTTTCCAGTCCAACAGAGTCATCATAAATAGCCATTTGAGCTTTCAGCCTTGCCGGTAGGCGCTGAGTAATGCAGCCTCATTCCATCCGCTAGTCGCCGCTAGCATCCTGAATTGCAGCGTGTAGTCGCTCGTGGAAGAAGCACCTTGACGCAGCCACAGTAACTGGTCGGACACAGAAAGCTCTCCTGTCGGATAGCCAAACACTTCTTTAAAATGGTTAGTGAAAGCATCGTAAGAATTAATTATGGCGCTATTAGCGTTCCATATGGCTCTAGCCCACAACAGTGCTCTTCCTTGGAGAAGTGAAATCAGGAAAGCTACCTTTGTGCATTCACTGGAAAACTTGTGAGGCTGCATCTCGATGTAGAGAGCTACTTGGAGGAGGAAGCCACCACACCCAGCTGCGTCACCCGCGTATGAAGCAGGCATGGCCATGGGACTGACAGAGGCAGATTGTGGAGATGCCGGAGGAGTCAGGGAAGCCCGGAGGGTGTTTACGAGCTCCTCCAGGACATCCGCAGGTGTGGGGGGACGGGGATCCATAGAAGTGACTGTTATGGCCCGGTCTTCTGTCACAAAACAAGGCCGGAAACAACAGGTAAGTGCAAAACAGGATGGTTTATTGACAGGATGCAGAGAATGGAACGGGAGAGGCAAATTCAGGTGAGTATCAATGCAATAATGGTTTCAAGGATTCTTAGCTGAGTACTGAAGGTGTGTTTCTTTTGCAGGTTCTTTGGAGATCGCGGATCAGGATCAGTGGAGTCACTGGAGGATCATAGGAGAATCAGCAGGTAAGTCTTTACAGGTAAGTAAAGCTTGGAGAGCCAAGAACAGTCCATGTAGGTGAACAGTAGACCAGACAGTGAGATACTGGGATGTGTGAGTACTTATGGTGTGGCTTGATTAGTGACAGCAGGTGCGGGTGATCAAAACTCAGGTGACTGTGATCTGGTGATTGTCCTGGATGGTGACTGAGGTGACTGTGACGAATCCCTGACAATATACATATTTATTTACATATAAAACTAATTATTACACAAATTTATTATGTATTATCTTGATAAAATTCAATACACACACACAGTTTTTTTTTTCTTTTTCTTATTTAGCTAGGCTTCTGTTTACACATTTTCTAATGCACTGCATTCCTATATGAAATTAAATTTTTTCTCCCATCGTCCGGAATCCTGTCAGACATCTTAAAATTCAGAAATTCCCATGTGTTTCTTCTCTCTAATCTTCCTGTCCCAACATCACTAATGATGAAACACATAAGTCAGTGATCCCCGCCCTCGTCTCTCAGACAGCAGTGAAGGCCTGAAGTCTCCATACGATCATCTGTGTGATATCAGAGCCAGAACTCACAAGCAATTAACACCCGGCACCCAAACGCACCCTGACTCCCCCACACACTGTCCCGCTGGCAGACTTCCCCATTCACCCACTGCACTTGTGGGTGCTTGTTATTTTTATGCAAATCACAACAATAATGATATAAAAAGAAAGAAAGCACTGCTAATTTGAAGGGTGTTTCTCTGCACTGAGATGCTAATTAAGAGAATTCACTAAACACCTACTTCATGATAATATTAAAAATGAGAACTACATTTTACATTTTCTTCTGGGTGGTTGCTAGTTTCTATAGTGCTCTGGGTAGTTGCTAAGAAGTTGCTACTGTGTTCTTGAGGGGTTCTAGGGCATTGCTACTGTAGGTGGTTGATAGGACGTTAGACACCGTGTCTACACAGGATGCGAGTGGTGCAGCGCAACACGAAAAAACACAATAGAACCCATTATAATTAGTGATGCCGTCTACACGACAAATCCCTAACAGTTAACTCATGCCTTGTTCTTTTTATGACTACTGACAGAAAATATGAATGATTTGTAACAATCGCTTTGTTGTGTCCAGTGTAGACATTGTCTAGATGTTGGCTGAGATGTGAGTGATGATTAGCAGCCAATAAATGTCATTGGTTCTTATGAAATCTCAAACGTGCTGTGTAACATGAGAATGAACCTCATTGATTCTTGCGGAATCTTAAACGTGCTGTGTAACACGAGAATAAATCTCATTGGTTCTTGCGGAATCTCAAACGTGCTGTGTAACACGAGAATGAACCTCATTGGTTCTTGCGGAATCTCAAATGTGCTGCGTAACACGAGAATAAATCTCATTGGTTCTTATGGAATCTCAAACGTGCTGTGTAACACGAGAATAAATCTCATTGGCTCTTACTGTTATGTCTCTAAAGAAGACTCGTACTTGAACTTATTTTACTTTTTATGGTTCTCGTCAACCTTACGGAACTGCATCAACTCCACACTCACATCGCTGAACTCTGAACTCCGTGAAAACTTTCTAGTGTCAACGTCATTGCTCATTCTCAACTCTTAAAGTGACCAGTGCTCTTTATATCTTATCAATGTAACAAACACATTACTTTAATTAAACACCAGATTATAAGTAAAACTAAGCATGCAACATTTCCCCTCCCCTCCCGGTGAACTAAGTGTGAAAGAACGTTAAGTAGTCCTGAAAACGAGCAGGCCGAGTGTGCGATCTGGTAGGCCTGCCTCGCGATGCTGCAGCTGGTGGTAGGGAAGTTGTTTGTGGAGTCACTGGAAGCTGTGCTGGGGCAGAGGACATGAAGAACTGAGCAGAGAGCAAGGAAGCACAGTGTCTCTGGTGTGATCAGCACCAGAAGGGCACAGTACTGTCCTAAGTCGACTGGCATGCCAACGGGAACCATCCGATAGCTGGAATATAATTAGACCTAACTGTTTTTGCACCTGCTGGGGCTGCAACCAGAAAGTGTGGAGCTTGTTTTTCCGGTGTGGTCGCTGAACCCGCACCCAGTCCATTGGAGAGATTCTGGGAATCCGGGCCTTTTTCTTTGCATCAAATCTACACCGTGCTTTGAGCTGTTGTTCACGTACCCTGGCTTTCACCACAGGGTTTCCACCATGAGAAGTAGGAGGGCAAAGTCTATGCAGGGGTAACTCCAGCTCTCGCCCCAGCATCAGTTTTGCTGGTGACACCCCAGTGGTGGCATGCCGAGCTGCTCTGTAGTGTAGAAGAGTCTGAGACAAGGCCTCATTGAAAGAGTACCCTTGTGCTAAGTGGGCTCTCAGACCATTTTTTAGCGACTGCTTGAATCTCTCTATGCCCCCATTTGACTGTGGGTGATAGTAAGCTGTTCGTATGTGTTTGATGCCTTTGCTTTGGATGTAGCTGGTAAACTCAGCAGACACTAGTTGAGGGCCATTGTCTGTCGTCAAGGTCCTTGGAAGGCCCCAGCGGGCAAAGAGCAACTCCAGAAAGTCAATGATGGAACTGGACGTGACCGAGCCCACAGATGTAACCTCCGGCCACTTTGAATGCAGATCATAAACTACTACAAGGAAACGCAAATGATGGGGCACGTCATGGCGCTCACCGCAGATGTCCTGTTGAATGTGGTCCCAGGGTCGAGTTGGCCAAGGCAAAGACCCTAGTGGTGGCGGAACTGGTGGGCCTGTTTTCCCGGTTACAAGACATGGAGCACAATCCCGAACAAGCTGTTCGATGTCTTTGCCCAACCCCGGCCACTATACAAGATCCCTACAGTGCTGCTTCAGTTTGATTATGCCGAGATGGCCCTCATGCGCCATGGTCAGCACTCGTCCTCTGAGTTTAGCAGGAATAATGGCGCAGTGTCCACGGGCCTATCCTGTGTCATTCCAGCATGACAATTCGTGTTTCACTAGGACATATGGCTGGATATCTGTCGCAACTTGAGCTGGCCAGCCATTGAGGACATACTCACGGACTGCAGATAGTGTGGAATCAGCAGCAGACTCTTCTGTGAGTTCCTCCAAGGACACAAAAGATGTCAGGGGTGCATGCACTAACTGAATAAGGTCCCTGTCCTCAGCCACCTGACAGGAAGCAATGGGCGATGACACAGAACGGGACAGCAAATCAGCCACCACATTATCTCTGCCTGAGGTATATTGTACTGTAAAGTCATACTGCTGGAGGCGGTCAGTCCAACGGTACATGCACAGTGGTTTGTAACCAGACCCAGAAGGAGACATTAGTGCACTAAGGGCTTGGTGGTCAGTTTGAAGGGTAAATTTTTGGCCATAAAGGTAGGCATGCCAGCGCTCGCAGGCCCATACACAAGCCAGAGCCTCCCTCTCTCCAGTTGAGTACTTCTGTTCAATCAGGCTGAATGCACGAGAAGCAAAAGCCACAGGCTGTTCAATGCCATTCTGGAGTTGTGAAAGAACAGCGCCAGCAGCAATAGCTGAAGCATCACAAGTGACCAGTGTGGGGCAGTCAAGACTGAAGTGTGCCAAGACAGGTGGGCTTGTCAACAGTTCCTTAAGTGTGCGCACAGCATCAGAACAAGCTGAAGACCAGGTCCATGGAGCATCCTTTTTTGAGCAGCTGGCGGAGAGGGTATGTAATTGTGGAGTACTGAGGTAGAAAACGCATATAGTATGTTGTCATCCCCAGAAACGATGCAACTTGTGCTGCGGACGAAGGCTCCGGCACCTGATGTATAGCCTCAACATTGGAGTGCAATGGCGAAAGGTCCTCGGCTGAAACATGAAAACCAACAAAGTCAACCTCTGGTACCGCAAATAAGCATTTCTCCATGTTAAGTGTCAAATTGTGTTGACTGAGTGCAGCAAAAGTAGCCCTTAAGCACTGTTCGTGAATCACTGCATTCGGGGCATGGACAATGACATCATCAAGGTAGATGGCAGTGCCAGGGACACCAGCCAGTATAGTGGACATGATTTTTTGGAAACAACTAGTCCAAAATTCATCCTTGTGTAACGAAATACGCCAGTGTGCGTAACGAAAGCAGTGAGATTCCTGCTGTCTGGGTGGAGGGGAACCTGGAGAGAGCCTTGACGGAGATCAAGTTTGGAAAAAAATTGTTGAGCCATGAAAGTGTGTAGTCAGCTCTTCGATTGATGGCAGAGGGTAGCGATCTGGGATTACTGCTTTGTTGACAGACCGTAAGTCCACACAAACTCTCAGTCCGCCAGATTTTTTCTTAGCCACTGTCAAATTAGACACCCATGGGGAGGCGTCAACAGGTTCGATGATGCCCTCTGCTTGCAATTTGACAAGTTCTGCTGTGACTTCCTCACGCAATTCCAGCGGAATGCGGCGAAGTGGCTGAATGACTGGTTTAACTGTGGGGTCCAAGAGAGGCTGGTGAGTGAACGCAGCTAAGCACCCAAGGCCTTCAAACAGCGTTGGCCATTCTTGTTGCCAGGGACAGCTGACAGTCAGAATTTGAGCCCCCTTATTGTCCAGCAGAGAAAAGTCCAGACTCATAAACAGGTCCAATCCAAGGATATTGCTGCCATGGCGTGCAATGTGTAATGGAAAGTTGGGTAGGGCCTTCTTGCCATACTGGACAGGCGCATGTACAAGACCGATAACATCAATTGTTGAACTGCCATATCCAAACAGATTCAGGGAAGGCAGCTGAAGGGGCAAGTGTGGCAGGAAACGTTCATAAGTGGCCATATTGAGTAGTGAGACTTTAGCTCCTGTGTCCAGGAGCAGAGGAATACAAGAATCCGCTATATTAACAGCGCATGTAGAAAAACCTGCTGAATAGGTATTTATTGAATGAATAATGGCAGGGGTTGTAGCGT
Source organism: Spinibarbus caldwelli (assembly GCA_039654775.1). Taxonomy (NCBI): domain Eukaryota; kingdom Metazoa; phylum Chordata; class Actinopteri; order Cypriniformes; family Cyprinidae; genus Spinibarbus; species Spinibarbus caldwelli. Next base: position 19,444,419 of record CM077264.1, on the reverse strand, counting down.
TAGCATGTGGATTTCGTTGTGCAGGAGCTTGAACTGGAGCAGACCGACACCATTTTGCGAAGTGGTTCAGCTTTTGACAACGTCGACATGTTTGTCCCCATGCAGGGCAGTCAGGAGCATGTGATGAGTGTCTAGTGGACCCACAATTTCCACATCGCCGCTGAACTTGAGGGCGTGCATATTGTATGTGTGCACTTGAAGATACATCTGCCTCTGCCCCATGAACTTGTGTGCATTCTTGTATCATGCCCCCACTGCTTACACTTGATTCATGTGCAGTATTTAATTTAGCAGCGCACTGTGCAGCAGACTCAATTTGAGAGGCCAGAATTACAGCTTTCTCTAAAGTGAAAAGTTGCTCCCGAACAAGTGTATGGTTTGTTTTCTCAATTAACTGATCTCGTATCATCTCATCTGATAAAGCACCAAAACAGCACGGTTTTGCCAGCCCTCTCAAGTCAGCGGCATATTGAGCAATCGACTCACCAGCGCACTGTCTGCGCTGCCGGAACTGCAGCCATTTTAGCAGGAGACTGTTTTTTTTCAAAGTGTCGATCTAACAGTGTAATCACAGCGGCGTAATCGTCCGCATTTCTGAGTGTGCGAAAAACACGCTGTCCTTCGGCACCAAGCCAGTGGAGGAGTATGGCCATTTTCCGCTTCGTCGGGACGCCATCGAGGCCCATTGCTAACAGGTAAGCTTCAAACGACGTTTTCCACTGCTCCCATGGGACCGTAGGCTTGCCAGGATGGGGCAAAAAGGGGTTCGGAGGAGATAATGACAGCGTGGGGAATTCTTCAGCCATCTTCGTCGCCAATTGTTATGTCTGTAAAGAGGACTCGTACTTGAACTTATTTTACTTTTTATTGTTCTCGTCAACCTTACGGAATTGCATCAACTCCACACTCACATCGCTGAACTCTGAACTCTGAAAACATTCAAGTGTCAACGTCATTGCTCATTCCCAACTCTTAAAGTGACCAGCGCTCTTTATATCTTATCAATGTAACAAACACATTACTTTAATTAAACACCAGATTATAAGTAAAACTAAGCATGCAACACTTACAGAATCTCAAACGTGCTGTGTAACACGAGAATGAACCTTATTGGTTCTTGCGGAAGCTCAAATGCATTTTTCTGTGAACTTCCCCTGTAATTTCAAACAAATCCCGAAACTCAAAGTATAAGCAATCGTAATAAGGCAAGCAACACATAACAACCATCATTTAAAACTGTTTCCATCTAGAACATAATTTAAATTTGCTCAGTTTAAATCACAATGAATTTCAAATACATATTTAATGCCTTATTTGAGAAATTCTGTATCATTGCATATAAAGTAAAGCACAGAATGATTAGATTGCACAAAAATATGGTCATGTGACAGACCGTACTTGGGAATTTAAACCATAAAGCCGTAACCACTTCCAGCTGGTTAGAAATCATCACTCAGACAGAGGAGAGGGATGAGAGGAGGGAGGGAATGACAGACACATGAAGATGGATACTGCAGTTATGAGTGCTCCAGAGAGAGCTAGTAAACCATTCCCTGTCCCCTTCAGCCAATAAAAACGGCTGCATTAAGATAATAACACTGTATAGCAATTATTAAAGGGCAATAAAATCGCTTTAGAGCCTCTCCAGGCTATGAAGTGTGTGTGTGTGTGTGTGTGTGTGTGTGTGTGTGTGTGTGTGTGTGTGTATGTGTGTGCATGTGCATGAGTGTGTGAGTGTGCTGGGCTTCAGCTATGAGGACGAGATGGATTTTCTAACATACTAAGATATTTTGTAATCCAATAACTGCTTTAGGAAATCTTGTTATCCTGAGGACTGGAGCTTTTATAAACCAGCTAGAGATCCTACTCCAAATCCATTAGGCATGACTAAGAGTGAAATATGCTTGAATATTGCATATGGGTCAGTAAAAAGGACTTTAGTGTCATAATAAGCTTATACAATGGTATGTTAATTCTTGCTATTCTGGTCTTGTCATAAGTGCAACAAGTTGCAAATCCTTTATTTCTTGACTTTTCTGCAGTGCATGAAAAAAATATCAAACAGACTTTCAGGAGAAAAAAAGGAATCAAATAGAGCTGTTCACTGATTGGTGGAGGCTGCTGATCATCACTCACCTCTAAGCCAATGAGAGGAATCACCAGGCTGACAGTGGGCGGAGTCTCTGAGGTGGTCAGGAATGAGGAGTCCTGAGCAACAAAGCATGTTAGACTGCATCAATACAGCGTATTTACGGTGTTGAAGTGTAATTATCAAGTATTGTGAGCTGTTTATGAATAAGGAAAACAGTGTCTTTTCAATGAAAACAGTTTTATATTAGTACAGGCACAGATGTACATTTAACCATTACAGACCATGAACAAACTATGTAATTTCACTCTGTATCTATAATTGCACTGAAATTGCTTTTTTCTTCCTGACAGTAACCTGTAGTGGAAGCCGTATCACTCTTAGTCCTCTCTGAGACAACAGTGTCTACAGTGACTGACCCAGTTCTGGACAGGTCAGCATCCTATATTCAGCTCTAAAGGGCATAAGATAAGACAACTTTTCAAACAAACATGTTGGCTTTTACAGTAAACATATAACACAAATAGGGCAAACTGCTTTTTAAAGTCACTGAAAAGACTAGAGTGTTAATAACACACGAATGTCCATCATTATAACCATATTTGTCATAAGTATGTGTTGAACTTTTTGAATTATGAAAAAATTGCTATAGAAATGTGATTCTATTGTTCTGTACCAGTTGTTGTGGGGTAAAACTCCAAAACAAGTGCTGCGGTGCCAGTAAAGACAGTGGCACGGTTTCAACGCAGGAAAAGGAAACTGATTCCACACATGATGTTCCTGAGGAAATCCTGATGTTCCTCAGGATGTTTCTCAGAAAACCTAGACATCCTGCTTTATGTAGAACTTTTAATTTACTGTGAATTTTATAAATCACCAATGAAATGTATGAAAATGTAAAATCAAATGTAATGTGAAATGAAATATAATGTGGTGATAATAATAATAATAATAATAATAATAATTATTATTACTATTATTATTATTATTATTAAATAATTCCTTTTTAATAAAAATATACAATGTACAATGTAGATAAAAAGCTAAATAAAATAAAAATATATATACAATAAAATAAATATATAAAACAAAACAAAAACAAAATATACAAAATAAAAAATGCAACACAAAAACAAAATTACAAAACAAAATATAAACAACAAAACAAAAACATAACAAAAAAAATTCTACAATAAAATAAAACAAAGCGCAAAACAAAATATACAAAACAAAAACCAAAACAAAACACAAAAAAAATCGATAACAAAATAATACACAAAAACAAAAAACAAAACAATAGATGCAATAAAGTAAAACAAAATATACAATAAAAACAACAACAACAAAAACAAAATATAAAATAAAACAAAAACCAAACAAAAACAAAATATACAATGACAGAAAAGACAGACAGAGAAAAAAAAAATACACAATATGAAGAGAATGTACCATTAGATGGAAAAATATTAACATCTAATTTAAAAGTTATGTATTTATGTAAACTTTATATGTATTAACTATGTATGCATATATATGTGCATTCAAATTCATATATACACATTTAGTGCATTTTATCCATATATATTCCATGTGGACAAGTAGTCTAAGAATGTTTTGAAACAGTACGATGCATTAGTGAGTGATAATAAAACGTAAAACAAAAACAAACAATAAAATAAAACAAAATATATAATAAAATAAAAACACAAAACAAAAATACAATAAAATCAACACAAAACAAAATACAATAAAAATACAAAACAAAAAATAAAACAAAACAAAATACAAATACTTAAAACAGAAGAAAATATACAATAAAAATAAAACAAATTCAAAATATACAAAATAAAAGTACAGCAAACACAATACATGGCTTTTTTTCAAGCCTGTCTGTATGTACAACTAAATTAAACACTCTGTGCGTACAGAGACTGCGGTCATCAACAGTTGATGTGGCTGTTGTTGCCCGCTGAGGGCAGTGTTGCTGATCAGGGCTGAGCTGTGAGTGTGTGCGGCACCTGCCCGCTGCTCCACGGGTGGGATTGGCACCGTTAGCAGATGGCCAAACACTGAGGACGCTCAGAAAACCTGGCAGAACGCCCTGAAGATGAACCAAAGCTGGTTATCAGAGCGGATGAGAAATAGCTGGGTCAAAGGGTATGAAATGACGATAAAAGCAATAAAAAAACCAACAACAGCCAAACCAAAATTAATAAAGACAAACTATAGGCTTACAAAGGTATCAACTCATCAACTAAATAAATAATCATTCTTTACATGCATGAACAAATCAAGTAACTCATAAAGCATTCAAACCATTCTGCCAAACGCATTTAAATTCTTGCGAGTGCTGCATGCTAGTTCTTCCGCGAGCAGCTGAAATTGGCTTGCAGACAGCAGGAGGGAACGGATGGCAGTCACAGATGAGCGCTGCTCCCCTGAGACACTCAGCCCTAAAATGTCATTGGCACTTTGGTCCCTCAGTGCACACAAAGGTCAATAGTGACAGAGATTCCTCACGTCTGCATCGATTCAGTCTACAGAGCCATTACATGCGGCAATTACACAGTCAGCTGACGTTCTAATTATGGAAATGCATGCAGATTCAAACTATTTGACTTTAATACTGTGCAAATATGACTTCTTTACATCAGCAACTAATACAGCTCTGTCCCAATATCTAGGGAGATGCCTACCTAGATAGTATTTTACGGCGTCATACATACACTTTTGACACAAAAGTTGTTCCACATGTCCATCTTGTATAAAATAGCTAATAATTTTAAGGCTGCATTGCATATGTTCTTTGCAGAAGAGTCTATCCCACAATGCGTTAAAATTAATTCAGTTGAAAGTTATTTCAAGAAATGCAAATTATTAAATGTATTCTTTCAATTTTATTAAGTATACATAAAATAATAGTTTGATAAGTGAAAAAAGAATATCTTATCAAATACTTGTGTGTGCTATAAACTTTTATGTTTATTAGAGTGTGTGTATATGTGTGTGTGTATATATATATATATATATAACTATTAAACTGAATCATTACTTATAATTAAATAAACATTAACTAAAATAAAGTTAAATACAAAAAAAAAAAAAAAAAAATTAAATAATTATTTTAGCTAGCTAGCTTAGCTAGCCAAGGCAACATTTCTCATTTTCATTTCATTTTAATTTGAAATATAATAATTGAAACCAAACAAACTAAAACTAAAAACCAAAATTAATCGATATAAAACTATAAACTAAACAGACATATAAAAAAAACCTAATCAAATATTAACAAAACTATAATATTATATCAATGATACTGTTAGTATTAGAGATCGTCTCGGTTACGTATGTAACCCTCGTTCCCTGAAGGAGGGAACGGAGACGTCACGTCGGATGACCGACGAAATTAGGATCTCGCCAGAGAGACCAATCCACTTCGAGTGTAACTAAACGAGCCAATGGACATTGGCATGCGATTATTGCATCCAGCTGCCGCTGATCACAGCGTGCGTATAAGAGGCAGCCGGTGCACCGCATTAATTCATGCTTTTGCTGAGGAGCCGAGCTGGTGACCCGGCAGCTCAGTGGTGGTACAGCGACTGTGGCGACGGGACGTGACGTCTCCGTTCCCTCCTTCATGGAACAAGGGTTACATACGTAACCGAGACGTTCCCCTTTCAGTCGGTCACTCCGAGTCACATCGGATGACCGACGAAATTGGGATCCCTACCAAAGCGCCACAGGAGCTGCCCCTTCCAGTGCCCTGTCTAGGCCTCCTGATCCTTCCTATAAGGCAGACGATAGGACCGGGCTCTACACAGAGAAGGTCAACTACTGTTGTTCCTTGAGCAACCCAAACAGTAGGACTAGGATAACACTGGGAAACGTGCCCTTCCACTTGAAAGAGGCACACTGCGGCGTCACCTCCTCCCAGAGGGGGTTAAGTGACATTTAGACATGTGAAGCAACCCCATAGGGCCCTATTGCACATGGAAGTCTCTGAGATGGCTTAGGCTGCATCATTAGAGACGGCAGAACATGGTCTGCCAGGGGAAACACGGCTCTAATAAGCATACCGTGGAATACACATATGGGATCCCAGCAAGGTCTCTCATATGGGCACTTGCCTCACACCAGATTTCAAGAATTCATTGGCTGAAAGGCCTGGTGCCGGACGTTCCGCCACGTCCGGACGCCGGAGTGCTGGAGGACTCGACAGGGTTTGTCTACTCAAGGAACTCTCTGGAGAATTAGGCGTAAGAATGCCATAAGCTGACTCTGAGCCGGTCCTCTCAGTGCCACTACCCGTTTGAAGTGAGAACACAGGAGGAAACCGGTTCGACACGTAGGCTATAAAACCTAGCAAACGAGTTGGGAGTCGCCCAACCCGTAGCTCTACAGATGTCTGCTAGCGAGGCACCACGAGCCAGCGCCTAGGACGATGCGACACCCCTAGTGAAGTGAGCATGCAACCTGGGCACACCTTGTGCTTCGTAGGCCAAGGTGATGGCATCCACTATCCAGTGGGCCATCCTCTGCTTGGGGACAGCCTTCCCCTTCTGCTGTCCTCCGTAACAGACAAAGAGCTGTTCTGAGATCCTGAAGCTCTGAGTTCTATCCATGTACTGTTGCAGTGCACGTACAGGACAGAGCAAAGCTAGGGCTGGGTCTGCCTCCTCCAGGGGGAGCGCGTGCAGGTTCACTACCCGGTCCCTGAAGGGAGTGGTAGGAACCTTGGGCACATAGCCGGGCCTGGGCCTCAGTGTTGCACTGGAGTCAGCCGGTCCAAACCTAAGGCACGACTCGTCGACCGAAAATGCCTGCAGGTCCCCCACCCTCTTGATCGAGGCCAACGCAGTCAGGAGTAGGGTTTTCATAGAGAGAAACTTCAACTCGATTGACTGCAGCGGCTCAAAGGGGGCAGTTTGTAGGGCTCTTAGCACCAATGCCAAATCCCAAGAGGGTAGGGAGGGAGGCCTAGGAGGATTTAACCTCCTGGCCCCCCTAAGAAACCTGACGACCAGATCGTGCTTCCCCACCGACCTCCCCTCTATGGGGTTGTGGTGGGCGGAAATAGCAGCAACGTACACCAACGTACAGGGTGGAGGGGAACAGCCTACGCTCCAACCCTTGTTGCAAAAAAGGAAAGCACGGCTCTGATCGAACATCTCCGGGGGTCCTCATGGTGAGAGAAACACCATTCGACGAACAGGTTCCACTTCAGCGCATAGGCTCGTCTTGTGGACGGTGCTCGTGCTGAAGTGATAGTGAGAGATACCTCCTGGGGCAGGTCACCTAGAACCTCCGCGTCCCGTCCAGGGACCACACATGGAGTTTCCACAAGTCTGGACGCGGGTGCCAGAGGGTGCCCCGTCTCTGAGAAAGCAGATCCTTCCTCAGAGGAATCGGCCAGGGAGGGGCTGTCGTAAGGATTCTGAGTTCCGGGAACCAGGTCCTGTTGGGCCGATATGGAGCCACTAACAGGACCTGCTCCTCGTCCTCCCTGATCTTGCACAGTGTCCGTGCTAGCAGGCTCACTGGGGGGAACGCATATTTGTGCAGGCCCTGGGGCCAGCTGTGTGCCAGTGCATCTGTGCCGAGCGTTGCCTCGGACAGGGAGTAGAACCACTGGAAGTGGGTGGTTTCCAGAGATGCAAACAGGTCTACCTGAGCAACTCTGAACCGACTCCAATCAGCTGGACCTGGGGATGGAGTCTCCACTCCCCAGGAAGTGCTGCTCGAGACAGCTCGTCAGCCGCCTGATTGAACACCCCTGGGATGTGGATGGCATGAAGGGACCTCAAATGCTTCTGACTCCAGAGGAGGAGGTGGCGGGCGAGTTGTGACATGCGACGGGAGTGTAAACCGCCTTGCCGGTTGATATACGCAACGGTCGCAGTGTTGTCCGTACGGACCAGAACGTCCTTGCCCCGAAGGTACCCTCTAAGGCGGCTCAGGGCAAGGCGTACTGCCAGCAACTTGAGGAAACTGATATGCCAACGCAGTTGGGGACCTGTCCATACCCCTGACACTGCGTGCCCGTTGTACGTGGCTCCCCAGCCGGTGGGCGAGGCATCCGTGAATATCACAGCATGCCTGGATACCTGCTCCAGGGGCACTCCTGCCAGAAGGAATGAGGGTCCACAGGCTGAAGGTCTTGCGGCAGGCCGGTTTAATCTGAACCCGGTCATGGCCATGGAGCCAGTGCTGAAGCGATCTCATATGGAGCAGACTGAGCAGAACTATCACCGCAGCTGCAGCCATATGCCCCAGGAGCCTCTGAAAATTTCGGAGGGACCGCCATCCTGCTCGATAAAGTCTTGAGGCAGTTCAGCACCGACTGAGCACGTTCCTTTGGGTGAGGCGTGCTGTCTGGTTGACCGAATCCAACTCCATGCCAAGAAAAGAGATCCTCTGCGTTAGCACGAGTTTTTGCTCTTTTCCCAGTTGACCTGAAGACCCAACTGGCTCGAAGGGCAGGACCTTGTACTGATATGCCCGTCCCTCGAACGTGAATCGCAGGAATGGCCTGTGTCGCGTGAGCATCGAGACACAAAAGTACGCATCCTTCAGGTTGATCGCTGCAAACCAATCTAGGGGACGGATGCACCCAAAAATGCGTTTCCGTGTCAACATCTTGAACGGCAGCTTGTGAAGTGCACGGTTCAAAACTCGCAGATCCAAGATCGGTCGTAACCCACCGCTTTTCTTGGGCACAATGAAGTAAGGGCTGTAAAACCCCGACCTCATATCGACTGGAGGAACCGGCTCTGTCGCATCCTTCGCCAACAGGACTGCGATTTCCGCACGCAAGACAGGGGCATCGACGGCCTTGACTGAAGTGAACCGAATGCCCCTGAACTTGGGGGGACGCCAGGCGAACTGAATCGTGTTGCCGAGTCTGATGGTTCGGAGGAGCCACCGGGACGGACTGGGGAGCGCTAGCCAGGCTCCGAAAGACCGTGCCAGCGGAACCAATGGGGCCACCGACGTAACCACGGTGGGGCAGCGAGGTGGAACACAGGGACCCAGCCTGGGGCCTGTGACGGTCTGGCCTGTGACGGCAGGGGGCGGGGTCTGGGTGTGCAGTGTAGCACTCACCTGATTTCTCCTCGTGCGGGAGGAAACACAGGAACCCAGCTTGAGGCTTGTGTCAGCCCGGCGTGTGACGACTTGGAGTGGGGACTCGAGTGCTACCGCCCTTACCTGGTTCCACGAATGGGCAGGAGGGGTGCTCTTGGGAAACCACCTGCTGTCTGCTGGCGAGAGAGGACGAGGGAAGCGATCCCGTGATGCACAGATCACCACTCTCCTCCTCTTGAGACCCAGAGATTGAGGAGACCGCTCTTTATTGATGTTTTGGGCGGAACAAAATGAAACAAAAGATTTTCCACCCGGCCCTCCTCTGGGGAAGGGAGTGGTGCAGTCACCATCTCCCGACGAGCAATCTCCACCATCTCTGGGTCGCCCGTCTCAGGGCCTCTTGCACTTGCGCTGGGCGTCCTGCCTGCGACCGGCTCCATGACGCTGCCAGGTGGAAGGCTGCTGTGGCTGCGCGGGAGCGGGGGCGGCCGCAGGGGTGCACCCATGGCGACGAGCAGGCTGAGGGGCCGCACCGGGGTGGAAGCAGCAGGTTTCCTCCGGCGCATGATGTGTTTGATCGCCTCAGTCTGCTTCTGTGCTGAAGAGAACTGCTGGGCAAAGCTCTCAACAGCGTCGCCGAAAAGGCCAGTCTGTGACACGGGAGCATTCAGGAACTGTACCTTCTCCTGCTCCTTCATGTCAGCCAGACACAGCCAGAGATGGCGCTCCTGGGCCACTAGCGTGAACATCGCACGACCCAGAGACTGTGCAGTCACCTGCGTTGCTCGAAGCGCGAGGTCTGTCGCAGCACACGGTTCATGTAGAACCGCCAGATCGTGGCCACCCTCGTGCAGGTCTTTCAGGACTTTGGCCTAGTGGACCTGCAGTAACGCCATGGCGTGGAGGGCAGAAGCCACCTCCCCATAGGCTCTGCAAGCACTGCCACTTAGGCCTGACGAATACTTACAGGCCGGTGAGGGGAGACACGGGTCACCCTGCAGAGTGGTAGCGGCTGTTGGACACAGTTGCATGGCCACAGACCGCTCCACCGTACCCGCGTACCCCCAAGCGGCCCCACCATCGAGGGTGCTGAGGGCAGAGGAGCCACAAGATTTGTTTCGGGCAGTGAAACGTGCCCTCCACGATCTAGTGAGCTCCTCATGCACCTCCGGGAAGAATAGCACTGGAGCAGGGCGCTGAGAACCAGCGCGACGCCCACCAAGAAACCATTCATCCAGCCTCGAAGGATCGGGACGTGGTGCAGGATTCCGCCCTCCGATGCAGCGATCTACATCTGGTCGTCAGAGGGGGCACCGAAGGAACGAGTGGCCAGTCCGCTCCAACGGCAGCTCCACCGGCTGCGGAGTGCTTAAGGGGTGAGGAGCTCCACTTGGGGACACCCTCACCATCCTCAAATCACCTCTGACTCCACTGGACGCAGCGTTGCCCCGGGTGCCGGGACGAACGTTGGATCACGGCAGAGGCAGAGGGACTCCGCCATGTTTGACATAGCGGAGTCTTATATGCAACTCCGAGATGGTCATGTCCCCACAAGAAGAACATGAACCATCCACGAAAGCTTCCTCAGCGTGCTGAATGCCCAGACACGTGAGGCAGCGATCGTGACTGTAGGATATCAGAGAGTGAATCAGACAAATTAAGATTTGATCGGATTGGTGTTGAACAACCCAAAGAGCCAAATTCCACAGAGGGGCCCCAAGGCTGCAACAGGATGCAATAAATCAGATTCCTAGCTCCAGCCCGTCTGCAGAAAACCTTACCAACAAGCCTCTTTCACAGAACAGCTTGCAACATTAAAACAAAAGGAACACTTATTGATAATTCCAATTCAGGAAGGAGATCCTCAAATTTGGGGCAAGTAATCAAGATTAATGGTGAAAAAGATGCACCGCATGACCATCACATGTGTTCCATGATGGAAATCATGAAAGACTGAGACTGAAATTCCTTAGGAGACCTTTTAACCTCTCTAGGCCTCACAGAACATGTCCTTATGTTCACAAAATGGTACAGAAACTGCCTTTTCACATATAGATGCACCAAAATCATCTTACAAGGACCTATGAATCATAACTAATGAATTCCATATTATGTATGTAACCCACACAATTGACGATCATGTTTTAATCACATATTATGTATGTCTTTTTAATAACTAGGGAATAGCTTAAGAGTTAATATTCATGTTTGGTATGTATGAGTTTGAAAAATCACGCTTTAAATGTTTCTTCCAATCAATTCTTTGTCAAATGTATCATAGTCTTGTTAGAGAAATCATGTCCAAAATTATACTTTACAAGAGTGGGAAAATTCGGACCATGTGACTGATACAGGATTTATGATGGGGAAGAAACAGAGCAAGACCCCTAGGGTAAGATCATTTCTAATTGGTCAAGACGTCCAGATAGGATGGTCTGAAAGCCGAGTTTAAATACTCAGGACACCATCAAATTATGCTTTTTGCTTTTGCTGCTTCTTCTGCTTCTCCTAAGATGTCTTCCTCCTCTTCTTCTCTTTTGCCACCGCGTTTTGACGCTGCTCTTTGAGCGTGCTCTGGCCTACGTGCCAGCTGCCAACACAATGAGAAGAAAATCCACCTAGTCTCATTACATCCTTTTATTCTTTTACTTTAATTTCTTGTCTTTCCTTGAGAGTTTCGTTAAGTTAAGTTTGCCGCAAAGTCCATCTCCGACTGCACCCGCCCCAAACTTCAACCAGACCGACTTCAGCCAAGAGCAAACACCCAAGACATCACTACGAAAGACCACTGAACTCAACCAAATCAGCAAACTTGGGAAAACCCTTTTCTGCAAAGACAACGACAAAGGGAATTCCTTAACACAAAGGCAATGCAAGTAACCTCCAGATTCTAACTGAATTGGTGCATTTAATACAAATTTTAGCCTCACTGAGAAACTCAATGCAAGGGTTAAATAAGTGATTGATGGTTGTTCAGGTTTATGCAGTTACATATTGCTGTAAACTTGGGATTTCACATTTTCATTCTCTAAACTCATTCTTTCCTCACTTTCTCTCTTTCCGCAACTTGTATGAATGTGTGAATGCGTGTGTTCATGTGTTAGATTAGGTTATGTCTTAGGTTTATATAAAAAAAGTCTTAATTAAGTTGAAAAGAGAAGTATTTTGTGTTTTGTGCTTACAAGTTAATGTCTTAATCTGCCGATCTTGTTACTGTGCTTATTAATTGTGTTTTCACTATATTTTGGATTTTAATATCCAGTGCAGAGTTGATGTTATACGGCTCGTCCACTGAATCGCTGCCGACTCAGTGATCCGCCGTGAAACAGTGATTCTGTTCAAATTCCCTATAAAATCATAAATGATTCCCTTTGAGCTAAATTGACCTTGTTTACATTTTACCTATTACCCCTTACATGACCGTCCTGAGGCGCCAGGAAACGACCACACCCAGAAACGCACGGGTAATAAGACATCTTTAAAAATACGCGATCAAATTGCTCTTTTAGTGCTGAAGCACGCAGGGGAGCTGGTCACCTGCACACTCCTGGTGTGACTGTCTGCACAATCGTTGTTGAAGCCGCGAGACCGTGACCACCATTGCTGTTGCCGTAACGCCCACACTCTCGTTCTCTCTGCAACACCGAAGTAGAGAGCAGTAGTGATGCACCACCGCTCGGCTCCGAAGCGAAAGGATGAATTAATGCGGTGCACCGGCTGCCTCTTATACTCACGCTATGATCAGCGGCAGCTGGATGCAATAATCGCATGCCAATGTCCATTGGCTCATTTAGTTACACTCTAAGTGGATTGGTCTCTCTGGCGAGATCCCAATTTCGTCGGTCATCCGACGTGACTCGGGGTGACTGACTGAAAGGGGAATGACCGATAATTGGTTTTACCTATTCTTCCCGATTTTTAAGAATTTTTCCACAATTAGATATCGGTTTTGTAATATCGGATCCACCAACAAATTTACCACACCACCATTACAGTACTGCATCTGAGTGGAGAAGATAATGTAACGTAACTTGCTGTTTTATCTCATATAGTTATATATTTGTATAAGCTTTGTATTGTATGAACTACAGTATATATGTATACATATGTGCATTAAATTCATATATACGCATTAAGTTTAGACTAAGAATATAACATGTTTTGAAACATTTAGATATATTAGTGAGCGGGTCTCTTTATGTAATCTGGTGCGCTATATGACTATCTATAGAGTGCTGCACATGGAGAAATGCCACCACACTGACTGGGCACAGATGGCACCATGACTGAGCTTTCTGCTCACCTCCACATGCACATGGATACACACGCTGCACAAACACACATAAGCATGTAAATACTGTGCAAACACAGAAGTCCTAGGATGCATGTTTATATGGTTAACCAAGAAGATCATGTAAAAAAGCAGAAAAAAGAAAAATAGGCAGAGACTACAAATGCATCGAAGAAAAAAATGTGTATTGACAGGAAAGAGGATGGATGGGTGGAAAGGTGTGATCGATACAGTCAGAGCATCCCTGGGTCTCGGTGGGATACGCTTTAGCTACGAATGACTGAAGGAGATGACAGATCTCCATTTAGACCAGTCTGAGAGCTCCGTGTGTGCGTGTGTGTGTGAAGGCAGAGGGAGAGCGTGTGAAAAAGTACGTTGGCAAAGGCTCATGGGATGTGACAGCAGAAGCCTCTCCACAGCCAAGAAAAGCAGGAAAATTACACAGTTACACACATGGGCAAACACTCCACTGTCATCTAAAAGATGCCAAACCCTGCTTCACTGGAGCCTCTGTGGCTTTACCTGACATTTGCTTATCCATCTGGCTGTTTGTGTGCGTCTTTACTTCATGGAGAACTGAAATAAGCTTTAATTAGTCCATTTTGTAATACAGTTCTGTCCGAGAAGTTGATAATTATCTTCACGTAATGGCTGATATTAAAATTCAATACTACTGTGTCAAAGCAAAACAAAGCACAGCACAACAAAACAATACAAAACAGAAAGCAAAACAACACACACAGCACAAAAAAAACTAACTGAAACAAAAAACAAAACACTAAAAACAACACAACGCAGCTCAACACAAATAAAGCAAAACAGCACAAAAGAAATAAATGAAACAAAAAACGAAATGCAACTTAGCATAACAGCTCAAACAACACAAAAGACGAAATGAGAAACAGCACAAAACGAAACAACAGCACAAAAAACAAAACAATGAACAGTGCAAAATGAAACAGCACAAAAAAAAACGAAACAACACAAAACAAAACACAAAAACAACACAACACAGCACAAAAAAATTAAACAGAAAAAATAAGCAGCACAGTACAACACAAAAAACAAAAAACAAAATGAAACAGCACAAAACAAAACAAAACAACAAGCACAAAAAAACAAAACAGCACAAAGCAAAATAAAACAAAAAAAAAAAAACAGCACATTACAACACAGAAAAACAAAAAGAAACAGCACAAAAATCCCCAAAACTGTTCAACAAAATAAAACTAAACGGAAGAGCACAAAACAAAGTAAATGAATCATACAAAAAAAAAAAAAAACTAAAAACAATTCATCGGTCATAATATCAATATCGGTTATCAGCCTATATTAAAGATTTTTTAATTTGTCAACATATTGGATAAATTTTGGGTGAAATTGGGTATTTACAGTTTTTTTTGATTGCTTTGGTACTAATTTCACAAGTAAGGTGTACTTTTTCAAAACTCTTAGTTCAAAAATCCAAACTGATCACACTTGTAACACAGCTTGCCATTCTTTCAAAACTTGATGTAATGCTTTTATTCAGTTGCACATATTTTCAGTCCACATAATCACTGTTTCAAACACAAGATTAGTGTAATATGTAATGACAACATTTGGTTTAATAACCGAAACACAACAGTATGATCTTCTTTCAGTTTAGTACTTTTAACAATCAGTTCATTTAATAGGAAACAATACAAGATACGTGTTTCAAATCGGCCTAAGTGCTGAAATTAGTATGCTACAGTACTGCAAAAGACAGATTACACAGTTTTCACATTAGGCAATACATTTAAATTACCCAACTTTTACAGAATCTATAATTTCCATAATATCTATCTTATGTGTAATCAAGTGAAGGATCAATGAAGACATACTCTCCAATCATTTGGGCAAATTTGTTTTTATTTTTCAGATATAATTGTAACATAGGTTTACTTTCAATAATGAAATGTACACATTTAAATAAAACAAATTAACTAAATAAATTAAAAAAAAAAAAAAAAACAACATTTAGTGCACACACATTACATTAATTTGGATCAAGCCTGTCTTGATCATTTGGTATTTCTCGTCCACATCACAATGAATGTCATCATTGTTCATGCACCCTGGAAAAAACCTTTTGGCATGGCGAATCCATGCTTGACATTGGTCTACACTGATGTCATCACATGCCTCATCCATGGCCTGAAGGAGAGTGGCGCTCAAACGGTTGGCGATTATAGACCTTCCACCTCCATGCTGAGAAAAATTCCTCAATAGGGTTGAGGAAAGGAGAATATGGAGGCAAGTAGAGGGTCATGAATCGGGGATGGGCCTGAAACAATGCTTGAACAACCTCTGCATGGTGGAACCAGACATTGTCCCACACAATTACATAGGTAACCCCTTCACCTTGACAGGCCGGCTCAATTTCATTGAGAAACTCAATGAGATGTGCAGCGTTATAGGAGCCAAGTAATGGCCTACGTCCTATGACACCATCTTCAGAGATAGCTGCGCACATGGAGATGTTTCCTCCACGTTGTCCAGGCACTTGGCCAGTGGCCCGTTGGCCGATGATGTTCCGTCCACGGCGACGAGTTTTGGCCAGGTTAAATCCCACTTTATCAACAAATATGCACTTGTGATGGTTCACATCAGCATCAAGCACCATCACCTGCTAAAAATACATATTTCTGTTAATTCTTTTTACAGTGTTGTTCCAATATACATATGAAGTAGGCAATGCATCAAATAGAATCAGTAATACAATATTTAGTGCTGTACCTGAACATACTCAGCCCTCAGTTGTTTTACCCAGTCATTGTTTCTCTCAAAAGGCACCAGGTAAATGTGCTTCATTGATACCTGGTGCCTCTTCAAAAGGCGATCTATTGTTGGTAGGCTGATGGATGCCACATTGGCAAAGGTGTCATTATCCTCCACAATTGCCTGCTTTATTTCTGACAGCCATATATCATTCCTGGCTCTCACCATTTCCACCACTGCCCACTCCTGCTGGGCGGTCAGCACACGGCCACGGCCACCACTATAGGGTTTTCTGTCAATTCTAAGCATAGAACAGAGTATACTGTATTGACAAAGTAAAGTAAAGATTATACTTCAAGAATACTGTAACATGTTTGACGAATTTACGTGCATTACAATTTACTGTAAATGTAATGGTAAAGAATAATATATATCCTCCACACTTACCGGTTTTCTTGGCGAAAAGTTCATTTGATAGAATTTACAGTTCATCTTTTTAGATTTGGATCAACTAATCTGGCAGCCTCTGCCATAGTAAGGCCTCGGTTCACCACATGATCAACAATAATGGCCCGGACTTCATTAGAGACAACAGTTCTGCCTCCCTCTCTCTGATGACCAACCCTTTGATGGGCCCAATGCCCTCCTCTCTGACCTCTCTGTTGGTGCCCATGCCCTCCTCTCTGACCTCTCTGTTGGTGCCCATGCCCTCCTCTCTGACCTCTCTGTTGGTGTCCATGCCCACCTCTCTGACGGATCCCTTGTCCACGAGCTCTTCCTATTCCTTGCCGTCTATCCTGCTCCATGTTGAAAGAAATTTCCAGTGTTTACACCCCCACTTTTATATATAGTGACCAATTGCAATTCCCACTATGTGAAATCAATTAGCAATAATGAGTATTCATCATGTGTGGTTACATGTAATTTAGATGTTTGTACAAACACACATTTTATTTGTGTAGTTCTCGAAATCCATATACTGCATAGCAAACAAACCAATTTAAAATGCATAGGTTTACCAAACGGTTCAGTGATTAACCGTTAAGAGCAGTTGGATTAAGTGTTGGTCAAATGTATTTACTCAAATCAGAAGAGAAGAATATCAAAAGAATTGTGAGCATTGCATTGTGAAAGACAAGTGCTTCATATGAAAGGTATTTCTTTGATGACACACTGATTAGGTGTGATGAAAAAGTTATTGTGTAATTTTGTGTCTCGTACTTAGTCAGTTGAACATGTGATGACATGTTTGAAAAAACAGCCTTTTTGATGATCTGCTTTCAGTTTTGTACTAACAGTTGTGAGGTTTTGCCACATACTTGAGATAGTACCAAAGCGATCAACAAAAACTAACTAAATAAAAAAAAAAAAAACATTTAGTGCACACACATTACATTAATTTGGATCAAGCCTGTCTTGATCATTTGGTATTTCTCGTCCACATCACAATGAATGTCATCATTGTTCATGCACCCTGGAAAAAACCTTTTGGCATGGCGAATCCATGCTTGACATTGGTCTACACTGATGTCATCACATGCCTCATCCATGGCCTGAAGGAGGGTGGCGCTCAAGGGTTTAGCGATCATAGACCTTCCACCTCCATGCTGAGAAAAATTCCTCAATAGGGTTGAGGAAAGGAGAATATGGAGGCAAGTAGAGGGTCATGAATCGGGGATGGGCCCGAAACCATGCTTGAAAAACCTCTGCATGGTGGAACCTGACATTGTCCCACACAATTACATAGGTGACCCCTTCACCTTGACAGGCCGGCTCAATTTCATTGAGAAAGTCAATGAGATGTGCAGCGTTATAGGAGCCAAGTAATGGCCTACTTCCTATGACACCATCTTCAGAGATAGCTGCGCACATGGAGATGTTTCCTCCACGTTGTCCAGGCACTTGGCCAGTGGCCCATTGGCCGATGATGTTCCGTCCACGGCGACGAGTTTTGGCCAGGTTAAAGCCCACTTTATCAACAAATATGTACTTGTGATGGTTCACATCAGCAACAAGCACCATCACCTACTAAAAATATATATTTCTGCTAATTCTTTTTACAGTGTTGTTCCAATATGCATATGAAGTAGGCAATGTATCAAATAGAATCAGTAATATAATATATAGTGCTGTACCTGAACATAGTCAGCCCTCAGTTGTTTTACCCGGTCATTGTTTCTCTCAAAAGGCACCAGGTAAATGTGCTTCATTGATACCTGGTGCCTCTTCAAAAGGTGACCTATTGTTGGTAGGCTGATGGATGCCACATTGGCAAAGGTGTCATTATCCTTCTCAATTTCCTGCTTTATTTCTGACAGCCATATATCATTCCTGGCTCTCACCATTTCCACCACTGCCCACTCCTGCTGGGCGGTCACCACACGGCCACGGCCACCACTATGGGGTTTTCTGTCAATTCTAAGCATAGAACGTCTCAGGTTACATATGTAACCATGGTTCCCTGAGTAGGGAACGAGACACTGCATCCTCTAGGGGTCGCTATGGGGAACGCCATCAGCGTGACCAGTGTCTGAAGCATATATCTAAACACGACAATAACATTGGCCAGCGACAGCCTATGACGTCATTACCTGGGGCCGCCACAGTATAAAGGGGCGCCGGGAAAATACGTCATTCACTTCTTCGTCTGAAGCTTGCGTCTGAAGCATGGCACCAAGCCTAGAGGACGCAGTGTCTCGTTCCCTACTCAGGGAACCATGGTTACATATTTAACCTGAGACTTTCCCTTTCAAGGGAATTTCGAACTGCGTCCTCTAGGGGTCGCTATGGGGAACGGAATACCCATGCCGCCATGCTGAGGGGAGTGCAAAGCCAGGCACAAAAGGCGAGCACTAACTACCAACTCTACCCGGCTAAGGGAGTTGCCCCTGGGACGGGTGAACGGCTGTCAGTGACATTATCCCCTTCGGCCAAAAACCTGAGCTGCATACCCCAGAACTTACCTGTTAGGGGCTGGGCCTCCTGGTCCCAGGGTAGAGCTCAAAGGCTTGGAATCAGAAGCAGAGATTCCTTTAAGGGGATACGACCAAGCACCTAGGATAGTAACTAGGTCTTGGCCTGTCACCCAGGGGCTACTGCTTGCTCTGCATGAGCTCGCTGAAGGAACTGTCTCAACAGATCATTGGTAGCAACACCCTGTTCAAGTCAGTATCTATAGGGATACATAGATAGAGTGGGGCCCAAGGTGAAACCGGGGCCTGACCGACTCAAAGAAAGGGCACGAAGCCACAGCGCGTAACCCATACCGTACAGGATTTTAGAAAGACCGGAAAACACTTGGTGTGTGATCTTACCACAACGTGGCTTTCAGAAAGTACACAGAGACTAGCGTACGTACTTACCATAACATAGTTTGTAAACACCGTTCTAGGGTTCTAAAGAACATACGGTCACAGAGCTCTGGGGGAACGAAGAACCCAACTCTCAGCATGAGAGGGAACTCAGACGCTCAGAAGGGAGCGGCATGCTCATAGGTAACCCTCTATGATGAGGGGAGCAATGCTAGCTCTACCAACAAGGAGAGCAACCCCACAGGGAGGCATAGAGAGGCCTAACAACCTGAGGCTGCTAATGACAGAGCTCTGGGGGAGCGGAGAACCCAACTCTCAGCATGAGAGGGATCTCAGACGCTCAGAAGGGAGCGGCATGCTCATAGGTGACCCTCTATGGTGAGGGGAGCAATGCTAGCTCGACCAACAAACATAGCTCTGGAGAGCGGAGAACCTAACTCTCAGCATGAGAGGGAACTCAGACGCTCAGAAGGGAGCGGCATGCTCATAGGTGACCCTCAATAGTGAGGGGAGCAACGCCAGCTCGACCAACAAGGAGAGCATATGGTCACAGAGCACTGGAGAGCGGAGAACCTAACTCTCAGCATGAGAGGGAACTCAGACGCTCAGAAGGGAGCAGCATGCTCATAGGTGACCCTCTATGGTGAGGGGAGCAATGCTAGCTCAACCAACAAACATAGCTCTGGAGAGCGGAGAACCTAACTCTCAGCATGAGAGGGAACTCAGACGCTCAGAAGGGAGCAGCATGCTCATAGGTGACCCTCTATAGTGAGGGGAGCAATGCTAGCTCGACCAATTAACATGGCTCTGGAGAGCGGAGAACCTAACTCTCAGCATGAGAGGGAACTCAGACGCTCAGAAGGGAGCGGCATGCTCATAGGTGACCCTCTATGGTGAGGGGAGCAATGCTAGCTCGACCAACAAACATAGCTCTGGAGAGCGGAGAACCTAACTCTCAGCATGAGAGGTAACTCAGACGCTCAGAAGGGAGCGGCATGCTCATAGGTGACCCTCAATAGTGAGGGGAGCAATGCCAGCTCGACCAACAAGGAGAGCAACCTAACAGGGAGGCATAGAGAGGCCAAACAACCTGAGGCTGCTAAATGACAGCTCTGGAGAGCGGAGAACTCATCTCTCAGAATGAGAGGGAACTCAGACGCTCAGAAGGGAGCGGCATGCTCATAGGTGACCCTCTATGGAGAGGGGAGCAATGCTAGCTCTACCAACAAGGATAGCAACCTAACAGGGAGGCATAGAGAGGCCAAACAACCTGAGGCTGCTAAATGACAGCTCTGGAGAGCGGAGAACTCATCTCTCAGCATGAGAGGGAACTCAGACGCTCAGAAGGGAGCGGCATGCTCATAGGTGACCCTCTATGGAGAGGGGAGCAATGCTAGCTCTACCAACAAGGATAGCACCCTAACAGGGAGGCATAGAGAGGCCAAACAACCTGAGGCTGCTAAATGACAGCTCTGGAGAGCGGAGAACTCATCTCTCAGAATGAGAGGGAACTCAGACGCTCAGAAGGGAGTGGCATGCTCATAGGTGACCCTCTATGGAGAGGTGAGCAATGCTAGCTCGACCAAAAAGGAGAGAAAACTATCACAGAGCTCTGGGGAGCGGAGAACTCAATTCTCAGAATGAGAGGGAACTCAGACGCTCAGAAGGGAGCGGCATGCTCATAGGTGACCCTCTACGGAAAGGGGAGCAATGCTAGCTCTACCAACAAGGAGAGCAACCTAACAGGGAGGCATAGAGAGGCCAAACAACCTGAGGCTGCTGAATGACAGCTCTGGAGAGCGGAGGACTCATCTCTCAGAATGAGAGGGAACTCAGACGCTCAGAAGGGAGCGGCATACTCATAGGTGACCCTCTAAGGTGAGGGGAGCATTGCCAGGCCTGACCAACAGGGACCCAATAACCAAACATATCTGGAGAGCTATCGCTCCTCAGAGCCAAGCACTCAGGAAGGGTTTCCGCAGAAACACCTCTCACTCTCGTATCTCCGGGAAGGCAGTATACTCAAGCCCACTCCACAGAGGGGCGTATTCACTGATTCGCCGTAAGTAATGCTTTGTTAAGTGGATGACTCAAATCTCAGGAAGCCTCTTGAGGCGAGACATGAGTAGTACGTCCTGGCTGGGGCAGCTTCTCGAAGCAAACACTTAGCCAGGACGTCAGGGAGCACATCACAAAGCATTAAACTCCGAAAAAGGCTCAGCCTGAATGGAGGACTGCGAGGACTGATGGAGTTGCAGCGCTATACTGGGGACCTGAAGGCCAAAGAGGCTCCCACAGAAGCCTAGCGACTTGGCTGCATGATCCAGCAAGCATGAAGCTGAAGTAGTAAGGCTATCATTCAGGCTGGATCCAGTACCAACGGGTGAGACCATCACCACAATCAGTCGACAGATTGAGAGGTTCTGACTAGAGTCAAAGCGTACAAAAAAACAGGC
The DNA here is from genome assembly GCA_039654775.1 of Spinibarbus caldwelli. Lineage (NCBI taxonomy): Eukaryota > Metazoa > Chordata > Actinopteri > Cypriniformes > Cyprinidae > Spinibarbus > Spinibarbus caldwelli. The sequence continues at coordinate 19,422,447 of CM077264.1, read as the reverse complement.
CCACATAGCGCTGCGGAGAAATTAAATGGATCGTACTCACCAACCACAGCTCCCATGCAGGTCCAACATGAGACTGTAACGCAAGTGCAGGAGGGTGGTGGCTTCAGCAAGCATCGAGGAGGCTCGCAAGCCAACACTTGAGCACGGAGAGTCATACAACCCCTGCAAAAAGAAGGGCTCCTGGAGTGCAGTATAATGTGGTTAGAACATGTTATAAAATACCTTAGGAAATTACTGATAGGGAAAATTTCCCATCAGGTCCTTTCCACGTTCTGCCCATGAACCGCGAATCGTGGGCAATGGGCAGATAATTCTCACAGCACCCGCAATACGCAGCATGTATTCAACTCCCACGGGAGCTAAATGCGCTCCGCCCACAAGCTAGATTACATCAGAAATTTAGCAAGAAAGGAGCCGGCGCCACGAATGCGTCGCTATTCCCGCGAGAGGCGAACACACTCATGCAGACACAGGTATACAACTCGGGTAAAAGTGAAGCACTCACCTCCCCTCAGTAGTCCCGCGAATGCATCACGATGAGCACAAGCAGTCTTCTCGTGAGTGTAGTATGTTGAATTCATGCCTATTTCTCACGAGAAATAAGTAACGAATGCAAAGAGTACATTCAACTCCCTCGAGAGCCGAACGCGCTTGCTCTTCACCACACACACAACACGCGAGCCGCGTGAAACTGCGGGTATCAGAGCGTGCTTATCCCTCACAAGAAACAAGCAATGGATGCGACGAGCACATTCAACTCCCTCAGGACTGAACGCGCTTGCTCTTCACCACACACACACATAACCCGCGAGCCGTGTGAAACTGTGCGTATCAGAGCAAAGCCTTTGGCGAGAGAACACGCACTCCTAGTCGTGCTTAGCTTCTGCTAGCATAAACAAACGGTCAGTGAAGACGAAGAAGAGAATGACATATTTTCCCGGCGCCCCTTTATACGGTGGCGGTGCCAGGTAATGACGTCATAGGCTGTCGCCGGCCAATGTTATTGTCGTGTTTAGATATATGCTTCAGACACCGGTCACGCTGATGGCGTTCCCCATAGCGACCCCTAGAGGACGCAGTTCGAAGTTCCCTTGAAAGGGAACGGAGTATACTGTATTGACAAAGTAAAGTGAAGATCATACTGCAAGAATACTGTCACATGTTTGATGAATTTACGTGCATTACAATTTACTGTAAATGTAATGGTAAAGAATATCCTCCACACTTACCGGTTTTCTTGGCGAAAAGTTCAGATGATAGAATTTACAGTTGATCTTTTTAGATTTGGATCAACTAATCTGGCAGCCTTTGCCATAGTAAGGCCTCGGTTCACCACATGATCAACGATGATGGCCCAGACTTCATTAGAGACAACAGTTCTGCCTCCCTCTCTCTGATGACCAACCCTTTGATGGGCCCCATGCCCACCTTTCTGACCTCTCTGTTGGTGCCCATGCCCTCCTCTCTGACCTCTCTGTTGGTGCCCATGCCCACCTCTCTGACCTCTCTGTTGGTGCCCATGCCCACCTCTCTGACAGATCCCTTGTCCACGAGCTCTTCCTATTCCTTGCTGTCTATCCTGCTCCATGTTGAAAGAAATTTCCAGTGTTTACACCCCCACTTTTATATATAGTGACCAATTGCGATTCCCACTATGTGAAATCAATTAGCAATAATGAGTATTCATCATGTGTGGTTACATGTAATTTAGATGTTTGTACAAACACACATTTTATTTGTGTAGTTCTCAAAATCCATATACTGCATAGCTAACAAACCAATTTAAAATGTATAGGTTTACCAAATGGTTCAGTGATTAACCATTAAGAGCAGTTGGATTAAGTGTTTGTCAAATGTATTTACTCAAATCAGAAGAGAAGGATATCAAAAGAATTGTGAGCATTGCGTTGTGAAAGACAAGTACTTCATATGAAAGGTATTTCTTTGATGACGCACTGATTAGGTGTGGTGAAAAAGTTAATGTGTAATTTTGTGTCTTGTACTTAGTCAGTTGAACATGTGATGACATGTTTGAAAAAACAGCCTGTTTGATGATCTGCTTTCAGTTTTGTACTAACAGTTGTGAGGTTTTACCACATACTTGAGATAATAGTACCAAAGCGATCAACAAAAACTGTAACTAAATTAAAAAAAAAAAAAAAAACAACATTTAGTGCACACACATTACATTAATTTGGATCAAGCATGTCTCGATCATTTGGCCATAGATTCTCGTCCATATCACAATGAATGTCTTCATTGTTCATGCACCTTGGAAAAAACCTTTTGGCATGGCGAATCCATGCTTGACATTGGTCTACACTGATGTCATCACATGCCTCATCCATGGCCTGAAGGAGGGTGGCGCTCAAGGGGTTGGCGATCATAGACCTTCCACCTCCATGCTGAGAAAAATTCCTCAATAGGGTTGAGGAAAGGAGAATATGGAGGAAGGTAGAGGGTCATGAATCGGGGATGAGCCTGAAACCATGCTTGAACAACCTCTGCATGGTGGAACCTGACATTGTCCCACACAATTACATAGGTGACCCCTTCACCTTGACAGGTCGGCTCAATTTCATTGAGAAACTCAATGAGATGTGCAGCGTTATAGGAGCCAAGTAATGGCCTACATCCTATGACACCATCTTCAGAGATAGCTGCGCACATGGAGATGTTTCCTCCACGTTGTCCAGGTACTTGGCCAGTGGCCCGTTGGCCGATGATGTTCCGTCCACGGAGACGAGTTTTGGCCAGGTTAAAGCCCACTTTATCAACAAATATGTACTTGTGATGGTTCACATCAGCATCAAGCACCATCACCTGCTAAAAATATATATTTCTGTTAATTCTTTTTACAGTGTTGTTCCAATATACAAATGAAGTAGGCAATGCATCAAATAGAATCAGTAATACAATATATAGTGCTGTACCTGAACATACTCAGCCCTCAGTTGTTTTACCCGGTCATTGTTTCTCTCAAAAGGCACCAGGTAAATGTGCTTCATTGATACCTGGTGCCTCTTCAAAAGGTGACCTATTGTTGGTAGGCTGATGGATGCCACATTGGTAAAGGTGTCATTATCCTCCTCAATTTCCTGCTTTATTTCTGACAGCCATATATCATTCCTGGCTCTCACCATTTCCACCACTGCCCACTCCTGCTGGTTGGTCAGCACATGGCCACGGCCACCACTATAGGGTTTTCTGTCAATTCTAAGCATAGAACAGAGTATACTGTATTGACAAAGTAAAGTAAAGATCATACTGCAAGAATACTGTAACATGTTTGTTGAATTTACGTACATTACAATTTAATGTAAATGTAATGGTAAAGCATAGTATATATCCTCCACAATTACCGGTTTTCTTGGCGAAAAGTTCAGATGATAGAATTTACAGTTGATCTTTTTAGATTTGGATCAACTAATCTGGCAGCCTCTGCCATAGTAAGGCCTCGGTTCACCACATGATCAACGATGATGGCCCGGACTTCATTAGAGACAACAGTTCTGCCTCCCTCTCTCTGATGACCAACCCTTTGATGGGCCCCATGCCCACCTCTCTGACCTCTCTGTTGGTGCCCATGCCCTCCTCTCTGACCTCTCTGTTGGTGCCCATGCCCCACCTCTCTGACCTCTCTGTTGGTGCCCATGCCCATCTCTCTGACCTCTCTGTTGGTGCCCATGCCCACCTCTCTGACCTCTCTGTTGGTGCCCATGCCCTCCTCTCTGACCTCTCTGTTGGTGCCCATGCCCACCTCTCTGACAGATCCCTTGTCCACGAGCTCTTCCTATTCCTTGCTGTCTATCCTGCTCCATGTTGAAAGAAATTTCCAGTGTTTACACCCCCACTTTTATATATAGTGACCAACTGCGATTCCCACTATGTGAAATCAATTAGCAATAATGAGTATTCATCATGTGTGGTTACATGTAATTTAGATGTTTGTACAAACACACATTTTATTTGTGTAGTTCTCGAAATCCATATACTGCATAGTTAACAAACCAATTTAAAATGTATAGGTTTACCAAACGGTTCAGTGATTAACCGTTAAGAGCAGTTGGATTAAGTGTTGGTCAAATGTATTTACTCAAATCAGAAGAGAAGGATATCAAAAGAATTGTGAGCATTGCATTGTGAAAGACAAGTACTTCATATGAAAGGTATTTCTTTGATGACGCACTGATTAGGTGTGGTGAAAAAGTTATTGTGTAATTTTGTTTCTTGTACTTAGTCAGTTGAACATGTGATGACATGTTTGAAAAAACAGCCTTTTTGATGATCTGCTTTGAGTTTTGTACTAAAAGTTGTGAGGTTTTACCACATACTGGAGACAATAGTACCAAAGCGATCAACAAAAACTGTAATTGTGTAGTTCATTTCCTCTATTTTTACGTTTACATTATTTCGAGGTTTGTAGTTTATGCTAAATTATATCTTTTTTATATTTTTAAATATCTTTCAATGAAAAAAGCCAAAAACAATAATATATATACATACATACATACATACATACATATATATATATACATATAATTTTTTTATTTTATTTATTTTTTATTTTTTTGCAGTGTAAGTGTAAAAACATTAGCAACATCCTTGTGGTATGGATGAGGTTTGACATAAGGAGTGAAGGTATCTAAGTCAAACAGTTTTAGTCAAAGACGCTGTAGATTTAATGCACGTTTTTTGCTGAAAACATGGTGAGATAAGAGGTGAATGTGACTTTTTAATCTGTGCTCGGCCGTGTGCAGTGAGGGGTGGAACTGTAAAAGCACCGTCAGCCAGTTTAGGAAACCAAATCAAGCTCATTCAGACGCCTTCAGCACAGAACATGTAGCACCGTGTTGCTTCTAAAAGCAGAGAAAAAGACATTATGTTAAAAATATCCAAAGCATTTTCCTCTGACTGACAGAGACATGGCTTCTATAAGTCTGGTGGTTTGTTTTTAAGATTGGCTGAGCGTCTCAGCATCTCTGCACACACACGAAGAAATGAATACACGAGAGAGGACAGACCACCAGCCCGCCGGTGATCACTCTTACAACCCTTTCTGAAGAAACCATTTGGGGAAAGGTGAAGACGATGAATAAAACATGGATTGGCACTTCCATTTCTCTTGCCTTGGCAACATCTCCACTATTATTAGCAGCACAGTGTATGTGCGTCGCAAGAGCTGGTGTAGAAATGGAGACATCAGGGCCCACCTATGTCAACATATCCACACCTGTCTCTACAGCGGATTGTACCATTATTAGTTTAAGGAAGGGGTTTTGTGCATCAAAATGGATAAAACAATAACCTGCAACTGATTTCAATATCTGTCTGCTAACCCTAAACATTGGCATGTACAGTACGTCACCTACAGACACTGCTAATCATGTAGCTTGTTGAGAGGAGGAGGGCAATTTTTCAAAGCAATCATACTTATGATTGTGACTTGTGGGCGATAAAAGAAAAAAAAACAAAAAAAACATCCTGCATACTGAAGGAGGCATTTGAGCTGTCTAAGAACCAGAATATTATAGAAACCAAGCCAGAAGATCCTATAACCGAAGAGAAGATCCTCACAGCTGCCCAGAACATCCTAACAACCAACTAGTAAGGTTAAAATGAGGAGGGACGACAGTCAGTGTCGCCAAGTTTATGGTTTTAGCATGGAATTGGACTACTTTATGCTGAGGCCACAGGTTTTTTTTTTTTTTTAGCCAGTGTGTAAAAGCAGAGCCATCTCCTCTGTATGTCATTTCAATTGCGGAAAAAAAAACACAACTGGCTAGTTTTGGGCTAGTATTTGACCCAAATTTGACCCCAGAACAGCCAACAACCACACAAAACAACCTAACAACCATCCAGAAAAGCCAACAACCACCCAAAGCAACCTAGTAACCACCCAGAACAGCCAACAACCACCCAAAGCAACCTAGTAACCACCCAGAACAGCCAACAACCACACAAAACAACCTAGTAACCACCCAGAACAGCCAACAACCACCCAAAGCAACCTAGTAACCACCCAGAACAGCCAACAACCACACAAAACAACCTAACAACCATCCAGGAAAGCCAACAACCACACAAAACAACCTAGTAACCACCCAGAACAGCCAACAACCACCCAAAACAACTTAGTAACCACCCAGAACAGCCAACAACCACACAAAACAACCTAACAAACCAACCAGAAAAGCCAACAACCACCCAAAGCAACCTAGTAACCACCCAGAACAGCCAACAACCACCCAAAACAACTTAGTAACCACCCAGAACAGCCAACAACCACACAAAACAACCTAACAACCAACCAGAAAAGCCAACAACCACCCAAAGCAACCTAGTAACCACCCAGAACAGCCAACAACCACCCAAAGCAACCTAGTAACCACCCAGAACAGCCAACAACCACACAAAACAACCTAGTAACCACCCAGAACAGCCAACAACCACCCAAAGCAACCTAGTAACCACCCAGAACAGCCAACAACCACACAAAACAACCTAGTAACCACCCAGAACAGCCAACAACCACACAAAACAACCTAACAACCATCCAGGAAAGCCAACAACCACACAAAACAACCTAGTAACCACCCAGAACAGCCAACAACCACCCAAAACAACTTAGTAACCACCCAGAACCGCCAACAACCACACAAAACAACCTAACAACCATCCAGAAAAGCCAACAACCACCCAAAACAACCTAGTAACCACTCAGAAGAGCCAACAACCACCCAAAACAACCTAACAACTACCAGAACAGCCAACAACCACCAAAAACAACCACCCAGAACAGCCAACAACCATTTAGAACAACCTAACAACCACCCAGAAAAGCCAACAACCACCCAAAACAACCTAACAACCACCCAGAACCGCCAACCACCAAAAACAACCTAATAACCACCCAGAACAGCCAGCAACCACCTAAAACAACCTAATAACCACCCAGAACAACCAACAACCACCCCAAACAACCTAATAACCACCCAGAACAGCCAACAACCACCCAAAAGAGAAGGAGAGAGAAAGGGAAGTGATGTGTCGCCAAGTATGGTGACCCATACTCAGAATTTGTGCTCTGCATTTAACCCATCCAACACACACACAGTAGTGAATATACACCTGGAGCAGTAGGCAGCGCCCGGGGAGCAGTTGGGGGTTCGGTGCCTTGCTCAGGGGTCTCACCTCAGTTGTGGTATTGAGGGTGGAGAGAGTGCTGGTTATTCACTCCCCCACCTACAATCCCTGCCGGACCTAAGACTCGAACCCACAACCTTCGGGTTACAAGTCCGACTCTCTATCCATTAGGCCACGACTGCCTTATAACCTAATAACCACCCAGTTATTAATAACCTAATAACCACCCAGAACAGCCAACAATCACCTAAAACAAACTAACAACCACTTAGTACAAGCTAGAAACCATCTAGAACATACTAACAACTACTATGAACAAACTATTAACCACCAGAACATCTTAGCATCCACCCAGAAGACCTACTGTAAATAACCACCCCGGAGTTCCTAAAAGCCACTAATCCTGATGGCAAGTTCTGTGTGGCCAAAACACTAGTAGCAAAAATCTAGTTTTAAATGTACATGTTTACCCCCATGAGAATGATACTAACAAAAAATAAATGGCTCCTGGCTCTGGAGAGAACAGTAATTATGGATAATTATCAAATGGATAATTCCAGCTCTAAGACTTGATTGGATCAGCCGCATTCAAAGCGTCTATAAAATAGCACGCCTACTGAAAACATGCACATCTGTAACAGCACAAAAATGGCATTTTACATTAATGTGCCAAATTGCTGCATTACCTGGCAACCGTAAACCGCTAACAATTATGCTAATGAACCACAGTAGATGAAATGTTTATTGGGAATATTACTTTAAATTAATTTATTGTTAAACTAGTTTATTTATAGCTGTTTTTAAATATAATGTTCTGTGCCAAACAACACCCCTTAATTGGTAAAATCACTGCAACACAGTCGTTGTATATGTAAAAATCTTCAATGCCGACATACCTCAAAAACATGTTAAAATCTGGTCTGCTAACTCATACTCACACACATTAAACAAGCCCACTAAAGTCATGTCCCTCCCTACTCTATCAGATGGAGCTTTCAAAGTGCTATTTTTAGCATGTGGTGCGGTGAGCATTATCTCTGTTAACTAGCGCCATGGGTTTTAAGTGCATTAGCATATGACACCGTAACATGCACTTGATGCAACTCTGAGTCCAACTCTGTTAGCTGAAAAGCAACAATGCAGGTGCAATGACTATAATTATACCACTTATGTATAATAGCACAGCAAACCATACCTGTGTAAGTCATAACAACTATACGGGCCACAGCTAGTAAACGACCAACCGGATCACTTAGCGGTTTGTCAGTTGTCTGCAGCAGCACCTGGAAACGGAGAAACAGATTTTTGTCTGAACTATTTATTTAAATGTCAGATTGGAGACAGTGGCTCATTCTTCACATGGATCATGGCCATCTCTGAGACCTATATGGTGGCATGAACCGGCATTTTAAACTCTGCTATTCAATACCTCCTGGCATGGAGGAGATCAATGGAGAGATAGGGTTAATAGAAAATTGTGAGAGGGCATGATTAAGTTAGATCTTCTATCGCAATAGCAGAGCCCGAAACAGGAAGCTGGAGATCGGGTATCTCAATTAAATCGGATCTAATTAGCACAAAATGCTTTTACATATATAAAAAAGTCTGGAATTCATTATTTTCTTTAGTACAACACAAGCAGTTTAAGATAATAAACCACCAGAGGAGTATTCGGCAGCTGATGTTCACTTTAACTTGTGTTGTGATATGATTGGTGAGTTGTATCTCAAAGGCTGTGAAGGAGAAGAAGTGTTGTCTGGGTAGGACACTGAGTTTACGCACCACGGTGGCATAGAGACGCTTCCCAGAGGACACTGCCCTGGGACCCTAGAATAGAAACACAGAGGAGTTGTAGTAAGAGACCTACAAATCAACACACACACACAAGGATATATTGCACATTCCAAATTTTTGTGTTCAAGTAATTTGATATATTTGCAGTAAATATATAATTATTGTACCAACCACACTACTATAATGTATTTTTGCACATGTACCATGGTATTCTTTTAGTTTTTTTTTTTGTTTTTTTTTTACTTTTTTGTTTTTTGAAGTATCATGTAAATACTATTAAATATGTTATCATTTACTACTACAGTATATGGACAAATCAAACAAAACAATTCAAGAAAATGTTTGTAAAAATTACATAAATTACATAAAAAAAGTTTATGATTTTATGTTTGATTTATTATTAGTATTTCTCTCATTTTTATTTACAAAATATATATATAAAATACTGTATGTACAAAAAGTCTCATTTAATATAATGCAAAATAATAATAATGATAATTTTAGATTATTATTTAAATTGTATATTATAATACGATTAAATTTCTAATTATAAAAAAATTTCTAATTATAAAAATAATTTTATAAAAATATTTAAAAAATAGTAGTTGTAATAACAACAACAACAACAACAATAATAATAATAAATTATTATTATTATTATTATTATTATTATTATTATTATTATTATTATTATTATTAAATGTATGGGGGATAGTGGTCTTTATCTTTATTAGACTTAAAAATCTTTATTAATTTATTAGGAATTTTAAATATACACTTTGAGTAAAAGTATAATATTACTTTTACTTTTTAGTAGAATGTTTTACTGCAATACAGTAAAAATTGATTTGAATAATTTGAATTATAAATAATAATAAACAAAAATACAGATAATTACAAATAATAATAATAAAAAAATCTAGACATAATATGGTAAAAAAAAAAAATCAAAATTTGGGGAAAAATGTGTTTGACTGTCATTAAATAATGTTACAATGCAAAACTTGTCAATTGTTTATGCAAAATGTAATTTGTAATTCATGTAATTCATGAACATATCAAAGAATCATGTTTTACCATCTGACACCATCACTGTACCACTAGCCAGTTTAGAGACTACCTCTCTAAACTGCTTCAGTTTGATGTAATTGGTTTTCAAAAGCCTCCTTCTCTCAATAGCAGAACAGTATATAAACCCTGAAAATATTACCCACCATACAATAGAAATGGGTTGTGTTGTGATTCCTTATCTCTGTGTGTGTGTGTGTGTGTGTGTGTGTGTGTGTTGTAGGTGACACGAGGCCATTGAGCATGTGTGATTACAGTTCAGTGCTCTCCTGAGTGTCCTCCATTAAAACAACACTGAGAGGATCAATGTTTATGAGCGTCATAAAGCATCGCTGGTGAAGCTGCTAAAGCACCGCATATTAATCAGAGCCACATTCTTAACGTTGATTCACCACTGGTTACAGTTATTCTCAAATTCACCCATAATTCTTTGAGGAAAATATAGAATAATAAATATTATTCCTTAATAAAAATAGAATATAACACATTGTAGTTGCTATACCACAATAAAGAACTTATTACTATTATTATTAATAAAATAATAATAATAATAATTCATAGTATTACTAATACTGATACTAAAAGTAATGCTATTTTATTATTGTCACAGATCGGCCTGTCTCTTCCACTTCTCATCACAGCACTCATCCTCACCTGGTTACTGATCATGCACACCTGCACCCCATGAACACTCCAATCAACTCACTCATCAAGCCCCACATAAAAGCACACACCTCAGCCTTCTTCCAGTCTCGTGACTACTCAGTGGACTCTATCCCTGGTATCATAGCTAGTATTTCGTTTATATACTAACCTGGTTACTTGCCTTCTGTTCTCTCCTCCAGTGTGGAAATCCTCCGTTGTCTTCTCCAGTCAAGCTCCAACGGAAACACTGAGGTGTGTGCTCCCTCTGAACTCTCCTCCGACTCCCAGGACTCCTGTAAAAGACACAGAATCATTACCCCTCTCATCAACTTCAAGTATTCCTCTATTGCTGGATTTGCTCACCTGTTCTTCTCTCCAAACCTTTCCCTTGCTCACCTGTGATAATAAACCGCTTCTGTTCATACTTCCAATCTGCCTCAGACTATTGTTACAATTATATAGGCTACTGTAAAAAATTTAGAAATAAAACAAATATTGGAATATTTTACAAAAGTTTTTTTTTTTTTTTTTTTTACTATTTAAAATTGCTACTTGCCATTTCTTTGTGAAATTTACTAGCAACTTCTGAGTTAAAATGGTTACTACACCACTTTTAGTGTACAAATATTTTACAATATTTATTTTATATTTTAAAAAATGTAATTATCATTGTAAACATTTTTAATTTGTAGAAATGACTAAAAATAGCATTTTGTATCATTATTAGTCGGGGCTAAAAAAAAAAAAAAACATGAAAAAAAATATATATATTGCAGTGCCCGCACTGACCACATAAATAGTTAATGTCTTTCAGTCTACGGTCTGTGATGAAAAGAGAAGTGCAGCCCAATCATGTGTGAACACATCCACTCTCTCTGTGGGTTTTGGCTAGACGCTGACAGCTAAAGGGCAAAACTCAGAGAGAGGCAGAAATAACACCTCACAGAAGCTGTCTGTCCTCCACTCTTTCTGTCTGTCTGGCTGGCTTCTCTCGTTTATTTTTAACCAGTCTGCCTGTTTCTCTCTCATCCTGTAACTTACAACACATCGTCTCTATATTCACTGTCTACAATGCCTTGCAGACAAAACACACATCTGTTTCCACCACCATCTGTGCTCCTCCACACTGCTCAGGTCCCACCATATCACTATCCAAACACAGATAGCACTGAAACAGTCATCTCTTTTTCTCTCTGATTATATTTAGATCAGTTTTTGGTCAACTGTGGAGGGTAAAAATATAAAAATGTATCCTGCACAGGTCTCTAGAGTAAATACTGTGAACAAACACATGCTTGCAGGGGTGATGGAGCGCTGCCAACACTCAAGAATGTTGTAATAGCCTTTGTAACAAACTGATGGAGGAGAAAAACACATTTTATAAGGTGAAAAAAAATGCAGAGATTGAAGAGATTGGTTTATGTTGATACAGTTCACTTAAAATGGATATAAATTCTACAAATTGGATCAGATTCTGCACATCGGATGAAACCAACGATGAATTGCGCTGGAATGGCTATAGAAAATGTATGCACACACATTATACATTATAATTATATGTACATTATATTATATTATATTTATGAAATCATTAAATAGTTATATGAAATCTGAATATGTAGGTATAAGCCTAAATATGTAGATACAATTCTGAATATACTGATGTAAGTCTTAATATGTACAGTTATAGGTCTGAATATTGTATATAAATATAATTCTGAATAGTTATAAGTCTGAAAATATAAATCCAAATATATATTTATAACTCTGAATACATAAATTCAAGTTGTGAATATATGGATGGAGAATATGATGTATATCTATTTCTATCTATATATTTAGACTTATAACTTCATATTCAGATTTCATATAATTATTTATATAATTATGCATAATCATGTTTAGCCCTTCATATTATATTATAGTCACACTTGTGCTGCGTAGGAGGAACTAGGAGCAAGGAAAACTTAGACGCTGAAGTCAACACGAACAGTTGTCTTTAATATAATCCAAAACACAGGGGTAATCCACAGGGAGACGGCTGGAGACACGGAGACACACACACACACACAGTAGACCCAACAGGGGAGAAATGCACAGACAGGAACTAATATACACTGGGTAATCACGGGATTACTGGGCGGGAACTAAGGAGGAGGCTCAGGAGGAGGACGGATATCCGGGAGGAGGATGACGGGCAGAGACCAGGGAGGCGACGAAGGAGGGAGGAGCCAGGGAGGAAGCAGGAGGGGCCTGGAGCAGGAGGAGCACAGCAGGACCCAGGCCACAGCCATGATGACGGCCCACGGTGGAGCCAACGGAGGGAGGAGCCATGGAGGAGGAACGGCCGCCGACTCCAGGGGGCCGACCAACGGCGGCAAAGCAGGTGGTGGAGGAGCCCGAGGCAGAGAACCAATAAGCCAGGGGGATGCCAAGGATCCGGGGGGCCAGGGTGGAGCCGAGGGCTCTGGAGACCGAGGCGGAGATCCGGAGATCCGTGGTGGAGCCGGAGCGACTGAGGACTGAGGAGGAGCCAAGGGGATGAAGGAGCCTGACGGAGCCGGAGGAATGAAGGGACGAGGCGCAGCCGGAGGAATGGAGTCCCGAAGCGCAGGATGGTCGACGCCAGACCAAGGTGGAGCCGGAGGGACAAGGGAGCCCAGTTGAGCTGGTGGATCGACGGATGACGGTGGAGGCGAGGGAGCTAGGAGCCGAGGCGGAGTCCGGGCCTCGGAGGCTGGAGGCGGAAGTGAGGGATACTGCAGCCCCGGTGACGCTGGAGGATGGCAGTCCCACGGGGCTCGCACCGTACAGATAGGGGGTTGAGGGTGAGCGGAGGGGCTGCCAGATGACAGCAGTAGAGGAGGCAGGAGTGGGTGGGAGGGCGGGCATTTGTGAGCCTCCTCTGGGCTGAACAAGTGAACAGGAAGACGCTCTGGAATATTGGGCATTGGAGGGCGCTTTCGAGGAGCGGGCACTGGAGGTTTGGGATCCCCCACTGGGCTGGACATGGGGACCAGAGACGAAGAAGGGCTGGATGAGACCAGCGGGGAAGACGGAGAGAGGAGAGGGGGCAGGTCGATCTCCAGATCAGTTTCCCAGTCTATCAGGTCCCCTTCCAAATCCAGCAGCCCCAGATGCACTATCTGCTCACCCTCAGCCGCGGTGTGGTGGGCGGAGCTCCACTCCATGCTCTCACCGTCCACGGCTTGCTCCCTCGCGGTGGGCACTGTCGCCGGCTCTCGCACCTGGCCTGATGGGTTGGGCTTAACGTCCGGGGCGATCCTCCGCTCAGTCACTCAGTTTCGCGCTGGCTTGTTGATCGAGGCGGGAAATGGCTCTCCGTCATCGGTGGGCTCGGGCTGATACTCCGCATCGCAGAGAGATGGTGGGCTGGGCTCTGGGTCAGGAGTGGAGAGTCCACTCCATGAAGGTGGCGAATTCCGCTCGAGGACCATGTTTGGATGACAGTGCTCTGCACGCAACGTTCAGACTAGCATCATAGAATGCGCAGAGTGCGTCATCCAGGTAGCTGGTGAGTTCCGCGAGGGCCAGAAACAGTCTGGTATGGTCCTCGAGAGAACGCTCCCCCTGCTCCAGCAGGAGAAGGAGGAATTCCGGGCAGACAAGAGGCTCCATGAGGGCACAACGGAAAGAAAAAACACTGAATAAAAACGGGGAACAAAAACGGAGGGTAGACACACGGAGTTAACTGTTTGTCGGTCGGGTCTTCTGTCACACTTGTGCTGCGTAGAAGGAACTAGGAGCAAGGAAAATGTAGACGCAGAAGTCAACACGAACAATTGTCTTTAATATAATCCAAAACACAGGGGTAATCCACAGGGAGATGGCTAGTGACACACATGACGAAGTAGACCTGACAGGGGAGAAATGCACAGACAGGAACTAATATACACAGGGTAATTACTAAAACACAGGTGCAGGGAATGAACGAATTAGGCTTGACGAGGACAGGAACAGGGAAATAACCAAATATGGGCATAAACACTGGGATGCAGGGAGCACGAGGGGAGCAAAACACACACACAGACGGTCCAGACTCCTGACAATTATATTATATTATATTATATTATATTATATTATATTATATTATATTATATATAAAGAAATCAGGAAATAACTTACATGAAATTCGACTGTCCAAATATATATGTCCATACATAAATGAAAATATGAATTTATAAAGATATATATATATAATGTAAATATTGTGAATATACAAAAGTAAGTCTGAATACACATATATAGGTCTGATTAGTGTCCATCTATATATTAATCTTATCTCTATATATTTGGACTTACATGTATATATTTAGAATTATAACTTTATATTTAGTATCAATAATTATAGAGAGACTGAGATTTTATATAATTATTTGTATAATTATATAACATATTTCATATAATTATGTATTATTATGCCTGGCCCCTCACAAGTCTGAATATAAATACAAATTGTGATGATGTATATATACATGCATATATGTGTGTTTAGATCTGTGTCTCTTTGTATATATTTGAATCTATATTTACACTTATAACTATATATTCAAATCACTGCAGCATGTTAAAATAAAAACAAGCTCCTTAGTATAATTTCACAATTATTTCAGTCCACCATCTAATAATTATTCAGGATAATATCCTCTTAAATGCATAACTGATGTTTAAATGTCATTATATTACAGAGCCTAATGCTGCAACAGAGCTCTTCTCTTCTGTCAGAGGTTAGACAGAGGAAATATGCTTTATTCATGCTGCTCTCTGAGCCCCTCACAGACTGCGTTTGATGAATTGTGCCTGAGGCGCTTCCAGTCACTCAATACCGACAGAGCTGCAGGAATCCTGCACCCTAACCAGGGCCCATAGCGAGGATGACGAGCTGTGCTCAAATCGTTTGAATGTTTTGGTACCCTGTTGTTTCCCCTCTCTGTAGTGTGTGGTAGAGCTGGAGAGCCAGAGGTGAACTTACTGCTAAATGTCAAGAGCAAGGATGTGAATTGTTTTATAGTTATATTATGTCTGGTGAAGCAGTCACTAGTAGGAACCATCTCGCAGGCCAGAATTTTGACTATCAGTGCCAAGTCTGGTACATATTGTAGCTTATTCTGGTTAAGAACCCACTTAGGAGAAGACCGTCTGACCAATATATACACAATAACAAACCACAACCAGTTTTTGCACTTGACATACAGGGGTTTGTATCTGAAATCGATCATACCACAAATATAGTAGGCTGTGTAGCAAAGTGGTCCATTCAAGTAATATTGCAGCAGTCTCTGCAAGAGCTTCGACAAAAAAAAAAAAAAAAAAAAAAAAAAAAAATGAAGAAAATAGTGTGTAAAACCAGTCAGAATGTACATTCATTCAAAAATAATTGCCTAGCAGCTAAAAGATGAGACTGGACTGCTGGATTGTACCAGCTCTGGACACTTTGCGTACAATATTCATTAAATGGTCGGTCCATGGGCAGGTTGTTGGAGGTTAAGTATAGGTGTAGATTAGTATAAAAAAAAATTAAAACAATTTACCAAAAAAAATTAAAAAGTGCTACGAGACAAGTGATTGGCTTATCTGTGTCACATGACTAGCAGCACCCATAATGTGCTGGATATGATTTACATCTAAATGTGCCTGGTAGGGTATTTAAAGGGATAGTTCACCCAAAAACATTTTCTTTCATTTTCTGGGGAACACAAAGAAGATATTTTGAAGTAGACCCAACAGATAGCAGATAGTGGAAGTCAATTTTGAAGAATATTGGTGAACGGTTTTGGTTCCCATTGACTTCCACTGTATTTTTTCCATACAATGGGTGCCAAAGTTGGTTGCACCATATGACTTTGTTGGCCACTTCACATTGCTTTGTTGGTTGCACCACTTGACACAGTATTTTGTCTCACCTTGTTGATTGCGAAATTTTACTTTGTTGGTCGCACCACATGACGTAGTTGGTCACACCATATGACATCCAGCAGTCAGTTGCACTATATGACTTTTATATTCCACAGAAGTAAGTAAGTCATACAGGTCTGAAATGACATAAGGGTGATTAAATGATGTTAGAATTTTCATCTTGTTGTGGGCTATCCCTTTAAGGAGTTAAACAGAAGATTCTGAGATGGTATCTTTGACCTATACATGTACAGTAAGCTGTATCCGAAATCACAAACTGTCTGAGTAGGTACAACATTTGATGAGGAGTGACTTCTTCAGCCTTTAAAAAGTATGTTCTATATAGTCTGAACCTGTGTAGTATGAATGAAATGTGGAAGTACTACATCAGCCATGTTGGGTCTGTCATTTGACCAGCTGCATCATTTCACTGCCATTTACAAATCCTCTCCTGTGGCCTCATGGGAAAGTTAAGTGTTCATCAGATGTGCACTTTGCAATCTCAGCAGAATTAGTAGGTCATACAACTACTTTGCTCCTACGTACGTATATAGTTTTATTAACACAACCAATTTGGACATATTTATCATTGCTGTTTAAGAGCAAGTTTGGGCATCCACAAAGGACACATGCCATCTTTCTTTCAATGTCTTAGATATTTTAGGTAGCATTATGATGGAACCTACAATTCGAGAACAGCGTTCATTTTAGTAGTGTCTTTATGATGGCCCATAAGTATCACTAAAATTTGTAAGGTAACTTAAAACAGGTTTTAGGTCATTGTGTTGCACTCAAATTGCCAAAAAGAGATGTAAACGGTTGTGAAAGGCTGAACTAATTCTTTGTTGATAGTATGTAGCTGTTTTAAGGTTTCCCAGCTATTAAAAAGAAGAGAACATATGGCTGCTACAGGAGTGGCTTCACCATTAATAGCTGCTTTTAGCACTATGTTTTTTACAGTGTGTCAAACTGGCTTTGGCTCGACATGCTCTCTGAACTGAAAGTGAACTCTTGGTTTTGTAGTGAACTCTTGGTTTTCCTTGTTTCTTTCCCTTGCCTGTTTCAGAAAGTTGGTTGTACCACTTGACATATTTGGTTGGACCATATGACTGTTGACATAGTTGCTCACACCAAATGACACATTGGTTGCGTGATATTACTTTGTTAGTTGCACCACATGACATTTTTGGTTGCACCATATCACGTTGTTGATTGCACCTTTTTGCTTAGTTGGTCACACTACATGACACAGTCAGTCGCACCATTTGATTTTGCTGGTCAGACCACATTTTGATTTAAGGAAAAGTAAACACTCCGTAATTTATTATACTGTAACAAAACTGCTTTATATGGAAGCCTGTTAAATAAAAAAGGTAATTGTGGCTTTTTATGTCACAATTCTGTCTTTTTTTCTCAGAATTTTGAAATATAAACAGACAATTTTTCCTTTTTTCTCAGAATTGTGATATAAACTCGCAATTGCGAGTTATAAAGTCAGAAACGAAAGAAAGAAAAAAAATCACAACTGCGAGATACAGTATAAACTCACAATTCTGTATCTCACATTTGTGACTGTTTTTCTCAGAATTGCACGTATATATATCGCAATTCTGACTTCAGAAAACACAATTGTGAGTTAAGTCAGAATTGTGAGATAAAAAAATTGCGAGAAAAAAAGTCAAAATTGCGAGACAAACACGCAAATCTGAAAAAAAAAAAAACGTCAGAATTGCCTGTATATATCTCGCAATTCTGACTTTATTACTCTCAATTGCTAGTTTATATCTCACAATTCTAAGAAAAAAAGTCAGAATTGTGAGATTACATTTACATACTCGCAATTACTTTTTTTTCTTTTCTTTTTTTCAATTTTTCATGTCCCTGCTTGTTTCTGGAACTTGGTTGTACCACATGACTTTGGCATACAAATGCTTTTCAAAAATTAATATTGTATAGTTAAAAAATAAGAAATAATAATAATAAGATTATAAAGTGCTTGTTGCAAAATACAGGTTGTACCACCCTGATATTTCTGACTACAAATAATAGAAATATTAAAGCTAATTTTAATTCAGAAAAAAAAAACAAAAAAAAAAACAAAACAAAGATGCCCTGATTCCAAGTCATTCCCTGGTTTTAGCCTCGTCTTCCTCTGACAAGAAAATCCATGTCATCATCTCCTCGTATTTCTTACATCCTCAACGACATCCAGGATCCTGACTCCAGACTCCACACCAATGTCTTTCATCTTATATATGCTCACCAGTAACTGACTTCATTTCCAGCCAATAAATTTCCTCCTTAATCTGGGGAGGTTGTACACAAAACCCATAAGAGAGCGGTTAGACTGCACTCACAAGCATTGGAGATGTTTCGGATTCCTCAGCAACTCGCTCTTACGCATCCAGAGCAATCATTCAGTCCTCTCTCACTCTTTCTCTTCGGGAGAGCCATTAAGCCCAGTGTGTAATTATTCTGTCAGTTAACAGAAAGCATGTGGCTGGAATAATCAGACCCACACTCTGCAATTATCATCAACACACGGGCCCTTTCAAAACGCAGCCTTCCAGTGTAGGCAAAGCAATTTCACACAGATAGATTTTTCTGTCATTCTTTCCTTTTTTCTTTCTCAGTGCATGGCAGAAAGACAAAAAACTTGTCTATTAGTATTCAGTAACGTCTAGTCAAGTGCAAAAATGGTTCTGAAATAGACACTTTTTTGTTTTAATTTATGTGGAAAGACACTAAAAAACAAAAATGTATTAATAAATGCAATTCTTACTGTCCTCGTCCTTGACCTTGTTCTTTAAAGACATAAGGGTCAAAGGAAGTATATATACATATATATACAGTGGGGAAAAAAATTATTTGATCCCCTGCTGATTTTGTACGTTTGCCCACTGATAAAGAAATGATCAGTCTATAATTTTAATGGTAGGTTTATTTTAACAGTGAGAGACAGAAAAAAAAAAAAAAAAAAATCCAGAAAAACACATTTCAAAAAAGTTATAAATTGATTTGCATTATAATGAGTCAAATAAGTATTTGACCCCTTCGCAAAACATGACTTAGTACTTGGTGGCAAAACCCTTGTTGGCAATCACAGAGGTCAGATGTTTCTTGTAATTGGCCACCAAGCAGGGATGGGCAGTATTTCAAATACATGTATTTAAAATACGTATTTGAAATACTAAATATTATTTTGTATTTTGTATTTAAATACCTTTGGGGAAAAAATTTAATGTATTTTGTATTTAAATACATTTAATCTTAAAATAAAATATTTTTGTATTTTCAAAATGCATAAAATACTTTTTGCCAATCAACCTCTTTATTAGACTACTGATTTCCTGTATCAACTAGTTCAAACCTCAAACATGCCACTTTCATGCATGTGAGCAGCAGCTGTGTGATTCCATCTAGAATTTGGTAATAAAATTTTCTGGATTCCTGTAAGGAAATAAGCAATAATACTGCCTTCACGTACTATCAAAATTTCCTACTTCCAGTTTCAGAAGTCCTGATTACAAGCATGTCGCATTCAAGTGCTTTGCTGTTGGAAAGAATAGGAATCGTGGAGGACACCAGGTTTCCTGGGAAAATCTTATTACAGCCAAAATCGTAGATATTTAAAGGGGTCATATGATGCGATTTCAAGTTTTCCTCTGTCTTTGGATTGTTACAAGCTGTTTGTGCATATATAAGATCTGTAAAGTTGCAAAGATTAAAGTCTCAGACCCAAAGAGATATTCTTTATAAAAGTAAGCCCCCACGTCTACGTCACTGTGTGGGAAGATTTGCATAACACCGCCCAAACGTGTACGCAATGAAAGAAGGGGTAACTTTTATTCTTGCTGTAGTATTGTTGTTGCCGCCGCCATGTCATGGAGACGATGTGTGTTTCGTTGTGAAAGCGAAAGTACTTTGTTTGGCCTTCCAAATGAGTACACAACTAGAAATCAGTAGTTAAGTTATATTTACAACACTGTTCCAGAACAGTACAATGCAAAAATTCGAGTGTGTGCAGCGCATTTTATGGAGGACTAATTCCTGAACCCGGGAGAGAGTAGCCTACAATGTGAACACTATGAATGGCTGTGAACACTATAAAGTGGGGCAATTCCAACGTCGCAAGGACAGTCTGGTGCTTCTGACTCACAGCCTGTAAGTACATTTCAATATTTAAACAATTTGCTACTGACTATTCAAACTATTTTTGAGCAGTGTAGAGTAGTGCTTGTTTGGCATTTCTACGATCACAAATGCAGACATGGTGTTATGTTTACGTGGCGCAACACGTAAAAAGACCGTATTAGTCATTATAACCAGTAATTATGTTCTCATTCAACAAATGCCTCGTTTATAGTGGGTTTTATTGTTTTAGTCTCGTCGCGCCGGGACACAGCATCACAACATGGTAAGGGGCGTAACATTTCTGTCACACGCTTGAGGTATTCGGCCAATCACAACGCAATGATAGCTGGCCAATCAGAGCACGCCTCGCTTCTCAGAATGATGAGCTTTGTAAAAATCGACGCGTTTCAAAAAGGCAGAGCATAGAGGAGCAACAATAATGTACAGTATGTGGAAAATAATGTTTTTTGAACCTCGAACCGCGTAAACACATTGCATTACACCAAATACACAAAATAATGTTCTTTTTAGCAACCTCATATGACCCCATTAAGATTTTTAATTTTGAATAAAATGTAGCATCCCATTTGTTGACAACAATATCATCATTCACAGTGCTATCTTTATAGTTAGCTTGTTGATGATTCTGGATTTTCAGTCAAATACATGCTGTTTTGCTGTGTATAAACCATACAAAATGCTTGAAATGGTTATTTCACTACTATGTGCATGACTTTAACATTAAAAAAGGTGATCTTGCTTTTGTGGGGAAAAAAAGCATACCTGTCCCAGCAGGTAAAAAAAAAAAAAAAAAAAAAAAAGCACTAGCAAGGGGAACATAGCATTAGCACTTGTCAGTCTTGTTAGATTTTTTTTTTTTGGGTAAGATTTTGGTCTTATCAACTAGCTAGTCAAATGGGTTTATTAAACTTTAATCATTACTGCTTACTATGGCGATATAACAATATATATATCGGCGATAATATAAAGTGTAAATCGATTTAACTTTTTTATATCATTTACATATCGTCGTGGTATGCAAATATATATGTGGAGCTTTTAGTGGGCAGGAGCTATTGACACGTCAGAGTGATAAAGAAACATGGATAAATGAGTAATAAGCAGCTTTCTGTGTGTGTGTGTGTACCCCAAGACAAAGATAACTATAATGCTAATAATAAAAATATAATTAAAAAAAAAATTGTTCTAAGGGCATACTCACACTAAGCACAGTTGCCTTGTACTAAAACCCAAGCGCGGTTGTCCTTTCGCTTACAGACAGATATCACAGGATTATTACAGAGGCAGCTGAGGATAATGGTGGAATTTGCAGCTTTACTCGCAAACTACAATATCTGTTCATCAATAAGATGAGAACCAGACCCATTATAAATCTAAATGTACTCGAAATTAAATTAATTGAAAAGTGTGATATCCGAGTAGTAATAAAGATTTTTGCTGTCATAATGATAACAATAGCACATACTAAAATAGTAAATTAACTGTTCCATGCTCACTGAAACTTACTGCCAGATTCTGGAAGATCAATTCTTCAAACAGTGGTACAAGAGGATGTGGTGCTGGTCCTTCAAGAGTCACTCAAAACTTATCTGTCTATAAAGCCTATGAAAAATCAGTCTTAATGTATTTCACAACACTTCAACATGCTATTTTTATTAAGTGAGGGTCATTTTTTAGGATTTTTTACCCAAGCAAAGTCCCTGAGAACCTGACACATTGCACTTGTGGAGACTCCAGGAAGGTTGCAGTTCTGGAAAATTATGGCGGTGGAGATTAAATGGTTCCTGATGGTTTCTCTAATAATTCCTCACCTTAATTCTTCATTCTTTTGCAGTTAACAAGTGTCTTTTCTTCTCCACCTGTTTTTTCTGACTCTGCTGACCCAATGAGCATTTCGCTGCCCAATGGTCATGCCCTAACTTTGCAAATTCTATTATTGCATTAGTATTGCATCCTTCTCATGGGCATTTAATAATTTTTGACTTTTAGTCTGAGTTAAATCTCTTTTTTTGGCTCATTTTATCTGTAAAAGAAAACCTGCCTAATAATTCGGCACACCTGAATATTAGGAGTCTTCCAGCCTTCATGGACTATTATATATCACTTATAAATGATTAAATACAAAGTCAATAGTAGTTATTAAGATTGATGTAGTTTGGAATTGGTAAAATGTTCTTGGAAAAAAATATAACCAGAATAAAACTAATCCTATTACGTTTGTAAAATAAAAGAGCTTAAAGTGTGTTAAATATCAGTGCCACTGCGTTCAACAACGCAGCTCAAACGACGTAACAGGCAACGTGCTGTCTGCCCCGCGATAACCTCCCCTTGCTGGGGTGCGTCAAAGACGATGATCTTGTATCGACGATTGCCAGAGATATTGTCAAAAACATCAGTTATTGGCAATATTAAGAGGATTTGGCATTTCCAATTAATGTAGGCCTGTTACATTCTTTTTAGGCCTATTATTATTATGAAGTTACTTTTATTATTAAATTAAAAGTACAATTAATTTTCCCCTGTAATAATTACCGCATAACTGATGCGCTGCGAGGATAAGATTAGGCTATTTACTCCTCAATTAAAATGTTTTTTAAAAAGGTCTTTTAAAACAGGTCTATTAGGCTATAGGCTTAAATATATATATTTCCATTGGCTCGCCTTCATGGTTTAAAACAGAAATATTTCCAACATTGCTACATAACCAATTGCCCCGCCCCCTGTATCTAAAACGTACCGAACCGTGACACCACTGTGTCGTATCAAACCGATACCGAACCGACACCCCTAATGTATATATATGTATATGCCACTCACTGGCCACTTTATTAGGTACACCTGTTCAATTGCTTGGTAACACAAATTGCTAATCAGCCAATCACATGGCAGCAACTCAATGCATTTAGGCATCTAGATGTGGTGAAGACAACTTGCTGAAGTTCAAACCGAGCATCAGAACGGGGAAGAAAGGGGATTTAAGTGACTTTGAACGTGGAATCGTTGTTGGTGCCAGACGGGCTGGTCTGAGTATTTCAAAAACTGCTGATCTACTGGGATTTTCACGCACAGCCATCTCTAGGGTTTACAGAGAATGGTCCGAAAAAGATAAAATATCCAGTGAGCGGCAGTTGTGTGGACGAAAATGCCTTGTTGATGTCAGAGGTCAGAGGAGAATGGGCAGACTGGTTAGAGATGATAGAAAGGCAACAGTAACTCAAATAACTACTCGTTACAACCAATGTATGCAGAATACCATCTCTGAACGCACAACATGTCGAACCCTGAAGCAGATGGGCTACAGCAGCAGAAGACCACACCGGGTGCCGCTCCTGTCAGCTAAGAACAGGACACGGAGGCTACAATTCGCACAGGCTCACCAAAATTGGACAATAGAAGATTGGAAAAACGTTGCCTGGTCTGATGAGTCTGGATTTCTGCTGCAACATTCAGATGGTAGGGTCAGAATTTGGCGTAAAGAACATGAAAGCATGGATCCATCCCGCCTTGTCTCAACGGTTCAGGCTGGTGGTGGTGGTGTAATGGTGTGGGGGATATTTTCTTGGCACACTTTGGGCCCCTTAGTACCAACTGAGCATCGTTTAAACGCCACAGCCTACCTGAGTATTGTTGCTGGCCATGTCCATCCCTTTATGACTACAGTGTACCCATCTTCTGATGGCTACTTCCAGCAGGATAATGCACCATGTCACAAAGCTCAAATAATCTCAGACTGGTTTCTTGAACATGACAGTGAGTTCACTTTACTCAAATGGCCTCCACAGTCACCAGATCTCAATCCAAAAGAGCACCTTTGGGATGTGGTGGAACGGGAGATTCGCATCATGGATGTGCAGCCGACAAATCTGCAGCAACTGCGTGATGCTATCATGTCAATATGGACCAAAATCTCTGAGGAATGTTTCCAACACCTTGTTGAATCAATGCCACGAAGAATTAAGGCAGTTCTGAAGGCAAAAGGGGGTCCAACCCGGTACTAGCAAGGTGTACCTAATAAAGTGGCCAGTGAGTGTATATAGGCCTATATATTTCTTCCATTTTTTTTCAACAAGTCTGCTTAAACTCTGATACACATGTATGTGCCTCCTCCTTCAGAGGCACATTATTTCCTAAACCGCTATTTTTTTAAAATGACTGTTCTGCCAAAAGAGCACAGAGCAGGGTTATTGCAGGCCGCTTCTCTGCAGACTTACTGTTTCTCTCAATCTGGCCTTTGGTCCTGTGGTGTAATATGCAGGCTGCACCAAAGCCCACATGTCATTACACAATAATTCCATCCTATTTACTGGTGTTAGCCAAGCGCCGGCTCCCATGGGTCTGCCCGTCCTGGAGCTCAACAGAGAGTTTCTCCTCCTGTGAGGGGTTGTGTGTAGGTTGCGGTAGGCAGCAGCTCATGGCGTGGCTCCTCCTGTCACGGGCCCCGTCTACTGCACTACTCGCACACGTTTTTCTACAGAAAAATAGAGATTATATTCACCCATAACTTATAATTCAAACTATAACATAATATTCACATATTCACATATACTCAGTCTATAACTGAGTCTCTAACAACTTAAATGACATTTTCAAATACTTCTTCTAATATCTCAAATATAATAATAAAAACTATAAGAAGAAGAAGAAGAAGAAGGTAATTAATTATATAATAATAATAATAATAATAATAAAGTAAACAATTGTGCAATAATAATAATAACAATATTTATAAATAATAGTAATAATAATAATTAGGAAATCAATTGATAATAATAATAATAACAACAACAATAATAACAATAATTATAAATAATAATAATAATAATAATAATAATGATGATGATAGTAATATAATCAATTGTATAATAATAATAATAATAATAATAATAACAACAATAATAAACAGTAATAACAATAATAATACTAATTATGATTATTATAAAGATTTAAAAATTAATTACATATATAATTACACATAATAATAATATGGTGGTGGTTGAGGAGATTCCCCCCTTCTATGTAAAGCACTTTGAGTGCCCAGAAAAGCACTATATAAATTGTAAGGAATTATTATTATTATTATTATTATTATAATACATATATATATATATATATATATATATATATATATATATATATATATATATATATATATATATATATATTTATAATATTTTTACTATATTTATAAATATTATTATTATATTGACCAAAATATTATAAATAGGTATATTTGTATATATTATATTATAATAAAACATAAAAATGTATACAAAATGAATAAATTATATGATATTATATAGTTATATATGTATATGTATATGTATATGTATTATTATTATTATTATTATTATTATTAAGTTATCAAGCTCAAGAGAGACTGGGTCAAGTTCCATTACACTTTTTCTACCAGTAATTTCCTGTCTCCCTACTATTTATTAATACTACTACTACTTCTACTACAACTATTACTACTACTACTAATAATAATAATAACAACAACAACAATAATCTACTTATTTTTATATTCTATCTATATTATATTCTATCAATAAATTTACCAAAAAAGGAAATAGGAAAAAAAATAGAACCTTAAAATGTATTAAAATTGAATGAAATAATGATTTAAAAAAAAAAAAAAAAAAAGAATTTAAAAGGATATGTCTTTATTTATTTACTTATTTATTTACTTATTTAACCAGGAAGGTCCCATTGAGATACAATATCTCTTCTACTAGGGAGTCCTGGTCAAGATAGGCAGCAAAGGACAAATTTACAAAAAAAATACACATCACCACACAATGAACAAACATAAAACACAATTTTCTAAAAACAATACAAATCCTAGTCAGTTATTAAAACATGTACACTGTTCTATATAAACAGACTTTAAAATATTTTTAGTTGCCTTTTAAAACTTTTAATCCTTGGAGTTTATCTACAATAATTTGATTTGGTAAAATGCTCCAGATTTTGGAGGAGTAATGCCTAAAAAAAACTTCGCCTAACCTCATTCTGCACCTAAACGTTTGTATAAGAGATTAGATGTTATTGCATTTTGACCATCATATTTGAATACTTCAGTGTATTTTAATTTTGCTATTACACAATTAGCCGTCTCAATCCTCTTTTGGGATTATACACTAAGATTTGGCAGGCAGAAAGTTTTATAAGTAACCCTTTGCCCTTTACAGCTTGCCATGGCCACAAAAACAACAATTCGCCTATTACAAAACACGCAGAAAGCTGAATATGTGCGGCTAATGCATGCTAATCACACAAATCCTTCCTCTGAAATCTTGTAGCTGTTTATTAAAGAAATAAACTCCTTTGAAATGTCAGAGGAAACAAATGTATAAATAAACTGTGTGACAAACCCATCCTAAATTCTCAAATCAGATATCATGTGCGTACGCATGTGAATCATATGACAAGCACTGCAGAGACCTTCAATAAAACGCCCAATCTAGACATGTACACACTGATGTGTGATCAGCGTGCAGAGGCTGGGATTAGAAACGGCCCATCGCAGAGACAGCTGGGAGATTTAATGAGCCTGATTTCTGCCTGATCAGTTGGACTTAATGCAGGGCACACCTCTGAGACAGGAAGAAGAAAAGAGAGAAAAGAGTCTAAGTCAGCATCCAGAACAGACAAAAAAAAATAAATAAATAAAAAAAAAACAATTCACGACTGATTTGGAACTAACTGAAACTCGACTCATAATTGATTTCAACAGAGTCTGATGTTAGCATGTTGCTAAGCTACCAACATTATGCACAAAACAGCATAAAAATACATAAATGTTGCATAAAACACGAATACTTTTTAGTTAATCTACTTTATCCGTTAATTTTCTTCTTCTTCGGTTTTGGCAGCCCATATAACTGCTTGTGGGACAGTTATGAAATTTGGCACACAGATAGAGGACTGTCCCAACATTTATCATAACAAATTTGGAGTCTCTATCTCAAACTCTCTAGCGCCACCAATAGGCCAAATTTCATATTTCTGCTAATATAGCAGAAACTTCATATTTCAGCTAATTACCTTTAAAGCGTAAGGTCTAGAAGCAAAATTATTTTTTTTTTCTTTTATTCAAGTCGAATGCATACCAAAATTTAAATTTCTATGCGTCAAGATTTTTCACAATTTTGAATTTTGCGAAAAATCTACTTTTTTTTATTTGTCCTAGCCGGTTTGTCCGATTTTCACAATAAAAAAATTGGCTCAGATCATCTTCTGAGCATTCTAGCATAAAGATATCAAAAGCTTTTTCATATACCAAACCGTTTTTGTAAAGCGCGTAAACGAATTTGATGAAATTCATGCAAAAATGGACTTGAGGCTATATCTTCGCAACGCTTAAGCGGATTCTGAGCAAATATGGTATGTGTTCTAATAAGCATGACCTGAGGGTACATGAGTAATTTCAGAACAGTCCCACCTACTGGTCAAAAATATAACTTCTGACAAGATTGGCCAAAAATTATGTTAAAAAAAAAAAAAAAAAATACTTCTGACAAGATTGGCCAAAAATTATGTTCAAAAAAAAAAAAAAAAATCATTTTGAGTTTTGTAGTAAAATTCTGTATCAACAAATGTCTTTAACAGGGGTCTCCAACCCTGCTCCTGGAGAGCTACCATACTGCAGAGTTCAGCTTCAACCTTAATCAAGCACATATGAACCAGCTAATCAAGGTTTTCTGGAATACCTAGTTACAGACAAATGTGTTGAAGCAGGGTTGGAACTTAAGTCTGCAGGAAGGTAGCTCTCCAGGAACAGGGTTGGAGAACCCTGGTCTTTACTGAGAAATTAAAGACATCTCCTTAGCTTTTCATTTTACCTCTGATGTGCTTGGCCCCTTAATTGCTGCTTGCAGCTATATTTATATCTATAATGAGCATTTCTCTCAACTCGTCCACCATCTTGGAAGTTTTTTTTTTTTTTTTTTTAAACAATGCATTCTGGGATTGTCTTCTCAACAATGTGATGTTTCAGTATGCAAAAAGTGCATCTTGCAGAGTGATAGCAACTGTTGAAATTGTCTTTTTCATCTTCTAATCATGTATACCTTCATTTAAAATGTAGGTATGAAGAGTCTCATATTCTACTGCAGAATTTAAAGGCTTTAGTGCAGGTTATCCAGGTGCCATTAAGTGACTCTTGCTAATCCACTATACGCTATGCAGATACCACTTGAATCACCCACGCATACACCAAAGAGGACTTTGCATTTCAGTTTAGCAGGTTCACTTATGACATCTGAATAATCTGCCTCTTAGAGCCCACTCTTTAGATTTGCATTTTTAAGTCTGAAATAACAGTGCCAATAAAAAGTTTTCTTTTCAAAAAGACATTTTAGTAGGACTTGCATTGCTATTACTATTTCTCATATTTAAAGTGACAGTTCACCCAAAAAGAATACCAGCTACCAATACTTAGCAAACCTGGCAAAAGCAGTTTATCTCAGGCAAAAACTCACACATTTTCTTAGAAACCATGTAAAAGTTATGTATTTTTGTAACTTTTATTGTTACACAAATGAAGAGATAACAGTGAGAGGGCTGGAAAAGTCACTTTCTGTTTTCAAACTAGCATGTGTGCTAACTGCAGCTAAAGCATGGCTGTGACACCAAAACAGACATTTTAATTAACTAAAAACATTCACTGCAGGGACTCAGTGCCACAAAATGACTTCAATAGGACATTGTGGTTATATGCATCATGCGTAATGATTTTAAAATAAGTCAATAAACAGTCAAAAGCGCTCATTAAACAGCAATTGTCATGCTCCAGTTCGCTAGGCTAAGAAGATTTTGGATAACTACTCATTAAAAGTCTCTCAGGAGGTTGAAACAAATCAAAAATGAGAAACTGCAGCAATTACTGTGCATATCAGATAGAAAA
Organism: Spinibarbus caldwelli; assembly: GCA_039654775.1. Taxonomy (NCBI): domain Eukaryota; kingdom Metazoa; phylum Chordata; class Actinopteri; order Cypriniformes; family Cyprinidae; genus Spinibarbus; species Spinibarbus caldwelli. The sequence goes on along the minus strand of CM077264.1, from coordinate 19,392,815 downwards.
GCAAAAGTTACTGAGCAACTTTGTGAACCAGAATACACATACGTTTCCAAAATGTGGTATTGCACAATTGTTTAGCTTACAACAATGAATACAAAGTCAAGTCTCGTAAAAACTACTTTAGCCGTAGTTCATATGGGAGCAAAAATAAATCACCAGCAATAAAAACAGCTTCACATCAAGTGCTGCGTTTTAATAAGTGTTTAATTTCTTATTCTTCCTCTGCTCCTTCCCGGTAATGCTGCTTGTATTAACAAGCCCGCTGCAGTCAGGGCACATTAGCGTCAGAGCACAAGCATCGCCTGGAGGATTCGGCGGGACTGGGAAATCTCTCATTAAAAGTGCAGACAGTCAGAGGAAGTCCCACTGCGGGATCTCAGACTCTGAGACCACTCATCTTTTAGATTTAGCCCAAATTTAACATGAGAGACAGGAGAGAGCACCATTATATCTGGATCACGGCTATAATGCAAGTATGAATGAAAGTAGAGTAAAACTTAACTTTTGCAGGCTGTGACCCAGGTTATTGATAATGGTTAGTTTAAATGAGTTTTGTACTTAATATAGCTAAATGAGACGAGGTTGATGCAAGGTTCAAGAAAACTAATGCAACGCTGAATTCTCATTGGTCATAAATTACTTATGATTATCGACTCCAGCTCAGAATTACATCCAGTGCCTTTGTCTGCAGCATTTGAGGTCGAACGCAGGGCTTTTTGCTCCTTTATCATGCTAAAATGCTTTTTTTGGAGGTGAATTCTAACATTTCATCAGATATTCAGTTGTATTAATGAGAAATATGAGCAAGAGATTATTTAGAAGGGCAAAATCCGTCAGACATAAAAAGGTCAGTTCTGGTCATATCGTATTCTGTCCTCTCTAGTGTGAATTCAGAGATGCATCAAGAAAATAGAGACGGTATAATATAGTCTCTGACTCAGTCGGCTGAGTAACGTCTTATAATCGCATATCAGTGTCATAGTTCAGAGAATCATGCTTCTACTGTCTGCAACTCCTCCACATTTTTTTGGATTTTTCAAATAGCCATCATTAAAACTTAACACAGAAATTTTTTTTATAGTGAACAGGAAATAATCAATAAATATAAAAAATGAATACAAATTCAAATAAATAACTACAATAAGAATAGTATGTAAATAATGTTTCCTTCGGTTTTATTTATCAATGTAGGTTAATTTAGTGCTGTTTCTCTTGTAATAAAGATATTAAGGTTTCAAATAAGTTGCATATACAAACATTAATTTGAATCTCATAGCTAAATCTGCCAAAGTTGATGAAAAGCTTAAGCAAACTAATATTATACAGATATATGTAATTTTATACAGTATACAAATATCAAAATAAATACATAAATGTATAAATAAATACATGAATACATAAAAATAAATAAATGTATAAGTACATAAGAATGTAAAATTTTGATGCATAAATACATAAAAAAACATTACATTAAAAACAAATAAAATTGATAACCAAAATAAAAAAGAATGATTGAGTGAATAAATAAATTAATTAAATAATTAATTAATTAAGCAAGCAGAGTTTTCTTATATATCAGTTATATATATCACTTTAGGTTTCTTTAGTGCTGTTTCTCTCACAACACATAATTTATCAAATATGTTGCATCTACAAAGATTAGTTTATGTGTTGTATACTTTATTTATGTAAATAAATAAATAATTAAAAATAAAAATAAAAATAAAGTTAAAAATAAATAAAGGGAAAAAAGTAATACAAAAATTAATTTAAGATTAAAAAGGAGCTGTATTTGTTTTAGCAAGTCATTTATTCCTTTAATTATTTGTCCTATTACATATAGCAACTAATATGATAAAGAAATTAAATACATATAAATAATAAAATAACTAAATCTATAAATAAGTACATACATTTTAAACTATGGTTTCTTAATTTGGTTCTTTTTGTGCCAATACTCAACACGGTGTCAAATATGGTGCATCGTGACACATTGCACTAGGTTTGACATCACTGAAGTCAAATGCCACTGATTCTCATGCGTCTCATTGTTGACAAAGAACAAGGTGCAATGTGTCTTAATGTGTTATATTTGAATGTATACAAGTGCAAATAAGCTACAGCACACAGGACGATTTAAACTGGTGTTAATATTAGAAAGTCATACAGGTTTGACAACATGAGAGTAAGGAAATGATGCCAGAATTGTTATCTTTTTACAGCATCTCACTGAGGCATCTGGCTGTCACTTTCTTTCTCTCTACAGGACATGAATAGCAGGATCCTCCTCTCGGTTTGCTGCCACTGTCCCAGAGATCACAGCTCCTGCTCTGCCCCGGTTGACTTAAAGAGAAGAGACCAGGAGCATCCAAACAAGGCTGGAGTATAAACCGCTCTTTGTTCCTCTTCTGTAAATAATAGTCTTGTTTTCTCTCGTTCCCTCAGCTCCCTCCCCCTCTTGTTTTCTCTGTCTTTTGGCTCCGAGAGCCCAGGTTTGTGTAGAAGCCTTCGATTTGCCCCGCGACTGGCCCTCCCCTTCCCCCATCTGCCTCAAAGCCAGATGCAGATGAAAAATTTATGGCAAAGTGCCTTGAAAAAGCCCCCTTCCAATCTATTTGAAGTGAAGCTCTTCCTCTGAAGTTGCCCTCTCTGATGACGGCCATCTTTGCTCCTGTTTTCGACCCTCTGCATGTCAGTTTTCCACTGATAAAGGCAAGTAGTGTCATCCAGCTGGTGTAATTAGAGAATTGATCCAATCGACTATTGATTGGCGTCTTTTCAATCAAGTCAGTCGTCCTTATTATCAGTTTTATAATTAGTGATGAAGTGAATCCCAAAGTAAATTTACATAGATAACCCTTCCCACATCTCCAATCGCAGCCCACCGATTTTCCCCGCAAGGTCAGACGGAACGATCTAGATTTATTATTCATAAGCGTCTCATTATTTGGGCATCAGATCAAAAGGTAGAGAAACATTAGCACAGTGTCTCTCTCTGTCTCTCTCTCTGGGAAAAGCCTCCAGCTACTCAAATGGAGAACAACGAGATGGATTTACAATTCAACCTCTCATTGCAAATCGACAGCACTCGAGGCATTTAACGCACCACTCAAAGAGAGTTTTTGCATGTAATGGCATGTAATTTTGTTTAAAACTATTAAAAAACTGTCAAATGTGGATATCCTGTGCTCTAGTGTTTGGAAAAGCTCCTAAGATCCTTTATGAAATAACATGATCATATGATGATAGTTATTTAAAGAGCTGTGCTGTAAGATATTTCATTAAAAAATTGTTTTAATTACACCTTGATCTAAAATTGGAACAAAATAATGGATTTATGATATTTATGGGTTTTATGTTTTTCCTTCCATTTTTAAGGGAAAGTAAAATACTCATATTCAAAACAGCAATACCATATTTAATACTAGCAATACCAACTACAATTTCTTAAAATGGTGATCACATTTTTACTTCTTACTAAAATATACAATAACATTCAAGTTTGGAGTATTTTTTAATTTAATTTAATTTAAGAATTTTGAAAGAATGTTTTAAAAGAATTTTTCAAGAGTTACTACTAATTTTATTCAAATCAAAAGTGACTGCAAAGACATTTAAAATGTTCGAGATTTCTATTTCAAATAAATGCTGTTCTTTTGAACTTTCTATTCATCAAAGAATCCTAAAATAAATGCATCACAGTTTCCACAGAAATGTGAAGCAGCACAACTGTTTTCAATATTGATAAGAAGAAGAAATGTTTCTTGAGCAGCAAATCAGCATATTAGAATGATTTCTGAAGGATCATGTGACTCTGAAGACTGGAGTAATGATGCTGAAAATTCAGCTTTGCATCACAGGAATAAAATACATTTTAACAGATAATAAAATAGAAGAGTTATTTTAAATTTTAATATTTCACAAAAGAAACTTCTTTCAAAAACATTTTTAAACTCTTACTGACCCCAAAGTTTTAAAAAAAATTTAAGCCAAAATCAAACATTATATCATACTTGATTCTATGAGAACATTAAAAAAATAATACAATCATGCTATGTAAGGTTTACCGAATGAATTCAAATCCTATGATGGTTTTTGAGACCATCTCAAGTTCTGTTTTTTGTCATTAAAGCAGACAATTTGCCTGCAAAAGCAACAATTAGAGCACAGATCAGGTGACAAAATACATGCCCTGTTCATGTCAGATGGTCTCATCTAGTTGGCTGTGAATCATTCATGTGTCTTTGCTCACACACATGTAGACGCTGCAGCATTTCTTTCAGGAATTCATGTGTCCAGCCTGCCGTGCAGATATTGCCCAACATGGCATGAAGCTTCACTCGCACCAGACGCTAAAAGCACCATTACACAGATCAGTCCAGGTGCGTGGAGAGCGGGAGGTCAGGTTCATCTCACCACAACCTCAGCCAACATGCTTCAGAAAGCAAAAACAATTACACCTAAATGACCATCAACTGGCAGTTCAGCAAATCATTCATGTGCTGGACAACACGAGGTTCAGACGATCAGCTGAGGAGTGTGAGCGTGGGGGCTCATCAGCCAGTCAGGTGTGAGGAAGTTCATCCAGGTTACTTCAAAGGTCAACAAGTTGATTCCGGCAGCTTTATTACATTCCCCTTACAAAAATGTGGCATTGTGGTGAGTTACCATGGTATATCCAGTAGATTTTAATAGACTTTAAGGCCCCATTTACACTCGTGCATTTTCGTGTTTTAGAATGAAAACGATCCTCATCTACACTGGCGTTTCCGTTGCGTTTCAGAAATGATCTCCGTCTACACTACAACCGAAAACATGTCACGTGACCATTCATACAGGTACAACCATAGATTTGTATAGGTAGATTCCTATTATTTAGATGGCAGACGAATATACAGTGGGTACAGAAAGTATTCAGACCCCCTTCACTTTTTTCAATTTTGTTATGTTGCAACCTGATACTACAATTGTTTAAATTAATTTTTTTTTTCTCATTAATCTACACTCTGTACCTCATAATGATGAAGTGAAAACAGAATTTTAGAAATGTCTGTAAATTTATTAAAAAGAAAAAACTGAAATATCACATTTACATAAGTATTCAGACCCTTTGCAACAACACTTGAAATTTCGCTCAGGTGCCTCCCATGTCTCTTGATCATTGCAGAGATGTTTCTACACCTTGACTGGAGTCCGCCTGTGGTAAATTAAATTGATTGGACATGATTTGGAAAGGCACACACCTCTCTGTAAAAGGCCTCACAGCTGATAATGCATATCAGAGCGAAACCCAAGCCACGAGGTCAAAGGAACTGCCTGCAGAGCTCAGACACAGGATTGTATTGAGGCACAGATCTGAGGAAGGCTACAAAAAAAATTCTGCTGCACTGAAGGTTCCCAAGAGCACAGTGGCTTCCATAATTCTCAAATGGAAGAAGTTTGGCACAACCAGGACTCTTCCAAGAGCTGGTCCCCAGCCAAACTGAGCAATTGATGGAGAAGGGGCTTGTCTAGACTGGTGACCAAGAACCTGGTGGTCACTCTAGTTGAGCTCCATGATCATATATGCAGATGGGAGAAACCTACAGAAGGACAAACATCACTGCAACACTCCACCGATCTGGGCTTTATGGCAGTGTGGCCAAACTCAATCCTCTCCTCAGTGAAGACACATGAAAACACACAGATTCTCTGGTCTGATGAACCTCAATTCTAAGCATCATGTTTGAAGGAAACCGGCTCTTCTCATCACCTGCAGAGTACCATCCCAAAAGTAAAGTGTGCTGGTAGCAGCCTCATGCTGTTGGGCTGTTTTTCAGCGGCAGGGACTGAGGAACTCATCAGAGTAGAAGAAAAGCTCAATGCACCAAAATATTGAGATAGCCTTAATGAAAACCCAGTCCAGGGCATTCAAAACCTCAGACTGGGCCGAAGGTTCACCTTCTAACATGACAATGACCCTAAGCACACAGCCAAGGCAACACAGGAGTGGCTTAGGGACAACTCTGTGAATGTCCTAGAGTGACCCAGCCAGAGCCCTGACTTGAACCCTATCGAACATCTCTGGAGAGACCTGAAAAAGGCTGTCAACAGACGGTCCCCATCCAACCTGACCGAACTTGAGAGGATTTCCAAAGAAGAATGGCAGAAATTCCCCCAATCCAGTTGTGCAAAGCTTGTTGCGTCATACCCAAAAAGACTCGAGGCTGTAATTGCTGCCAAAGGTGCTTCAACTAAGTACTGAGTAAAGGGTCTGAATACTTATGTAAATGTGATATTTCAGTTTTTTCTTTTTAATAAATTTACAAACATTTCTAAAATTCTGTTTTCACTTTGTCATTATAAAGGACAGAGTGTAGAGTAATGAGAAAAAAAAAAGAATTTAAACAATTGTAGTATCAGACTGCAACATAACAAAATTGAAAAAAGTGAAGGGGGTCTGAATACTTTCCGTACCCACTGTGTATATATATATATATATATATATACACACACACACACACACACACACACAATAATAATATAAACATATCTATGGGTACAACAATGAAAATGATGTTATTGTTTACACGGTCGTCAAGGATATGCAGAGCGAACACGCCATCATTTTCAAAAGTCTCCGTTTTGCTCTGTTTACACTGAAACACAACCCCAGAGTAAACTAGTAAACTAAAATGGGGTCTGCAGCATTTTCAAAAGTCTCCATTTTCTACCTTGAAAATGCCGGAGTAGTGTAAACGATAGGCGTAACCGTAGCAAAAGTTATGCGTTTTAAAACGAAAATGCACTAGTGGAAACGGGGCCTAATTCTATTATAATGTCCCATAATATTGGCATATATGTGTAAAAATGTACTGTATTATTATTATTATTATCATCACTATTATTGTTATTATGGTAATATAGGTATTACCATAATACAATGCCCAACTGAATATGGTACTTATTATAATGGGGGGAAAAGTATTTTCATGGTACCATCTGAAAATATGGTATTACCGTGGTATCATAAAAAGATAGTATTACCATGTTGTAATGAATAGTTTTATGTCAAAACAAAACAAAAAACAAAACAAAAATAAAAATCCTGGTATTATTGCAGAAAAAAAAAAAAAAAAAAACGATTACAAGATTACAATATCCAAATTAATGTGGTATTATGACAATTGTCCAAATAGTTGTTTTTCATGGCACCATAAAAAACATGGTATTATATTAAAAAAACATAGTATTACCATGTTGTAATGAATGGTTTCATGTCAAAACAAAACAAAACAAAACAAAAAATATAAACTAAAATAAAGTAAAACAAAATAATTATGGTATTGTTGCAGAAAAAAACCCCGTCAGATTACAATATCCAAATGAATATAGTATTATTGAGACAATTTTTTTTTTTTGAAACCATGAAAAAAATGGTACCATGAAAAACTTTTTACCATTAAGAAAATGATATTACCATGGTATTATATATAAAAAAAGACAGTATTACCACGATACAATGTTCAAATGAATACAGTTTTTTTACAGTCTTGTCCACAAAAAAAAAAAAAAAAAACCATCATGGATCATTTTTTTTGCCCAAATAAATAAATAAACATGGTACATGATACTGTCAGCAGATAGACACAGGACACAGAGGTAAGTGTAATACAATCAACAGGTTTATTGAGTAATGGCAGGGGGGAATGAGATGAGCAGAATGTCCAGGTAAGCAGTCGAGGAATGGGAATGTCTCTTGAGGCTTATCTGAGAGTGAATGTCCTTATTTCTTTTCCAGGGGATCCGGAGGTAACGGCCGAGCATGGAGACGGTGGAGAACTGGAGCAGTAGAGCACAGGGATGGGAATACAGGAGCAACTGGCAGGTAGACAAAAGGTAAGTGGGTCAGGTAGGTCAACGTGAAATGTCTGAGACCAGACAGTGAGTGAACGGGAGGAGTGCAGGGATATAGAGCTGTTGATGAGTGCTGACAGGTGGCGGTGATTAGAAATCAGGAGATTGGGATCTGGTGAGTGTCGTTAGTGGAGACTGCGGTGATTCTCTGACAGATACATTGTTACAATGATACATTATTCAAATTAATATGGCAATACTTGTTCAAACTACAAAATTGTCAGGGTGTGGGTTGTAGGGATGAAAGCGAGGACTTAATTGCAGGAAATGAAGGGCTTTTTATTAACAATAAAACAAAACAAAAACTACCCCATAGGGGAAAACAGACGGGCAAGACAGGGCAGGACACAAGGCACACACAACATTCGACGACGAACTGGCACAGGACTGCAAACACAAGGAGAATAAATAGGGAGCAAATGAGGAGCGTAACGAGGAACACACAGGTAGGGAAAATTAACCAATAATCAGTTAACAAGAGGGGTGGGGTCAAGACAATAGACATGAGAGCACATGGCACATAGAACCAAACAAGACAAGCCATGTGCTCACACAAAACAAAAACACAAGCACATGGCCAGCAAAACAAAATCACTAGCCATGTGCAAAACAGGACACAAACATGCAGCTAATGAGGAGACTCATAAGCCACGTGTTCACACAAAACATGACAAACATAAAAGCATGCAGCCAGTGAAAAACACAGGCTGCGTGCAACACAGCACAAGACAAAACATAAGAAAGCAACAAAACAAGACAACAAAAAAGCAATACACTGAACAAAACACAACACACGAGGACAGAGGAGCACACGGCCAAAGCGAACTCGAGACCACACGCTCCCACAGCAAGACCGAACATGGAGCGTGAGTGTCCAAACCCCGACACGAAACCAAAACAGAGCCTGAACAAGACATGAGTGCCAGGATCCGAACACTACGCTCCAACATGAACAAAGCACGCAGACGAGAGAGCGCGAGCACACTCGAAGCCGCGCACTCACAAGAAAACAAGACAAGAGGGGAGTGTCAGGGTTATGTCACAAAACCACAAATAAACTAAACCGAAGTGACAGAACCCTGACAAAAATAGTATTATCATGGTCCCATTCAAAATAAATAAATAAATAAATAAATGTTGTTACCATGGTATCATATTAAAGAAGAAAGTATTACCATGATACAATGTCCAAATAAGTACAGTATTAATTTCATGACACTATTTCTAAAATAAATAAATAAATAAATAAAATAAACACATGGTATTACCATGGTATCATATATATATATATAAACTATGGTATTTTTTATTGTACCATTTCCAAAAACAATACAAAACAGTATTACCATGGTTCTTTTTCACTAGTTCCAATTTTAGTTTTTAGCCCTTTACATGTTACGTGAAACAACTGTGTTCAGAAATCTAACAGACTTTAATGCAAAGAGCTTAATTATTCATGAACAGCTTGTTAATTATTCTTTATACGGTTAGGCAGATGGCATTTCCAACAGAGAAAAACTCATTAGGAGAAACACGAAAACCTTACACTGATGCTGACCTGTAGACAGATCTTACAAATGATGCTTTAACTTACCACAAACACGTTTTGAGGTGTCCAGTATTTTATCTAATCAAAACACATAATTATGAAAAATAAAGACTGCTTGTTCTGTGTGACACTTGTCATCAGTGTGGAAAAGAAAGGAGTAACATGCATGACTCGTTTGGTGTAATTGTGGGATGTTGTTACTTACACAATAACAAAAGGCAGCGGGATGCCTCCGTCACTCAAAGAGGGTGGATTGATGGCTCTATGGCTCCGCCCCTGGGCGGGGCACATGAAAATCAGGAGGAGTGGGTGGAGCCTTCTGCAGTCAATGGCAAGATGTGAAGGCTTGACTGTATTTCAAAGATCATCAAAAGGCTGTTATGGGTGGTTGCTAGGTCTCTATGACATTTGGTCTCTAAATAGGTCTTAAAGGGATAGTTCACTCAAAAATGAAAATTACCCCATGATTTACTCACCCTCGAGCCATCCTAGGTGTATGTGACTTACTTCTTTCAGATGAATACAATCGGAGTAATGTTAAAAAATGTCCTTGCTCTTCCAAGCTTTATAATGGCAGTGAATGGCTGCTGAGATTTTGAAGTCCAATAAAGTACATCCATCCATCATAAAAAGTGCTCCACACGGCTCCGGGGGTTAATAAAGGCCTTCTGAAGTGAAGTGATGTGTTTGTGCAAGAAAAATATCCATATTTAAAACTTCATAAGCAGTAAACTTAGTTTCCACTAACTGTCGTACGCATGTTCACGAGAGAGTGGCGTTCCAGCAGATGATGTAAGCATAGCGTAAGCTCCAGTGGCAAGTGATGAACACAGAAGCGCAGAGAAGAGAGCAAAACAAAACGCCAGTCACAAATTAGAAGTACAAAATGAGGATTTGTAAAGAAAAATGTCGGAGGATTTTGATATAAGCCAAGAGGAGACTGGTTTTCCTTTGCTGTAAACAAAACGACAGTTAACGGAAACAAGAGATTAATATGGATATTTTTCTTACACAAACGCAATGATTCACTTCAGAAGACCTTTATTAACCCCCGGGGCAATGTGGAGCACTTTTCATGATGGATGGATGCACTTTTTCAGCCTTAAAAATCTCTGCCCCCATCACTGCCATTATAAAGCTTGGAAGAGCCAGGACATTTTTTTAATATAACACTGACTGTATTTGACTGAATGAAGAAAGTCATATACACCTAGGATGGCTTGAGGGTGAGTACATCATGGAGTAATTTTCATTTTTGGGTGAACTATCCCTTTAAGTTCCACTTTCAGCAGTATTTTCACCTGATTTATTGCTCACCAAATTAAAGTAGCAAATACAAATGTTTAAAAAAGTAATTCCTCAACCCACACCCACTTTCAGGACAAACGGTGTGAGATATTATGGGATACACGCTGAAGCTTAATACTTAGGGTTAAGGGTTTGAACAAAGCAAGCACTGCTAATTATGCTAAACCAAGGTTTCTTTGTACAAAGAATAACAAGGAGACCTTGGCTAAGCAAGAGCCGATCCATCCAATCATAGTGGTTCCTAAGCAACAGGTAATTTCACAATAGACGCAGCTGTAGTTTAAATGGCTATTCACAGCAGGAGCCGTGCGCGACTCCTCTGGAAGTCAATCTACCACTGCATCGCACTACAACCTTGAGGCGTCTCATATTGTTCACAGCACTGGACTGATGGCTGCCGCTTTCAACCGAAATAAAAGACAAGAAAAAGTCAAGATAATGAAACCACATCTCTCATGTTTGCCTGAGATTCTGTGGTTTTCAAGCACAAATCTGAAGTTCGATGGAATCAAGGTTTTTTCAGGTATGCCTCAATTTTTCATCTTCTTATGAAATAAGCTTCTTAAACGTAGGCAGGGCAAAGAAAACTGCTCTAAGGCACAACAGTATCAGTAAGCCAGCGCAGTGCAGTGTGAGGCTATTCGCAACCATACAAGAGCTCCATTCAAAGTTGCTCACCTTCAATGCTGAAAATGCGATCGCCATGAGACGCAATAATCAGATGGGGTATTTCTGCAGCTGAACCTTCGCTTTTGGGTCATGAACGGCTGCCTACTTAAACCATTATGCACATTGGTCATGTGACTGCTGAGAACTGTTGATTTGTATTAAGTTGCGCGTATTTTTAATATTTTTAATTCCCAAAATTGTTGAATTCTTGATTCTGATTGGTTGAGATCAGATCTGATTGGTTTTTCAGAGCCAGTAATGATGAGTTGGGCTGTTTTATGCAAGATACCAAAAAAGTAAATAAACGAAACTGTTCTACCAGAATATTTTAGGTCAGGGCAAAAACCTGAAAAGATGTATATAGACGTGGTATAAGCCAAATTATTGACTCTAGACTGTTGAATTATTGAAAAATTAATGCACTACTTTACATTTTGGCCACACTGTCACCCTAGGTGAATGAAATCATTTTTAATTATTCAATGGTCCATTGTCAATTCTTTCTTTTTTAATATTAACATTGGGATATTTATATTAATCCTCCAAGTTACAATATATTCTGTAGATGGCTGATGGAAAAGATTCACTTCAATTAAGAATTAAGGTTGTAGTATTTGACACACTATTTAAGGTGTAATTAAAATGAATAAAGTTTGAAATGGTACCAAAACAAATGACTCAAAAATTTTTGTTGTGCAATGTCATTCATAAAAGAACTGGAAATCTTTACAGTCACTATTAATAAAAAAAAAAATGGTTATTTTAGTATAATTGATATACTATTATAGTTTTTGTTAATATTTTTGAATTAAATTTTATTTTTATATTTTCTGTTTTCATATTAATTTTTGTTTTCATTTTGTCTTTTGTAATTAGTTTTTGTGTCATTTTTTAAATGTTTTTTTGTTTGTTTGTTTTTGTTCTCATATATATGTATATATATATATATATATATATATATATATATATATATATATATATATAAGAAAACAAAAATTAAAAAAGTACATAGTTTTTATTTTAGTTTATTTGGTTTTAGTTATTTTAGCATTTAAAGTTAAACTGGCAACTAGCTGAAATAAGTGTGTTTTTTATTCATTCATTCATTCATTCATTCATTCATTCATTCAATCAATCAATCAATGTTTTTTTTTTTTTGTGGTTTTAGTTTTAGTTAATGATAACCCTTGTCACTTAACCTTGCCTACTCCAGTGAATTTTATTTTTTTTTTAAGTAAATTTCTGTACATACCTGTACACATACCTTAATGGTTTGGCTACATAAAACAATTTCCACCCTTATTGTTCTTAAAACCTGAAGTTCTTTAAATACACATAGCAGAGAATATTATGACACATTTTGGGGTAAGTTGTCACAATTGAAACCTGTTTTTAAATGCCAGTTTAAACATTTACAGTTTAAATATAAATAAAAATAAAAATAAATACATAATTATTCACAGACAATACCACAATTAAAAAAAAAAAATCTATTTCGGTCCAAATAAATTGTAATTAATAAACAGTATAAAACTTGAGACAGTTTTGTTATAGGTGTAGCATTTGGACCAATCAGACACACATTTGTTCATTAGATTTAACAAATCAATTATTCATTAGATTAACAAACAGGCACAGACCGCTCACCCAACACCAGACTCGGTGCCTATATGTCTGTGAACAATCTCCTGGCCAGGACACCTCAGCCAGATCTGATAAGCTTTACGACCTGAAAGTATGTAGAAAGAATCTTCTTCCCTAAGCAATTCTCTCTAAAACCAACACATACTGCTATAGGAAATGATGTTGTTCATTAATTCATAGACAAATTTTTCTTTGACTTTCCTACCATGCATATCCCCATGTCTTTGTGTATGATTATCTTGTGTATTGTATACTGTTTTATGCATGCTTATGATAGATCACTAGTTAATATCACCTTATACATGTTTGGTCTCTGTCAATTCGTCTTCGGATGATCTAAATGACAGTGTATATTACATGTTGATACCTATGCAACATATTAGTGTCCTAAGAATCTTTAGTAGTTTTTGCATTAACCTCAGGCAAATTATAATATGCAAAATACTAGCGATGTGCCCGAATAGCGAATCCGTATTCGGAAAGGCACGGAAAATTAATAATACATTCTACGGAGCCACAAAAGGGACATGGTTAGCCGCTTGCTAGCAGTAGCCTGTTACATTACAGTACATAAAATTTCACTTACCACATAAACAGAGAGAGGTAAGGAGAGATGACCGATAGGATAGGACGATGTCGAATGATTTACAGATCCTGAGCACCACTGACAAACATCTAATCTTGTGAAATGTGTGGTAAGTAGTACTGCTCCGTAGTAGAGTAGGCTATGTGTGATCGCGAATCTCAAAAGTGAAAGTAAAAAGTAAACGCGCGTTCATAAGTGATTTCAATGTCCCGCATATTAATAACGGCTCCCTGATGCCCGCAATTTATATACAGGATAATTACCCAATGATATAATTGTGAGAGAAAGCACTGAAATATATTTTTCTCGTATATCTCGTATGCATCGTATTTATTCCCTTTACGTTTGCCGTAGTACACACCTTTACATTTCTGAATACAGTATTCGGATTCGGGCACATCTCTACAAAATACCATGGTCTAAGACAAAGAGCTGTAAACTTCCCTTCAAAAGTGAAAGTCACCATTGGCTCTTTGACCCCCCCAGGGGTGTGTCCTCCATAGGGTTTAAAAGACCTCACTTCAGTGACCCGCCTAGTTTTGTTTTTAGTTTTAGTCTTTTAGTCTCTTCACTCGTCTCCCATCCCCTCTCCATCTTCTGGTTGCTAGGTCTCAGGGCCGGCGCTACCGCGTCTGGCAGGCCTCCGCACAACCAGTCTGCGGTTCTTTTAGATCCTAAGAGGATGAGGAGGATGTGAGCTCCTCAGCAACCCTTTAAGTTTTGCGCCAGGCCTTGCGGCCTTGACTTTCCATTCAACTAACAATCCTCGGACATCAGCAGATCTCTTTCTTAGCTCTTTTTCACTTTCTACCTGGGAAGAATCTCCCAATCACCATCGAGTCAGGACATCTTTGGAATTCATCACTCTTCAACCCGGAAGAACTTGGAGAACTCCAACACCACCAAACCTTCAAACCATCAGAACTTTCATCCGAGGCTGCATTCTGGACACTCGTCAACGACTAAGGCAATGCAAGTATCGTACATTTAACTAAACGAAACACAGGTTTAGTATAAGTTATAGACCCCGTTATAAACGGCGCTGATGGTTTTACTCAGGTGTTTAACTGACTCTTTCCATAACTGCATTCTCTGGTTTCTCTAATGGCTTCATTCATCCACTTTATCTCCCCTTTGTATATACGTGTGAGTGTATGTTTATTCGTTTGTTTGTTTAGATTAGTTATGTGTGTTAGCGTCTAGTTAATAAAAGTTGTGTACACAAATTACATGAGTTTCTGTTTCTGCCTTGCAAATTAATGTCTCTTTACGATTTTGACCCTCGCTACATGCTCTAATGCAGGGCTGTCCAAACTCGGTCCTGGAGAGCCGGTGTCCTGAAGAGTTTAGCTCCAACCCTAATTAAACAGACCTGAAGCAGCTAATCAAGCTCTTACTAGACATACTAGAAACTTCCATGCTGGTGTGTTGAGGCAAGTTGGAGCTAAACTCTGCAGGACAACGGCCCTCCAGGACTGAGTTTGGACAGCCCTGCTCTAATGCATTAATAAGAAAGTATTTTCTGTGGCCATGGAAACATCCTTTCTTAGAGTTGATATGAACTCACACTGAATGTTCGTTGGACGAATAGATCAGTTGATGGCAATTTAATTCTGCTACAATTATTACTGTCAGCCGATATATATAATTGTAATTAATCATAATTAATTGTAATTATTTATAAACATTTCCCTTTTCAGCTAAATTTGCTACATAGGTATTTGACACACTGACCTACTGTAAATGGACTTCATACTGTAAAAAATTACTGTGAATTTAACGGTAGAAGACTGTAAAAATGCTGCAGTAAAAACTTGTTAAATGGTTATCGGTAAGTTCCCCTACTATATATGGTGAAAAACTGTTTTGGACATTACACATAATTTTTTGGTAGTATACCGTTTTTGGAAGTGAAAAAGAATGTGAATAACAGTAAATTGACATTTCCGGAATTCCCTGCAATGCATATCAAATTTGATGGGTTTTTTTTGTTTTGTTGTTGTTGTTGTTTTTTTTTTGTTTTTTTTTAAATAACTGTTTCTTCTTAGCTTTTTTTCTTATCAGTATTGTACATTAGGGTTGTATGTTACACCTAATGTTGTTAAATTAATGTTTATTGCATTTTTTCAGTTTCATGTGTGTTACCATGATGGTGTTTAGTATTTGTGTGTATGACACTGTGCACCTTCAGTATATGTTAATATTTAAAAGCTGCTTGTGATAGGCTTTGGCTCGTCATGTGACTTTCTCATCACCACCTGATTTATGTGGTTATCAGTGTATTACAAAGGTACAAAATAGATTTCAGTACTTCAATAGGTTGGTATATTAAAATTATATCAGTTAATGAAATTACGGTTTTTAAATGTAAATTTAAGTTCAAACTGTAAAACCTAAAACGTTGCTACAGTATTTTTCCAGTAAAATTCTGACAACCACAGCTGCGGTTTTTTTACCGTAATTTTTTTTTTTTTTTTTTTTTTACAGTGCAGCTGATTGTCCAATTAGCAATTGTGTAGTTGAATCATAGTTACGGACAAATAACCCTTGTGTCATCTAGCCCCGGTCTCCCTTATTTACTTCTTCACCTAAAAAGTCATATTTCTATTGACAGAAACATGTACAAACACATCTCAAAAACAGCAAAAAAAAAAAAATTATATGACTATCAAGAACTTAAAAACAATGGGAAATAAAACACTGAGAAATATCACTGGAAACACTGCCACTGAACTGACTGATATGGAGGACAGGTCTGCATTCTCTTCAGCGGCTCAATACAACCCAACATCGACTCAAGCTATCCACGCTCCCTCATTTCCAGAGACGCCAGACTAGTCAATAATTCAGAAGCCGAGGCAGAAATGATATAAGCATGAATGGACAGCTGGAAAACAAACAGAACGAGTAGAAAGAGGAGCGAAAAGGGGTCATTTTGAAGTTAACAAAGCAATATATACAGTACACAATAAACCATTAGCATAAAACAGGTTAATAGAGCTTCACAACTTTAACATACAAATAAAAAAAAAGAAAAATGTATTAAAAGATGGATATCATTTCTAAGAAAAACACTAATAACACTAACACATTTATAAAAAATCAAAATAAATAAATAAATAAAAACACTAGTCAACATGATAAATAACCATCTGATTCACTTTCAGATGATAAACATTCTGCTCTCTAAACAATATCCCGCTGCCTGTAATTCTGCAGAAGACATCAGTAATGCAGCTGCTGACAGCTGTAGTTTCACACAGCAGACATCGTACATGTGTAAGAGTGATGATTTAGGACATTATCACTTATCAATGATGCTGCATCAGTTATTAGATCGAGTGGCTGTGAGGCTGGCAGACTAACTTCATTTACTATTTAATTATTCCACACACTGTTATTAATCTCAGCTGCAGATAACACGTCATTTGTTAAATCCTAATTGTTCCCCTCATGTTGTGTTCTAGTGAGATCTGGACCACATGAGTGAGTAATGAAATCTGTGAGTCACGGCTGCTCTGTGATGGTGGATTTATTGTAATGAGTTGGTGGGTGAATGTCATAAAACATGTCAAGAATATGTGAATATGAACATGTCCAGGTCATATTATCATCATGCTCCACCAAAAAAGTAAGAAATCATATTTTGCATAAAGAAAAAGCAGCTTACATTTATAAGCATTGAGGATTTTTTTTTTTTTTCTTCTGGCACTGCGACAGTTTTTCCTGATTAAAGATGATTTCCTCCATAACTCTTAGTATGACAATGAATAAATAATAATAATAATAATAATAGGTAAAAATATATTAAAATATGTCATTGCATCACATAAAAATGGCACAAATTCCCCCAAAATGATCAGTATGACACTGAATAATAATAATAATAATAATAATAATAATAATAATAATAACAGAAAAAAGATGTCACTATATCAGTCTAAATTATACTAAATTAATAAGGAGAAATGATAATTTTACATTATAATTGACTAACATTAGCATATATTAGGCAGTGATATATTTTAATGTGTTTTCAATTTCAGAAAAAAAAATCAAATTTTTATTGTTATTATTTTTTTATTAAATTTGCATAAATTAGGCAATAACACAGTGAAATATTTTAATTATTTTTCTAACCATTATTATTTTCTATTTAACCATTATTATTAATTATACAGCATTTATTCAGCATACAATCAGCATACATTAGACAGTGATAAAGTTATATATTTAATATGATATATTTAATATTTAATACTTCCATTTATTTTTTATTATAAACGGAATAAAAAATATTAAAATATATCATTATATCAAAGCCTAATTTATGTTAGTTATATGAATTATTTATTCATGTCTTACAATAATGTTTAACATAATATGTATATGCCCAACCAGAATGAAGGGAAACCAAGAGATCCAAAAGTTTATCATGGGTTCTGCTAGTTATTGTTACTATAGTAAATCAAAAAGTACAATAGGTTTTCTAGACTTTGTACCAAGGTAATACCATAGTGTTTTGGAGATGATACTATGGTAATATCATGGTTTCAGACTGTACCATGATGGAAATACCACAGTATTCTTAGATGCAACTTAAAAAGAACATATATTTTAACAGTATCTATTAAAATACTATAGTCTTACCATTTGAACCACCACTGACCATGGAACTACTAATCATTTTTTGTAAGGTCGCCACTACTGCCTTCAAAACAAGAAAATAAAAGCAAACAGAAAGATTTTAGAAGCATCTTACATAGTTTTAAGAAGGTCTTTATGGCCAGATTTGTTGAAGACTAACTGCAGTTACTGTGAGCTCCTGCATGTACAGAAGCACAACGATGTAAGCGCACCAAAGCAAACCTTAAAACAAGAAAGAACAAGATGCTGAGGCCTTCAGTTGTTGATAAAAGCAGAACAAAGCCTGATCACGCTGAACACACTTGACAGCGCAGCACGTTTGAAAACTTGCGCAAACAGCCGAAGGGTCAGAGCAGCAGAACGCGACTGACTGGAGGAAAGCGAGGCAGATGGAACTCGGTGCTTCACGTCTCCAGAGGAAAGAAGTCGCCCAGCAGGATTTAAAAGCCTCGTCTTTATCAGGCTCCTCTTGGCGCTCCGGCTTTGAAATATAATGATACTCGTTTGTAAATCTCTCTGTGAACGACTGGAAAATTTTCAAATGCCACAAAATGCCATTGAGAAGATATCTTGTAGGGAGGGTTTTGGATTTGCACATAAAGCTTTCAAAAGAGATTCGCTTCTTTTATTGCATTCCTCTGTTCATTCAAATCAGACTAGAGGAATGTGTTTCAGTGAGGTTATAGTAAGTATTAAACTGAACACTGGAATTGGCTGCACCTTAAAGGACTAGATCACCCAAAAATTAAAATTTGCTAAATATTTACTTATCATCATGCCATCCAAGATGTAGATGAGTTTATTTTTTAGGACAGATTTGTAGAAATGTAGCATTGCATCACTTGCTCGCCAATGGATCCTCTGCAGTGAATGGGTGCCGTCAGAATGAGAGTCCAAACACTGATAAAAACATCACAATAATCCACAAGTAGGAGGGGAAGTCGTGGCCTAATGGTTAGAGAGTTGGGCTTGTAACCTGAAGGTTGCCGGTTCGATTCTCACACCGGCAGGAATTGAAGGCGGGGATTGTGAATGAACAGCACCCTCTCTGCCTTCGATACCATGACTGAGGTGCCCTTGAGCAAGGCACCGAACCCCTAGTTGCTCCCCGGGCGCTGGAGCAATGGCTGCCCACTGCTCCGGGTGTGTGTTCACGGTGTGTGTGCGTGTGTTTGTTCACTATTCACTGCTGTGTGTGTGCACTTGGATGGGTTAAATGCAGAGCACCAATTTCGAGTATGGGTCACCATACTTGACAATACGTCACGACTTTCACTTTTCACTTAAGTAATCCATACCACTCCAGTCCATCAATTAATGTCTTGTGAAGTGAAAAGCTGTGTGTTTATGAGAAACAAATCCATCTTTAAGATGTTTTTAACTTAAACCATTGCTTCCAGCTAAAATATGAGTCCATAATCCATAATAACGCTTCCTCCAGTAAGAAAGTCCATCACCTGTCATCCTTTCACATCAAAATGTAGTTTTTGACATATTGTTTACAGCTGTTTTGGGCTGTTTTTAAATCAAATCAAATTTTATTTGTAAACAGTGCCTGATCTGTGCATATTTCTCTCCTGATTCAGGCTAAATGACTTTTTCACCGGAGAAAGCATTATTATGGATTATGGACTCAAAAAGTTTTGAGTTAAAAATGCCTTGATGGATTTGTTTCTTGCAAACGCATCTTTTCACTTCATAAGACTCTGACGGCACCCATTCACTGCAGAGGATCCACTGGTGAACAAATGTTGTAGTGCTACATTTTTCCAAATCTGATGAAGAAACAAACTCATCTACATTTTGGATGGCCTAAGGGGTTAAATAAATAAATAAACATTTTAAAAATTGATATTTGTGGACAAATTATCACCAGCCCACCAGATGAAGGTATTATATTGGACAGGACATTATACAAACAATAGATGTGACTTGTGGTCTTTCTATATCTGTGTACTACCTTCAAATGCAGGATTTTTCAGCTTTCAGACACATTTCTCTTAACAGTTTGTATGTATTTTGTATATAAAATCAAAGTCTCAAACAAAAGCAACAGAGAAAAGGATGACAAGGAAATTGACTGATAATGGGAGCGTTTAAAGTGCTGGAGTCTCTGTTGGTGAAATAACACCAGCGGGGATTAAAGCTGCACATCTCGTCTCAGAGGAAAAAGCACGTTTGTGACTAACAGGTTTAGTGATGGCTTCAACCATTCTTGAACAGCAGATCAACAATTCATGCTGTCTTTCATATCTGAAATGATCTTGTTTGTATTATAACAAGTAAATCCATTGGATCAATGCTGTTTAGCAGAGATTAACCAACCTTCACAATTAATTCTAAAAAAAATTATGCATTTTTTCTCCTCCATGGGGAGCATTAAATATGAGACGCTTCTGATTCAATCATAAACAACAACAGAAGTGACCTCATCTCCATTAGAGGTAGTCACTTCAGACGCTGAAAGGCAATCAACACCTTATGTAGTAATTAGCAGCAATATGAGTGTTTTACCAATGACTTTCTCTCTCCGAGGCCTGTTCAGGATCCAGCATTAAAGGGTCATCATCCCCAACCCCGAAACACTCACACACACTCACACACCACGTGTCTTCCTCTCACAGGGACCTGCGCATGCAAATGACAATCTGTTATGTTACTAATGAAGGGTGAAGAGGTACAGTGAGAGGGGGATGTGCTGTGGAAAGACCTGCCTTTAATCCCTGCAATTAGATGCAACGTCCCCATCCGATTTGTTTCATAAATGTCATTTTATTAACAGATATACCTCCATTAATAAAAATGCTTGACAAAAGAATCATAAAAGTACTTCATATGACATATGCAGTATTCCAAGCTTTGTGTGAGGAACAGACCCAAATTTATGTCAATATCATATGGAATTTCAAATGAATAAATAAATTACTAATATGAATAGATAGATAGATAGATAGATAGATAGATAGATAGATAGATAGATAGATAGATAGATAGATAGATAGATAGATAGATAGATAGATAGATAGATAGATAGATAAAGTAAACCTAGTAGATAAATAAATCTAACTATATGAATAAAAAAAATGAATGAATGAATGAATGAATGAATGAACATAAATGAATAAATAAAACTAATTAAATAAATTCATAAAAAATAAATAAATAGCAGTGGAAAGCTATGGCATGGGGAAGATTTTTAGAGAATAATGACTAAGTAAATAAAAGTAAATAAATATTTTTTCTAACCTATTTTGTTGTATGGGAAATAATTAATAAAAATAAATAAATGAACGAACAAATAAACAACTAAAGAAGTAAATAAATAAAGAAGTAAATAAGTAATAAATAAAAATAAATAAATAAAAGTAAATGAATAAATAAAACTAAATAATTTATTTAAAAAAAATACAGCTATGGCATGAGTGGGTTTTTAGACAATAACAACTATATAAAAGTACATAAGTGTTTTTTTTTGTTTTGTTTTTTTTCTAACCTATTTCGTTGAAATATCTCCTTTTTTGTTCCACAGAAATGAGACATTGGAGCGACTGAGTAAATGACAGAATGTTTAATATTGGTTAAATGATCTTTTTAAATAGCTAATTCTTTATAACGTTACATAATCCATTTATTACTCTATTACAGTAGTTTGATAAAACAAACTTCATTTATGTTCATTAGCACAATGCCATAAAATATCTCTTAGGAGAGCCGAAGACTCATGTAACATGCTTCCCGTCATTGATTTTACACACAATGACAGTAGCAATCAGACATGAAATTGTCATTAGTTGGCTATCAGTTTCATAAACGAGACACTGAACATAATACTTTGGATGCAAGCTGTATCACGGAATATAAAGTTCTTCATAAAACCAGATGAGCACATCTGTCCCATGCCCACTGGGCTTTCTGAGACGACTCATATGTGGTAATAGAGAAGACTCGGAGACTGTATAAGTCTTCACCAAAACAATGAGATCACCATATTTAAAGGAACTGTTACAACTAGGTATTAAACTGGCAATCTCTCTGACTAAAATCTGTCTTTAGCCACGATGAAAAAAAGTCTCTGCCTGCAAATCTTCCACTACAAAAGTAAATAATTTAATATGAATTCTGGTGGAAAGACTTTTCTGTAAAAATAGAGAG
The DNA here is from genome assembly GCA_039654775.1 of Spinibarbus caldwelli. Lineage (NCBI taxonomy): Eukaryota > Metazoa > Chordata > Actinopteri > Cypriniformes > Cyprinidae > Spinibarbus > Spinibarbus caldwelli. Next base: position 19,370,367 of record CM077264.1, on the reverse strand, counting down.
AAAAATGAAAGAGTGAGAACAGCTGTGTCAGACAGTGAGGGATTTATAACTCTTATCAGCAAGGCCGCAGTGAGAGAAGTCAGAATTAAGCAGTTATTCGTAACATTTTGTTAGGGCTGAGGTACAGCGTTGGGGCACATGAGGAGCAGGCTGAGCTGCAGGCCTCAAGTGGGTGACACAGGTTCAAGTCTTGCCTACAACGCTTCCTGATCCTATTTTTCCTCTTATTCTTCAACAATAAACACACAATTTTCTGTCATTCACTAATAAACAGTAAACAAAACACACTCAAAAAATAAAATAAAATAAAAACACAAAACAAAAAACACAACATAACAAAAACACCATTAAGCAAAAAAAAAAAAAAACCTAAATAAAACAAAACAAAAAACACAACAATTATACACAACAAAACACATTATACACAACAACATAACACAAACACTTTACAGAACAACAAAAGCCACAAAACACAACAAAATGGCTCAGTGGTAGAGCATTGCGTTAGCAGCGCAAAAGGTCGTGGGTTCAATTCCCAGGGAGCACACACACTGATAAAAAAAAACGGATAGCCTGATTGCACTGTAAATCGCTTTGGATAAAAGTGTCTGCTAAATGCTTAAATGTAAATATAAAAATAACAAAAAACACCAACAAAAAAACCCCCAACAAATTAACGAAAAAAAAATAACACCATAAAAAACAAAACTTCAAAAGACAAAAAAAAAAAAAAACCCAACACAGCAAAACATTACAAGACAAAAAATAAAATACAACAAAAACATTGCAACAAAAACCACCACAAAACACTTACACAATGAGCTTAGAGAAATACAAATGTCTGTCTTCAGTTGGATTATTTGTTATAATTTTTTGTCATAAAACAAAATAACACCATTTTGTAGTTTTGTATTGTCTAATATGGCGATCAGATGTGACTAATTTCTGAAAAGTTGTGGGCTCATTTGAAGCGGCTCCCAAAACAAGCTTTAACTGCTGTAGTGTGTTTATGTGGTCTGGCCAGAGCCGCATGTCGGATTTGTTGCCAGGCATTTCTCTGCGTGATCTCAGTGAGAGAAAGGGAAGGAATAACAGCATGCAGTTTTCCTTATGTCTGACAAAAATAGTCCGAAGTTACTCAATTCACACATTACTATGCTTTACAATGGCCCATACATTACTTTACTTCCAGAAACTACTAGTGGTAGTCAATTCATACTGTTAATATATTTTAATATACTTTCTTATATTAAAAACAAAATATTATTATTATTTTTATTATTATTATTATTATACTTTTTTTTTAGACCAGGTATCATGTCAATACCTTGGTCTTTTGGATCTATTTAGTCTAACCGCAGTGACACAAACGCTGCATGTAAAATCAACAGTGACAAATTATGACCGTTTGCCCTTAGTTCATTTACAACTCGTGCAACCAGCCGTACGTGGCATCAGTATCTGTCGCTGTGCGTCTTTGTTTTCTCAGAGAGGGGTGTAATGGAGGGCCGCGTCATTGATCTCTGCAGGGGGCTGAGAGGCCGGTGGGTTCCTCTCTCTCTCTGTGGGACTCTCAGATGAAACACATCAGACTGTTGGGTCATTTGTATAACGATGACGTTCACAAACATTGCGCTGACTGTTCTCTGGCTTCAAAGCATTGGTTTCATGTCTGAAAACAGCTGTCTGGGTCTTCTCATGGTCAGCTGGAGATGAACTGAAGATGTGTTGTTTCTATCAGATCAATGTACAATCGCCAAAGCCATTTAGAGTGGAAAGACGACCTGTGTGCTATATTTCTAGTTTTCTGAAGCCATATGATTTTGTGTTTATGTATGAGATTTGTTTTTGCAGACTAAAATTAGATGCTATTTCAGTTTGAAAAGTTGAAAAAATAAATAAATACTACTGGATGGTTAAGAGTTTTTACTGTTTTTAAAATAAGTCTCTTATGCTCACCAATGCTGCATTTATTTTATCAAAACAGTAAAACTGTAATATTGTGAAATATTATTACAACTGAAAAAACTTATTTTTAAAATGTAATTTATTCCTGTGATGCAAAGCTAAATTTTCAGTCTTCAGTGTCACATGATTCTTCAGAAATCATTCTAATATGTTGATTTGCTGCATAATTATTATCAATTTTTATTGGTTCTCAATTATTAATTATTATAAATTGTGAAATCAGTTGCTACTTAATATTAGCCCTTTATTACCTTACTTACCCTAGACTTTCGAATGGTTACCCCAAAAAAAAAAAAAAAAAACAGCTTTGCCATCACAGGAATAAATTACATTATAAAATATATTTTAAAAAGAATGTTTCTTTTAAATTGTAATAATATTTAAAATTTTCTGTTTTATTATATTTTTGGATCAAATAAATGCAATTTTTTTAATTTTGAATACTCTTTTTGGATTATTTCAAAAACATTTTTAAAAAATATTAATTATTTCTTAATAATAATGTTAACTTTTGGCTGATAGCATGACATCACAAAATACTGACTAAATTAAAAATATATATTTTTATATATTATAATTTATAAAAAGTATTTTCTTTGACTATGAATAAACCGTATGCTTTTGCAGTATGGAAAAGAGCAGCATAAACATCGTTCAAAATTTATTCTTTTGTGATCCACAGAAAAAAAGAAAGTCAGATTTGGAACAACATGAATAAAAGTGTCATCATTTATTCATGTCGGTCCAAATCTGACTTTCTTTTTGGGATGAATTAATAAGTTTATGATGATGAACTTTATCTTTGGTCTGTTCTATGCAAAGTCCATGGGAAATAACAGATTAGAATTATTTACACAGAATTATGTAATTTCAATCAATTGTTCCTGTCATCGAACCTTCGTCTGAAGTCTGCCTGAAGACGATAAACCCCTTCCACAAGGAAAGACTTACATAACACTAGCTTTCTGAACTACACAAAATTACAGCTTTATGGCTGATGTCGAAATCCCACAGAGATAAGACTCACACAGCCTTATATCACTGCGAAATTGGGTCTTCTTCAAACACTGACAATAAACTCCCAGCAAACCGATGCCAAGATTTAATTCTGACCATCCCAGATGGCCAAAACAGAGTCCACAATATTGTGCCAAATCAATCATATAGCAGTCATATGTTCAGTCTGTATTGCCTGCGTGTAAATGAAATTTTCAAAAACTAAAAACTGAGAATATTTCATTTACCTAAAGTCTTGCTGGCCTTTCAGAAAAAAAGTGCATGAAAGGCTACAATACAGTATATGGATCCCGACTAAACCAAATAAAAATAAATGCAGTAAAAATCTCACAATAAAGTTCATTTAAAGGGACAGTTGAGTCAAAAATTTAAATTCTGTCGTCATTTCCTCACCCTAATGCTATTCAAAACCCGAATGACTATTTATAGCTAGAATGCAAAAAAAGATATTTTAAGGAGCATCTTAAAGGGATAGTTCACCCAAAAATGAAAATTACGTCCTACGTCATCCGCTGGAACGCCACTCTATCGTGAACGTGCATATGACAGTTAGCGGAAGTTAGAGATTGCTGTTTATAAAATTTTAAATATGGATATTTTTCTTACAAAAACGCATCGATCCGCTACAGCAGGCCTTCATTCGTCCTCCGCAGCCACGTGAGGCACTTTTTATTATGGATGAATGCGCTTTATGCAGACTTCTTTTGGACTATTGAAAAATAACAGTCATTCACTGCCATTATAAAGCTTGGAAGAGCCAGGACCTTTTTTAATGTAACTCTGAATGGATTTGTCTGAAAGAAGAAAGTCATATACACCTAAAAGGGATTGAGGGTGAGTAAATCATGGGGTGATTTTAATTTTTGGGTGAATTATTGCTTTAATTGTTTTTGTACATACAATTAAAAAAATGGGTCCAAAAAATTAGACCCCATTGACTTTCACTGTATTGACTTTTTTACAAGTATTTGCCCTTAAAATTCAAGCAAAAATGTTGGAAAAGCTCATTTAAGATCATTATAAAACCAGGTATTTTTTCAGCACAATAAAACAGCCTCTCTTTGTAAGGCTCTGGTGCAGACAGGGCAAAACGTAATTAGTGAGCATACTCCAAATACTGCAACCACGCTTCAGTCTCCCTGGTGAGTTTCTGAACGATCCCTACAGAAATCAGGTTACTACGGTTCACTATTTCCATCTTCCACTCTGCCTTTCCTTGAGAAGAAACAAAAGATGGTGGAGAACTTTCATTTGACTCCAACCATGCATACATGAAAACCTTGATATTCCTTATATTTAATGATGAAAATATGATCTGATGAAAAACGAAACTTGGTGTTTGATCAGAGGTCAGATGTATGCTGTCATGTTTGGGTTCCCTCTGAGATTTGTGATGAAAAGCCCAGTCGAACAGTAATATCATACACATCATACACATAGTAGATGTAAATTAACATAATTAACAAACTATAAAAAAAAGTACTGGTCAAATTATCATACCATCTTTTGAGACGTTGAGTCTTTAATCTAAAAGCAATTATATTAGACACACTGCATGGAGAAAATCTTAGTAGAAAAAAATAATAGTTGAATTTTCCCCATGTGGAAGAGGCAGGAAAATCAATATTCATAATTGTCCCAATGTGTGCATGCATAATGTGCCATATTTGCATAAACAAGTGAAGATTTTGTTATTTTTGTACTAGAGAAACATCATTGCAACTAATTACACTGATGTAGAATGACTGTTCATTAGCTTAAATGTGAGGAGAATATGATATTAGCAAAAATCCGGAATGTTAAATTTTAATTTCACAAATTTGCACATTTACTTTCTTTCTGAATATTAGCAGAGGTGCATAACAGTAAACTTGGTTTCACTATAAATAAAAAAAATATTTTCTGAAAATTTATTTACCTGTCAAAATACTATTTTAAAAAGGTGAATTCTACTGTAAATATTTTTTTTCATAATTTTACATCTTCCTAAACATATTTTGGTCCATAAGTGTTTATGTATATATATATATATATATATATATATATATATATATATATATATATATATATATTTTTTTTTTTTTTTTTTTTTTTTTTTACTAGAAAATGTTTAAAGTTTTTTTTTTTTACAATGATAAAATATTTTAAATAATTTTCATCTTTATTTGAATATATATATATATTACATTTACATTTATATTTAGTCATTTAGCAGACGCTTCTTTTTTTTTATAAGTTAAAAAAAGAAAAATGTTGCTTTGGCAAAAAGCTAAATTAAGAAGTAGAATTTTTATATATATATATATTTTATTTTCTTTCAGTTGACAGTTATTTTATTTGAAGTAGGAACATTTTTTTAAAGGTTTTAATAAACTATAATAACATTGGTATGTATGGAGGACCTCAGATGATGCCAACCCTGAAACAGCACATAGAACTACCAAATTTTGCTATAAGTTTGATTGCAACATATAATCTTTGCTGTTAATTGTCTTCATCATCTGTTTGATTACGTCATTAACTGATTTTTACCGTACATTTCTGCCATTTGTACATCAACTTGACATAGTCACCACTGATAAGCTACTACTAAATATATTGTAGAAACTTAATTTCCTGTAAAGCTGCTATAGCGCTATACAAATAAACTTGAATTAAATTGAATGTATAAACTTCTATTATAAAATTTATAAGTTTTGTGTTAAGCTTTTTTTAAATTGTAATGATACTGAGTTTATTTTCTTGTACATTACTCTGCATTTTTTCTAATGTACTAAATGAGCTAAAATGACTGCAGATTGACCCCCAAATCTCTCTCACACACGTTCACAATAAAAGCCAAATCCATCCATCCATCATCAGTTTAAAGCCGAATGCGCTAATGGCAAAGCCACACACAATCAGTCACTGCTTTCACATAAAATACTTCCTGGGCTGCAATCAATTTCAGCCATTAATTACAGCACTAATTTGCTGGAGTACATCTTTACAGCCAGTGTATATATGCAGCTATATACGCCTATAGATCTTATTCTGTTCAGGAAAGATCTTATTAAAATGGCTGCAAGCTGTGTTTGAAGGAGCTTAGAAAGAGGACCACAGGCCAAGGTCGAGACGACCGTGAAAACACAGCAAGAGACAGACAATCACCTTACACACCTCCCTCAGCGCTGTAGAGGAACGAAGATGTTCAAATGTAAAAAAGTGTAATTGACATGAAAATTATATACTCTGTTTTCGTGAATATATATTTTGCAAGTATGAATTTCTCTCTCTCTCTCTCTCCAATAATAAGAGATACTCTCATAAAAAGAAAATAATATATTAAAATAATTTTATTTTTTAAATATTTTTATATTAAAAGCAATACTACTTCTAAAATATAATATAAGTATAGTAATATATAGTAAATCGAAAATATTAACATAAAAATATAACTTCATATTTATTAACTTTTTAGTTTTATACGTACATAATATGCATCAGTGCTATTTTAATATCACTGATACTGTTTTATAGTTATTATTATTTTATAGTTTTCATTAATATTTTACATTTGTTTTCATTTTAATTTTAGTTTTATTGCGTTATTGTAATTTTTGTCAGTTAAAATCCCTATAATGTTAATTTATATCATAGTTATATATAAGTCTTAGTTTTATAAGTTTTAGTTATTTTTATACATCAAATTAAATTAAACAAAAATGAAAAAATTTAGTTTTTAGTTTTTTTATGTCTATATAGTTTTTCTTAATTTATATTATATTTATATTAGTTTTGGTTTTAGTTATTTTTGTACATCAAATTAAATCTAATTAAATTTATTTAAGTATAATAACCTTAATTTGCATAAAATAAAATAAATAAATAAATAAATAATAAAAAAAAATGTTGCAAAATATATACTAAATAAGTGAAGTGATTTCTTTGAGACGTGTCACGGTTTAATGAAGTGATACAGTATCTGTGTACCACACCACAGTTTTTAATTAAATTCAGCTTGTTCCTGTCATAGTGTCATCATGCTCTGTTTCCTGCCAGTAAGTCTTGGCAGTAAGATGTGTCACACACAGCTCACCAATGCATTACAGACGAGAGCTGTGCGTTTACAGGGGGCCGAGCACACGGCCAAGAACAAAGAGTAATTAAAGAAAACGTCAATTTCAATGTTCTTCATCCTCTCCTCGTTAAGGAGCCTTAACCTCACTCTCTGACCACTCAAGTGCATGAGTACAACACTTCACCGCAGGCTGAAACTCAATTAACTTGGTATTTACAGCTCGGTACTCAAATCGCAATCTGTGTGAAAAAGCAATACAGTAATGTTTAAGAGCATTACAGTTTTTTTTTTTTTTTAATATCTTGTTTTAAGGCCAATTTTGTTTTTAAACGACATATGAAGGCCTGTAGAGATTATGGTTTAGATATGATCCAGATGCATTGAGCTTTGGTGCTCATTTGGGAAAAGCAGGTTTGAATTCAGCAAGCAATATATCCAAATCTGATTCCTCGCTCCAATATTTCTTGTCACTTATCAACAAAATGGCAAAAAGTCCCCAAAAATGCATCCACAGCACAAGCTGAATAAAAACGAGGAGTCTGACATCTCTATCAGCCCAAATCAAGGTCTAGTTAGATGGCGAGATGTGTGCTGTGTTAGTAAAAGCAGCTGTCAAACTCTGGCGGTGAGGATCTGCGCTGTCACATGTCTGCGAGCGAGAGCGATTGCATGCGTATGTCTCTGTGAACGCAGACTACTGCTGTTTTAATAAGCAGCGAGTGATTTGTACATGTCAGAGAGAGTCTAGTCTGTAGATCGTGACCCAGCTCAGGCTTCATTACACAGCGGTGCCATAAATCCACACTCGCGCCCTCCGTAACAATGCTAAATCACTGAACAAATCATCCCCACTGACTCAAATTGATTTCCCCTCTTTTATGTCTAGAGACCATTTTGAAAATCTAATCAACCTCGGCTGTCAAGGCAGCTAGATCATGTCTGAAAATGTCTCTATGCATTTCTGTAATATCATATACACCACTGTTAAGACATCGACTGGAACATTAACGTATTTATATATTCATTGATGCATTTTTCATTCATATATTTAAACAATAAGTAACAAACCTACTGCTTTTAAAGGAATGAACTTAATGATAAAATACACTCTCTCTCTTCCTTCGGCTTGCTCCATTTTTATCAGGGGTCGCCACTGCGGAGTGATCCGCACAACCGATTTGGCACATGTTTTATGCCGGATGCCCTTCCTGCCGCAACCCAGCCCTGAGAGTGCACTAACTCATGCAAACCCATTTAATGATAAAATAACACTAATCTTTAATAATTACATTATTTAATAATAATAATAATAATATGTTATGGCCTCTAAAATACATTTAAAAATAATATGATTTCTAATCTTGTCATTCTTTTTGTATATATTCACATCAAACTTTATATAACATAAAATATTACATATAAATATATTATTTTATATTATATGATATTGTAGGCTCTAAAATACATATAAAAATAATATAATTTCTAATATTGCAATTCTTATAGATATAGACATCCAGCTTTAAATAACAGCATAAAATATTACACAAACATATTATATTATGTTATATTTTATGTTATGTCATGTCATGTCATGTTATATATCATATCATATTATATTGGCTCTAAAATATATATAAAAAATATATAGTTTCTAAAATTGACACCCACCTTTATATAAAACTTTACATATAAATATATATTATATTATATTATATTATATTATATTATATTATATTATATTATATTATATTATATTATATTGAAAATACATGTTCAAATAACATAATTTCTAAAATTGTAATTATTTTTGTATATATTGACATCCATAATATATAACATCAAAGTTTTACATACAGGTGTAATTATATTATATTATATGCTCTTAAATACATCAAATATTACATACAAATATATTAAGCTCTAAAATACATATTAAAATTATATAGTTTCTAATACTGACATCCACCTTTATATAACATCATAAAACATTACATATAAACATATATTATATTATATTATATTATATTATATTATATTATATGAGCAATATTACATGAGTAGAAGTGCGATATGGCTGTTTATACAACAGTTCTTTCTGGTTCTCGAATCTGATTGGCTGATAGGTTTACGATATTGGAGTCCAACAGAGCTCCTCGTCCTCTTCACCGTTTGTATCACTCCGCTTGCCGAAGTTGCCATATTTCTAACAGCGAGTGTCATGGTGGACGGCCAAATCCACTATAATTTTAAAAATAATACTGTTTTGTGTCACGGAATGCAGTTTTAAGAGTTTTTTAGGCAAGAATGTGCTTGCTTGGACTTTAAATATGCGGTTTGTTAATAAAGATAAGGTCTATTTCAAAATTTGCTTCGACATTTTCGGAGACGGGAGATCCATCGGTTCACCGGCCGTTCAGAACTCATTACACCCGCAGAGTGCCTGACCAATTGGATCTTCTGGAATTTACCGCTGGCTCTGATGTCTCTATAGTGGTTAAACACGATATATAATTAGTTTTGAGTAAATCTAACGGCCAGTCTTTGGTCTCATTAAACTATTATTTGTTCCAGAACAAATAGTTTTGGCAAAATATTATCATGTTTATTTAAATTCAATGCTGTATCTCGCGCTGTCTTTGTACGGTTGGCTGAATTGCCTAGCAACTTTTATGATGGTTGTTGTTGTTGTTGTTTATTACAGTAAATATGATTATTCAATAAATAATATTTTATATAAGTAATAATAGTATTTAATAATAGTGTTTAGTACCGAGGCATGGTACGTGTTTGTGATGGTGATTTTAATTACATTGTTCCGCCATTAGATGGCGACAAAGAGACTGTTTTTATGAGTCAGGACTGCAGTAAAGACTTTTACTTTGAAAAATAAACGCTTTTGTGAACAGAGGTTATTTTTACTTTCCACAACGACGTGGCTAACAAATGAGCAGTGCTGTCATCACAAATCACGCTTAATGAATGAAAGGATATTGACGATACGACAAAGATGACGCTTTCCTCAGTGGACATTCAGACTTATGTTTTATTGTCTGTAGGAGATGCTGTATCAAATACAGGTAATCACAGTCGCTCAGTCCATCTCTCTCTCATAATACTTCACTCTACATAATACAAGTTTTTACTGCAGTAATACAATAAGTTTGAATTGCATTCCGTGACACAAAACAGTATTATTTTAAAATTATAGTGGATTTGGCCGTCCGCCACGACACTCGCGGTGAGAAATATGGCAACTTCAGCAAGCGGAGTGATACAAACGTTGAAGAGGATGAGGAGCTCTGTTGGACTCCAATATCGCAAACCTATCAGCCAATCAGATTCGAGAACCAGAAAGAACTGTTGTATAAATTATATTATATTATTTTAAATACATCTTAAAATAACAATTTCTAATACTGTAATTGTTTTTGTATATATTGACATTCATAATATATAACATCAAATATTTGCATATAGTGTAATTATATTATATTATAGGCTCTAAAATATATATAAAAATAATATAATTTCTAATATTGCAATTCGTTCCATACATATTGACATCTAGTCTCATATACCATCATAAAACATTACATACATTATATTATATTATATTATATTATATTATATTATATTATATTATATGCTCTAAAATACATATAAAAAATAACATGATAATATAAAAAAATATAATATATTTTTAATGTATTTATGGTGGGGTGGGCCTATGTTATACATGCAGTTTTTAGAGTTAATTAAAAAAAAAAATAATCACACAAATTTTATTTACACCAAAATTGTTATGTAGAATATTTGTTATGAAGCTTCTTTAGGAAAGTACAACATAAAAAAAAAAATAAATAAAAAAAATAAAAAAAATAAATTAAAATTAAAATAAATAAAAGTAAAAATTTATGTTGCAAAACAGCTAAACATCTTACAGATTCAGAAAGCAGAGTGTAATGAGATATGAGAGAGTGCTGGTACAACTAATGTGTGTGTAAGTGGTGTTTATCCTGACAAAAGCAGCAGCTGCATCAAGCTCTGTGTGTTACACTTGTCGACAGTAATAATCAGCTCTGTCTCCTCAATTGAACAGGGGACTAACAGTTTCACCAGGAACACACACAAATCCAATTAAGCTCTAATTGAGTGTTGCAACTTGCAAGGTCCATTGATTACAATAGCCTCTGAGTAATAGAAGGAGCAAGCGGCGAGACGACCTCAGAAATTAGGCGCGCAACCCTGGAGTTTTCAGGGTGTCAGAACGTAATGTTGAGGCCAATGAGGGTGAATCTGCTTTGGAGACTCTAATTGCTTTCTTCTGTCAGACTCCACAACCATTCAATGTCACACAGATGAGTACTTTCAGAAAATAGATGTTCTTAAGCTACATATGGAAGAGGACAGAGAATATTACTTACACAGGTGTGTAAAAGTGGCTCTGGACTAGGTGTTGGTGTGTCCTCTATTAGAAAGATTGGTTTGACACTCAAAAAGGGTCAGGAATGATCCTGGTTTGTTTTGTAGGGAAAACAATTTCACCTCAAGAAGAGAGACGAGGACTGTCATTAGAAGTGTGTGATTTAACCTCAAGGTTTTGAGCTGGATTATCTGCATTCACATTGCCCATACAGTCTGAATCTGGATTAACCAGGTCCACATTGTCCTTAAAAGGCATAAAAATACTATATTATAAAATTCTGTATTATTTTGTATTGTATTTATTGAATCCTTGATATGTCATCAAAGATTTTTGAATGTTTTTGAAAGAAACCTTTTATGCTCACCAAGGCTGCATTTATTTGTTTAAACATACAGTAAAATTGTGAAATATTATTATAATTTAAAAGAACTAATTTCTATTGTAATATATTGTAAAATGTTATTTATTCCTGTGATGCAAAGTTGAATTTTCAGCATCATTACTCCAGTCTTCAGTGTCACATGATCCTTCAGAAATAATTCTGATATCCTGGTTTGCTGCTCATTTCTTATTATTATCTATACTGAAAGCAGTGCTGTTTTTGATATTGACAATAATAACCATGATACTTTTTTTTCTAGGATTCTTTGATGAATACAAAGTTTAAAAGGACAGAATTTATTTGAAATCTTTTGTAACACTATAAAAGTCTTTGCTGTCCATTTTGATCAATTTAATGTGTCCTCACTGAATGAAAGTATTAATTTATAAGAAAAAAAAAAAAAGTCTTACCATCTGTTGCAGGACTGTTGCAATTTCTTCATTAGAAAATTCCTCAGCTCCAGGACGGTCACAGTCCCAAAACCTTTGCTGGCCTGATGGAAGGTCACAGAATAAACATGCGTCTGCAGTGCATGGCCAAGTAGTCGTTCTGGATCTGAAGCAGGGTCATGATGGCACTGTAGCTGCAGAGCTCCTCATCCAGCCCTGTGAAGAGGTTCATGTGACGAGCGTTTGTTCATGGGTAGATGGCGAAGATGCTTGAGTCTGACACAGATGGCTTCGACTTTGAGTGGAATGTCGTAATTTTTGTCATTCTTGCAGAAACCTGTGAAATGTAATGAATACAAGTACCAATGACATGTCCAAAATAAAGGAAAACTATTACAAATACAGTTTAAACTCACATGCCAAGTTCTTTGAGGTGTACTCTTTGTATTAATGTTGGTTTCATATGGTTTTTAAAAAACACATTTCAAGAATTTTATATTTAATGAAGCAAAAATGTCATGCGGTGTAACCATCAAGTAAAAAGTATGTGAGTGTACACATATTAATCACAATATTTTTACATTTTTCTTGAAAATAGTCACATTATTAATTCATAAATATAATTACATTTTCTGAGAAGTTGTACCACATGACATTTTACAACCTGATCTAACCTTGCCTTGACATTACAAGGTCTGTCAGGGGTCCTGTTCCACTTTTTTTTTTTTTTTTTTTTTTTTGCATGTATCTGCATGTTGGTTAAAACACGACTTTGATTTGGTGGACAAAAGTTTATCAAAAATATTTTTTTCCAATAAATAAAAGCATATGGCAAACTACTACTTATGATTTTCTTTTCAAAAAAATTTTTTTTAAAGAGTTGTTTTTCTTCATTAGAATATTAGCACAGTTGTTCAACCCTGACATTTTTTTTTTACTTCATGCAAGAAAAAAAAAATATATATATATTAAAATGAATTTTAATTCAGAAATTAAAAACATAGAAGTTGTGCATTTAATTAATGACAAATGTCATATTTAATGTATTTGTGAAAAAATAATAGGTAGACAAAAAAAAACAGCATAATGTCATTGACCCATCAATGTGAAAGACTATTGGGGCTCTAAAACTGGCCTACCATTGTGTAAAGTGAAGACAAACTTGTTGCGTATGAAAGAATAAACCTCATCCAAACTGGCCCGTGTGATGGTGTCAGTACAGACTGAACTTTCCTCCAAAACATCTCCATCTTCAAGTCTCAGACCCTGGAACCAGAATCTTCTAACAGAGGATTCTCTACAGTCAAAACCAGCTGATACTCACCAACCTGATTAAACCACAAATTCACTACCTCAAAAACAAAATCCAGCTACTTGTTTTCAATCCTGATCCATTCTCACTGCATAATGAGATAAGAATAACAAATGTGGTGAGAAAAGTTATGTTAATTAGAATCCAATTATAACACTACAGCTGGTTTGTACTGCATATAGAACATATAGCGCATATATAAGTTTTGTTCTGTTGCTATAGCTTCAGTCAGAAGGTTCTGCTTGTCATAAAGAGGTTACTGATTCCCACAGACAATTAAAGGCATTATATAAATTATAAAGCTTCATCCTATGGTATACACCTCATGTTTCTGTGATATGCATGCAATGCATGTGTGCATTGGTGGGTTCAGGAATAAAATACAAATGTTTTTGTATGGTCTGCATTCCATGACAGAACACTTTGCTCCTTTACTATGTGAATGCAGAGCAAAACATGTATCAATTTCCCTTGATGTTTCGTATCAGTGATCAAAGGCCACTGCGCTGAACTTCAGCCAAGAGGTGTCCTATCTTACAACAGCACTTTCCTTGTGTCTTTTTTCTTCCGAAGTTCGTTACCAAGATATTGTGGCCACTGCAAAAAAGGGTCAAAGTCTGCAGAGACAGCATGCAGTGTTTATACAAAACCTCATTCAAAACACTGAACATATGGTTATTGCAAAGCTGTTAAGTAGGAAACACAAGTGTGTGATACCCAAAAATCCACTTTGCTGAAGAAACATAATTTCTGAATATACAGGAATTTGCACACTGCAAAGGGTCTCAAGGTGGGACTGAACTTTGGGATCTCTTGGAATAAAGGTAAGGAGTCATTCATAATTAAATTAAATTGTAGTTAGATTAAATTGCTTTCATTTTTTGTGACTTAGTTGTATTTGTATTGGTATTTAATACTAAAACTATTGGGAAATTAAAAAACAATAATAAAAAAAAAAAACCTTTGTACTTTTCACAAATAAAAAATAAATTAGATAAAAACAGAAAATAATGTAAATAGAGCAGGATATAAAAAATGCAATGTAAATATACACATATTTAACAGACAAGCACGTCCAAATCATAAACGTCAATAGAACAGTTGCACAATTAAATTATCGATTGCCTTGTGTATGAATGCACCAAGGATGCACGGTATGATGGATCAGTTCACACAATCATCCATAATTGTTCGTAAATGCCAGGTGAATTAACGTGCGTGCGCACGCGTGTCAGGCATTTTTATCTGAAGTCAGGACATGGTGATTATCAAAATTGCGTTTCACACGTGCCTGTGAAAAACACGCTAATAAAACGGCGTACTTCATTCATAGAAATCCGTTACTGACGCTAAGTATAAGTAACCTAACCAACGTTAACCTCCTCACGCACTTGTTGTTAATAAGCAAAACCAAATTAACAACATTTTGGAGTGTAACAAACCACTTGCACCTTGCATGCGCCTCGGGGAGAACTAGTTAGTGGCGTTTGACTGTTTCTCACACACACACACTGAACATAACTCTTAAAACTTCGGCGTCTAAACTCACTTGGTAAGTTACCGTGCTACAGATATGATGACTGAGTGCCGTTACTTCCATACTTACGATTTTCGACGATAAAATGTTGAGAAAATCCCACAGACGCTGAAGGAGGAACCTGAGTTAACGTTACGCGTTTTTTGGTTTTTTGGTTTTTTGGTGCTTGGGCCAGAAACCCACCAACACACCTTAGCAACTGCATAGCAACATGCTAAAAGTCTCTGAGAAAACTTAAGCAAGGCCCTGGCACTGTGGCGCCGAGTTTAGCATTGAAAATTGCGTTTTGACATGGGACAAAACAGACCATAACAAAAGTAGATTTATTC
The DNA here is from genome assembly GCA_039654775.1 of Spinibarbus caldwelli. Classification (NCBI taxonomy): domain Eukaryota; kingdom Metazoa; phylum Chordata; class Actinopteri; order Cypriniformes; family Cyprinidae; genus Spinibarbus; species Spinibarbus caldwelli. The sequence continues at coordinate 19,354,944 of CM077264.1, read as the reverse complement.
TAGTTATTAATTTATACCACACATATTTTGTACAGAATAGCCTAAATCACAAATTAAATTTTAATGTGATTTAATAAATCAATAAGCCCCAAGAAGCCATGGTTTACAGTGAATTGTGTTATAAAGTCACTGTAAACTACGGCTTCATGGGGCTTGGTTTTAACTGTTACGTAGTAGGGTTTCACAAAATAAAACAGAGCAAATAAAGTGTAATGATATTAATAAAAACATTATTCTTCCGCCAAACAATGTAACGCTAGTTCCTCAGAAATGTTTGCGAAAATAATCGCGTTTGGTCTTGTACTGTATCGTACCTTGTCAGTGTCGTGCGCTTGCTTGGCCATTTGTTATGATAAACAGGAAAGTGTGTTCAAGCGCCAGCAGAAGACAGTGTAAAGAAATACTCTTTGAGAGAAGCAGTCTATCAGCGGAAGTTAAGAGCAGCTCATAAATGTATTTACTTGTCTCATTAGTGTTTAGCTCAGTTGTCGTTGCTAGGAAACGCTTGTTTTGTTTACTGTGTTAAAGGGGTCCTATTATGCTCTTTTACAAAGTCTTGATTTTGTTTTGGGGGTGTACTAGAACATGCCTTCATGCTTGGTGGTTCGAAAAACGCATTATTTTTCACATAATTTACATTATTACAATACATCTCTCCCCAGCCTGGCACAAAGGACTCGATTAGTTCAGAGTTCGATGAAGGCCCGCCTTCCGAAAAACTAAATGTGTTGTGATTGGTTAGCTGTCCCAGTGCGTTGTGATTGGAGAACAGCTTAGACGGTGTTTCAGTACTGCCCCGCCCCTTGCCAAAGCAGCAAGTTCCATCTGGCTTCAATATTGCCATAACAACTGCATTTACTATGTACAGATAATGCAACAATAATATGTATTATGTTTATTGTTCTTTAATTCTAACATTATAACATGAATTGCAGTGAAACTGTTACACAGCTGAATTTATTTATACCATAGTCCAGTGTTTCCCACAGACACTTTTTGTGGCGGAATATATGCAAATTAATTCTCTGCCAGTGGGAGGCGCTGTTGGAGCGGGAGAGCAAGGTTTCCCCGGTAAGGCTGTACACAAAGCAGCGCTCTGCTCACAAACGCTGCTTTATCAGACATTACATGCAAGATGAAATGAAAATGACATCCACAATTTTCTGAAGACAGTCGGTTTCCTTCAGAAATACAGTGATATAAAAACATCAGCACCGGGTTTCGATTTTGAAACGTGCATTGCTCATCTTTATTCAACGAAGTCAAAGTCTTTTGGAAAATCTATTTGTGGCGGTCAGTTTTGATATTGTGGCACAAATAATATGGGAAACACTGTAGTCTCATAATTGAAGTGTAAATTCTGCAGATTACATCATTGTCCAGTATTGTACTGTCAGCAATTTATAAAAACATTTTCATAAATGTAATATTTACATACATAATTAGGCCATTCAGGTGCATGTGTAATAACTTGCAAAAACTTGACTCTACAGCAGCACTACTTAGTCGTCGTCTTGTCTGATGCACTCAACCAAGCGTTCTAACCACGACCTCGCCCTTCCCCACCCACCAACCATTCGAATTTCCGGAGGCGGGATTTATTTTAATGATATTCTAATGGGCCGCTTTGTGATATCACAACACCCGGAAAACAACGCTGTAGTCCAAACGAGCCGTTCGTTGTAGTTCTTGAAAATTGATTTTTTTAAAAACCAAATATCTCCCTTTGGAGTACACTTTGAGATTTGTAACTTTGTAGATCTTTTTTTATGCCCAAACATACATACTACACACTGACTAAAATTCAAAAAGTGAAAAAGCATAATAGGACCCCTTTAAGACTTGCTGAAATCGCATTTGGTCTTGTACTGTATCACGTGCTTTATCAGTGTCGTGCGCTTGCTTGGCCATTTGTTGTGATAAACAGGAAAGTGTGTCCAGCTGAATTCAATTAGTGTTTTGTTAGACGGGTATAAAAAAGCTTAGTATACCGCGGCAGCCGTCGTGTGGAGACCGAAGAGTGTAAAGACCATCGACTCTACCATGCGACTCCACCGGTCAGGGACACCGGCAAGGGACACAAGTATCACTTTTTTATTTGTCTTTTTTCCTACAAATTGTTTCACTTCTGTTTTAGTTTTTATAACCAATTCTTACTATGTGTTTCCAGATCCCTACTATCACTACCACTCGCAAACCACACATCACACACTGTAGGCAACGCAATCCTAACAACCTGCGCACTTTGCCTATGTCTTCTAAAACACTACTTTCTTTTTCTATAGGTCTCTGGAATTGTCAGTCTACTATCAACAAAGCTGATTTCATTACTTCCTTTATTAGTTATTCAAGGCTAAACCTCATGGCTCTGACAGAGACCTGGATCAAACCAGAGGACAATGTTACACCTGCAGCACTCTCAAATAATTTCTTCTTTTCCCACACCCCCCGTTTGACTGGAAGAGGTGGAAGTACTGGTTTGCTCATCTCTAATCATTGGAAATTTACTCCTTTACCATCTCTCGGTATCAACAGTTCCTTTGACTCACATTCAGTTACTATTACCTACCCTCTTAAAATCCATTTTGTAGTTGTTTATCGACCTCCAGGACCACTAGGTAACTTCGTGGAAGAATTAGATGTGTTGCTCTCAACCTTTCCTGAGGATGGTACTCCCCTAGTTATACTTGGAGACTTCAACATCCACCTATATAAACCTCAGGCTGCAGACTTCCACACTCTGCTTACTTAGCATCTCTTGATGCTAACAGTGCTTCTGATACTTTCTGCTCCACTCTGACGTCTTGTTTAGACACTGTCTGCCCCTTATCTTCCAGGCCAGCCCGTACCACCCCTTCTGCCCCTTGGCTATCTGATGTTCTCTGCGAACATCGTTCTAAGCTCAGGGCTGCAGAAAGCGTGTGGCGCAAATCACAAAATCCTACTGACCTTAATTTATATTGATCACTCCTCTCTGACTTCTCTGCTAATGTCTCCACTGCTAAAAGGACATACTATCACGACAAAATTAACAATTCGCCTAACTCTCGCATGCTCTTTAAAACATTTTCCTCCCTCCTTTGTCCTCCTCCTCCCCCTCCTTCATGAACTCTAACAGCTGACGACTTTGCCACATTCTTCATTAATAAAATTACAAACCTCACTGCACAATTCTCCATACCACAAACTGTCAAACACATCTTACCAACAAATATACACTCATTCACATCCTTCTCTCCACTCTCTGAGGCAGAAGTCTCTAAACTCATCCTTTCCAGTCATCCTACTACTTGTCTGCTTGATCCTATTCTATCTCATCTCCTTCAAACCATTTCTCCTGCAGTTGTACCTGCACTCATTCACATCGTTAACACATCCTTTCACACTGGAGTTTTTCCCTCAACATTTAAACAGGCTCGTATAACCCCACTTCTTAAGAAACCCACTCTTAATCCAACTCTTTTAGGGAACTACAGACCGGTTTCCCTTCTACCTTTCATTGCAAAAACACTTGAACGAGTTGTGTTTAACCAAGTCTCTGCCTTTCTCACACAGATCAACATCCTGGACAGCAACCAATCTGGCTTCAGAAGTGGACATTCAACCGAAACTGCATTGCTCTCAGTTGTTGAAGCCCTAAGACTTGCAAGAGCGGCTTCCAAGTCTTCATTACTTATCTTGCTGGATCTGTCCTCTCATTCCATCCTGATGATTTGACGATAGCTGCTCACATCTTCAACTCAACCTAGATAAGACAGAACTGCTTGTGGTTTCAACAAACCCATCACTTCATCACAATTTCACCTTCCAGTTAGGCTCATCAACCATAACTCCTTCAAAAACAGCCAGAAACCTTGGAGTTGTAATTGATGATAAGCTGAATTTCTCAGACCACATTGCTAAAACTGCCCGGTCCTGCCGATTTGCTTTATACAACATTAGGAAGATCAGGCCCTTTCTTTCGGAACATGCAACACAACTCCTTGTTCAAGCTCTTGTTCTGTCCAGACTGGACTATTGCAATGCTCTTTTGGCAGGTCTTCCAGCCAGTTCCATTAAACCTCTACAATTAATCCAAAATGCCGCTGCAAGATTAATCTTTAATGAGCCGAAAAGAACACACGTCACACCTCTGTTCATCAATTTGCACTGGCTACCAATAGCTGCTCGCATAAAATTCAAGGCATTAATGTTTGCCAACAAAACCACCACTGGCTCTGCACCCCTTTACCTAAATTCACTACTTTAGACTTATGTGCCCTCTAGAAGCTTGCGTTCTACAAGTGAACAACACATTATTGTACCATCCCAAAGAGGCACAAAATCACTTTCACGGACTTTTTCATTAACTGTTCCCTCCTGGTGGAATGACCTGCCCAACTCAATCCGAGCAGCTGAGTCCTTAGCCATCTTCAAGAATTGGCTAAAAACATATCTCTTCCATCTTTATTTGGCCCTCTAACTCTAGCACTCTCTATTTTAATTCTGTTTCATCTATCGGTCTTCTTCGTATTTATTAGTCTTCTTTGTATCTATCTGACCCTCTAACACTAGCTTTCTTTTATTTTATTCTATCTACTTGTTTTCTTTATATAAAAAAAACACTTGCTACATGTACTGCGTTAGGCTAATCAAGACTTGTCATAGTGCTTGCATATTGTTGCTCTTTTGTTGGTTTTGATTGCCTCTATTGTCCTCATTTGTAAGTCGCTTTGGATAAAAGCATCTGCTAAATAACTAAATGTAAATGGTTGTGGTTCCAACAAAGTGCTTGCCGAGCAACACCCAAATGTAAACAAAGGCGTATATTTGTAAAGTAATTTACAACAACTTTGAACTTGGCTCAACCAATCAGAATCAAGAACCGGAACTATCCGTTTTATAACAATAGTCAAGTCACAGGGTACTGAAATTTGGTATGGGTATTTCAATTTAAATGAGCATACTCTTGTATGTGGTTAAAGTTGGATATACATCCACCATTATATAGAGATCTGTACAATAGAATAAACTATCAAGCCGTAGGCTATAGTAATAGCAGTAATAAATATTGTTTTAGTGAGTATACTGTGTATATGCAAATAAAGTTGTTTTTTTTTTATCATAAAACAGATTTTCAGCCTGCCTACTGTTCAAAACCATTTTTGGTTTCTACACCTATGGTTATTTTGCCAGTTCACAGAACACCCTGTGAACTTGAGAATAACTGATGTAGTATATATGTTTTCCTTTTTTCCCCACTATACACTAAAAATGTCTAGTGATAGCAACTAGCAAATCCTGGTTGATTCCTGTGATTTAAACTAAAGCCCAATGGCTATTTTAAAAGGGGAGGGCTTTCTGATATATACCACGCCAATTTTAATTTGTATTAATTTGTATTGATGAGTTGGGAAGCCATAATTATGACGTCATGTGTGTTCAGATCACTTCGGTCGAAAGAAAAAAAAAAAGAAGAACTCTACTTCTACAAAATGACGTTGTGTATTTTATCTCAATTGTGCAATGCTATTGTATTTTGTACATGCAATTTAGCCAGTTTTATTGTAAATGAAAACAAAAAAAAATCTATATTAATTTAATACATTTTAACGAATATATCATCAATGCTGTCTTGCTGCATCTGAAATCACATACTTTCTTGAGTACATACTCATTTTGAATAACTGATTACTTCTCAACTGCTAAAAAAGTATGCTCTATATACAGTAGTATGAATGTATGTTGCATGAATGTAATCCGGACGTACTACATTTGCCATGTTGTTGTTGTTATTATTATATTACATGACCTACCATAATGGAATTGGAGTAATGATTGTGTTTAGACGTGCCATTTTCAGTTTTCATCATTCATTTCTCATGTACTTTATCTTTATTAACTCCAACTGCATCTCTTCTCCATGTACAGTTAGAAATTCCCTGTCAGCTAATGCCATGGAAGTCTCGGTTGTCACCCGACCTTCTTTATCCTCCACTAAAAGCTTCACTGTCAATGGCACGGCACCATGGAGACTGTTTTCATGGTAAATGGTGACTGGTGGTCGTCCCCAGAGCCCTTGAGTGATGGTGGTTCATATGAAGTCATGACAGGCAGCATCCATCTTGGGCCGTGTGCTCAATGATGTTGCCTCCTTAATCAGTTTCATCCTTGTCAAGAGCTCCTGTGGACACTGACAGGATCCCATAGGTTTAACCATGCCAGAATGAATCTACACAGTTTCAAAGGCCACCCACAATGGTGCTCCATGATGTTGATGGGATTCATAGTGTAATTCTGTTGGGGTCATTTGTTACGACAGCACCAGTCCAGTATGTAATGGTGTGAATGTAGCTGTAGGAGGGATATTACACAGATCAAGCTTCTACATGTGTCAGCCTGACTCATTATGAAAATAAATAGAGCCGTGATATGGTTCATGTCTCCAGTGAATGGTGCACTGTATCTTTTGTTGTTGTTGTTGTTGTTTGGGAATGGCTGCATTGGATTCTTTGAAATAGGAGAGGAAAGATAGTCAAAGTTCGAAAAGGTGTTAGCCTTATAACTGTCAGATAGATCCAGGTAGGTTTCATAATTCATTGTCAAAATTATTTGGAAATTAGATGCATCAGAACCAATCATTGACCTTCTCCAAACCAGATATAAGCAAACTTTCAGGCACACTTCCATGATGTAATCAAAGCTCTTCAAAGCATTCTTTCTTCTGCGACCTTTGTTTGTAAATCCTGCTTTGCTTTTGTCTCCACGAATGTGGTTTGAGAAGGTTTGCCCTTTCTCAAGTTCTCGACATTGTTATAAATGGATTTTTGGAGCTTTTCTTAACCGTCTTTGACTATAATCCCAGCATAATGAGGGCAACAATGCAGCTGAAGGTTGCGAATACCTCCAAGTTCCCTCATACTAAAGAAGGAACGTGGTCATTTGGTGGGCGTGACAAGGGGTGTGGCAACAAACCTTAAAGGTATAGTTCACCAAAAAAGTTCTGAAAATGTACTCGCCTTCAGGCAATTCAAGTTATAGAGTTTATTTCTAAATGGGAACAGATTTGGAGAAATTTAGCACTGCAACATTTGTTCACCAATGGATCCTTTGCAGTGAATGGGTGCCGTCAGAATGACAGTCCAAACAGCTGATAAAAACATCACAGTAATCCACAAGTAATCCACACCCCTCCAGTCCATCAATTAACATCTAATGAAATGAAAAGCTGTGTTTGTAAAAACACCTTGGCAAGTTGACCGGTGTTTTGAGTGACTGTTAGTCCACTGTTATGCGGTTATTGTTTGGTTGGTGTTTGTACGTTCATTCATATCATAAATGTAATCCCATCATATTCGTTCTTAGGTATGAAATCTTCAGATATGACAACGCATTAGGTTTAGGCATCTTAAAAACACTTTAGGTTAAAAATATTTGAGACTGGGTTTGAAAACCTTATTGTAATCATTTTGTCGTAACGAAATAAAAACACTTTAGAAAGTGTAACGTGTACTGTGTCTGACTTGATTCCTCACGTGTGTCAATACATGTGTGTGGTTAATGGAAATGACTTCCTTATACCTCACGCTTTGAGTCACCATTGGGAATCTCCACCTGACAACTGGAACCACGCTCTCACACATGAATTTCCCTGTTATCGCGCTGGAATATGTCAGCATTCGGCCCCCACACAGTTCCAGTCTGTTTTGAGTCAGTTTTATAAGTCCAGTTCTCATTCAGACTCTCAATACCAGCCCATGGAAGTCCACCTAATCCCTCTGAACTACAGGTGGCAGGAGAGAAAACTTCTCTCTGGATTGCTTTCACACCCCCTCTTTCTCTCTCTCCATTGCTTTTCTTTCTCTCCTGGTTTCCAGTGAGGTGGTAATCCCCCATCTGAAAAGGAGATCCAAGCTGAAGCAAAGACGTTTTGGGTTGGCATGCTACAGAAGGGGACCCGTCTCATTGCTCCTCACAGCTCTCAGTGGTAACAGGGCACCTGAACAAGGGGCGAGAAAGGAGGAGAGAAGGAGACTTTTAAAAACTGAACAATTAGGGCGTTTTGTGTCTCACAGGAGTGTGGAAGACTGATTTCGCCTGCTGTCTAAGTTATTGGAGCTCATTGAAACTTCTGTTTCATCTGTAGGTTGGCACCATGAGTGCTGAAACTGTGAAAAACGACTACGACTACTCAGACTGGTACGAAAATGCATTGCCCACCAAACCTCCTGTTGAGTAAGTACTCTTAATTTGTGTCTTATGAATGTTTCGTTATGGTAAATTGTAAAATTCAATTAAAACTTTGTTCTGTTTTGTTATAAGTGGAAAAAAATGAGTGAAAAAAAATCCACTTTTTTGTAATATATTTTGCATCATAATAATTTAATGTATAAATTCTATAACATGACAAACAATAATTAACAAATATTAAAAACAGTGTAAATGTTTATATATATATATATATATATATATATATATATATATATTTCAAATCAAGCCATAAACCATATATAATTCAAAGTAAAATTTTGTTTTTATAATTTGCTAATTTTATAGTTAATATATATTTAAATGTTTAAGCTTATAATCTTGTATAATAATACACACAGATACATATATTTATTTTTATATCTATTATTGTGTATGTATTTTATATGTATATTAGATTATTTATATTAATTTTAAAATTAAAGTAAAAAAGTAAGTTAAAAAAATCACGAATATTTGTCTCATATTTTTGCATCATTATAACTTAACATGTAAAATGAATACATTTTATAACTTGACAAACAACAAATAACAAATATTAAAAATAGCATATATATATATATATATATATATATATATATATATATATATATATATATATATATATATATGTGCTATTTTTAATAAATAGCTACACATTATATATCATAATTAGTAATATTTTATTTTATAAACTATTAATTTTATAGTTTATATATTTAAATGTGTTATCCAAGCTTACTATCTTGGATAATAACACATATATTTAAAAGTAAAAAAGAAATATTACACATTTTAAATATATATAATTGTTATTTATAAATAATTGTGTACTTTACAGTTTATTTTTTAAAACATACATGATAAATAAATACATTCATGGGATCTCTGGGTTTAGACATTAACTGCTGTGATTTCAGATAGATAACATGGTTAAGGTTATCAGATATTCATTAGATATTATCTTTATTGCTGCTCATCATAGTCTGTTGCCATCTCATAATGTACTACCCAGAACATTTATACGGTTCCAAGTCTACAGGTGTGCAAACATACCTGATCATATTTCTGCTGAAAGTGATATGCACATGCATCACTGCGATTCATGTAGAGATTTTCTGACTTTGATCTCATCTTTGATTCTTTTCACATATACAAGACACTTTTCAGCTGGATTTTAGGTAACAAGACACCAAACTGTGAATCTAGAGTTACTTCAGTGCGTCACACATTAGCCTCGTCCAAGACTTCCTCAAACCAAACACAATCAGGATCTTTTCATTCATCTCTGAGTGTCTTTTATCATGGACTTTAGTAGTCGTAAGTCCATCGCAGCATTTCAGTTTACTCAGAAGCATGAGCGGGGTCGAGTGCTGGCATTTCTTGTCAATCACATTACCTTCAACAATCAGTTTAAATGAATAATCTGCACTTGAAAAGGTTCAGTAGAAGTGCTCTTGTTAGTAATGGTCTATTGCTTGGGAACGGAGGGGAGGAAGGGAGCGCGTGCAGGCTGAGTAATCGGCCTGGATCTCACCAGCTTATGATAAATACTCTGTGTTTGTGAAATTTTCAGAGTTATCCCACCATGTGACCCCACAGCTGATGAAGGCCTCTTCCACATATGCATTGCTGCAATATCTGTGAGTTCCCTTCAGATTAGACATACTGGTTTCTTTATACTCTAAATTTTCTTATTTAAATTTTTCTCTTCTATTTTTCTCTTCTTTTTTTATCAGTCAGTACCATGATATACTGTAAATCAAAGTACTAGTGATAGACCAATATGCGTTGGCCAGGACAATGAAGCAGACAATATTTAGATATTTTATGATGCACCTTTGTGTCAAAACCTAGAAATCTAGAAATAACCTTGTGAATAGATAATAAACTATTTATGTTTTTTTTTTTTTTTTTTCTAAATCTTGAGTCAATAAATTTGTAAAATAAGTCCTCATTTTGGATTATTAAATTAATAATTAAATATTTTATTTATTTATTTTTCATTTTAAGACATGTGGAAAAATCCCATAGCCATATCTATGGATCTCAGTCTCCAGTGTTATTTTAGTATCATTGATATACTATTAGTTTTTATTCATATTTTGATTTTGTTTTTATTTTAATATTTTCTGTTTTCATTATAATTTTAGTCAGTTTTAAAGTTTTGTAGTTTTATTTATATCTCTATATATTTTTTTTTATTAATGTTTATGTAAGTTTTAATTGACTTGACAACTAGCTGAAATAAGTTATTTTATTTAAGGAAATTGTAAGTAATGAAAGTCTGTTTTTATTTATTTTTTTTTTTTATGGTTTTAGTTAACTATAATAACCATGCCAATCTCTACATTGACCACTGCAAAATACCATAGTATTTCCACCAGATATCATGGTACTGTCATAGTAATTTGTAGAAAAAAAATTGAAAAACATTTCAAACCTGCTCATATTATTTGTTGTCACTCATCTTGTAACTCCCAGACTTCCCACTGAGTTCCTGGCCCTTTGATATTTACACAAAAAGCCATATGCTAATTGACTATGATGGACCCATGTGGACTCAGAGGTCATCTTTGGTCATAACGCTTCCTAAAAGTGTTACAGGTCACTGCAGGTCAGTGATCCCAGGCCTGTGCTCTTTGATAATACACTTACTCATACCAGAAACAGAAGCAGTGTCTTTGGAAATGGGTTCTGCCCTTGTTTCATAGGGGTCTGTGGTTTCATTTGAACCAAGAAGCTGTGATGCAGAAGGGGTTAATAAAGGGTCAAAGTCCCAGCTGCACCGGCCTCTGGTGGGCCTTTAGAGGATGTTAGACTGACAATTTGTCCTCTTTTTATGTCCAAAGCTGGTGGTCATGCTGGTTCTCGCCATCCTGGCCAGACGACAGAAGCTGGGTGACAATCAAAGGGGACTTACAGGTTTACTCAGGTCAGTTTGACATCTGCCAGTAAATCACCCAGAACCTCATGCTAAAATCAGCCTCAGACCATTTTAGCCACTATGTGGCAGCTCCGTAGCCAGGTTTACATCATGACAGTGAGTTTTGCATGGGCAAAACCGCTCTCATATTCATTTTATAGTTATTTATAATTGTTCTCTGTTCTTTTCTTCAGCCCAGTAAACTTTTTAGACCACACACAACACAAAGGCCTTGCTGTAGCCGTGTATGGCGTTCTCTTCTGCAAGCTGGTTGGAATGGTCCTCAGTCACCATCCGCTTCCTTTCACTAAAGACATCACTAACAAAGGTATGGTGACGATTTCTTGCTTCGTGAAGTGGTGAAATGCATTTATAGTGTGATTATGGCAGTATTTATTTAGTTTTTATGCTTCATTTTATGATTTGGTCTAGTGGTAGAGGGCCCTATCATACACGCCAGGCCCGACGCAAATGTTTTTTGCTAGTTTCAGTCTTACGCAGTTATCATTTTCACGTCCAGTGCCATGCATTTGCACCCATTTGTGCGCTCATGGGTGTGCTGGTCGGAAAACGAGGTGTGTTCAGGTGCTTTGTTGGCGCATTGCTATTTTGAGGCAACTGAAAACGATTGCGCCATTGACGAACTAAAACCTGGTCTAAAGTCAATGGCACTGTATTTTTATTTATTTAAAAGGAGCGTTAGTAATATGCGCCTATAGGCGGATGCACAACGCATGTACACCCTGGTTATTACACACACAGGGATTCGCAGCAGCACACAAGCATGCCAAATAATAAAAATAAAAGGATTACAATGTAAAAGATTATTATTGTGTACGCTTTAACCTCGCACACGAGCAGATCGGTTTCTTCTCTGGAGATGCGTTCGGTCTTTGCTCTTGCAAATTCTGCCATGTAAATAGCAAATCCGCCATAGTGCAGCTGGATTTTAAAGGCAATGGGAAATGAGACTCTGATTGGTTTATTGCACGCTACGTCCAAAACACACCCATGACTCATTAAGAGAATAGTTACAACCCTTTTGGACCGTGCTTCTGGTGCGCCGACTGTTTTTGCCGTCATTACTACTAGCAAAAGTGGATTCAGACATGACCTAAGCGCACCTGTGCCTTGCGCTTCAGACCATGCGCTTAGATCGTTAAAATAGACTTAGGAGTAGCAAACGGAAGGTTGTTGGTTCTATTCCCACGAGGAATGAACCTTGAGTCGCCACCAATGTGCACTTAAACCAGTTTGGTCAAGGATGGTAATTTATGGTAATGTTATAAATTCTTTATAGATTCAAAAATAAATCATTCTTTTCTATCATAATGTAAATCAAAGACTTCGGGCCACCAAAGAGTTTGGGAAATTCACCGGGTTGGAGGGATATAGTGGCTCACCCTTCACCGATGCTATCAAATGAACACTCTCTCTATTCACCAGATGGCAGCTATCCAAACTAGGCTCAGTTCACACAAGAGGATGAAAAGTAGCAGCCTACCTGATTTTTTTTTTTTTTTTTTTTCCTCTGAACTGCTAGTCCTTCTTAGTTGGGTTTTGTAATTGGATTATCGCCTGCATTTTTGATTCTTTAGCAAACAGGGCCTCAGACAAGGCTGTGTTTGTGTTATGTAACTGTTTGCTGCTTTAATAAGTGAATTTTGACTCATAAGTCTGTTAGTGTTGATGGCCCACTATTGTTATTCTCCTCATTCTTTATCGTATGACATGTTTTGCTGTTTTCATAGTTTAAAAATCATATAATCAAGTAGCATATAGTCATTTTAGTCAAAATAACTTACAGTACACTTCAGGGACAATCCCGCAAATCTGCATTCAGAGGATAACAGAAAAGGTGCACCTAAAAATTATCATCATTTATTCACTCTCTGGTCATTCAAAAACGGATTTTTCTTTTCTTGCGTTGAAGACAAAAGAAAGAATGGAAAAGAATTATGAAAGCAAATAGAGACTCTGAGCGTCAGGCTAAAAAGCGCCATTATTCTTGAACAGTTAGAAGGAGAAAGATAATTGTTTTGACCAGTTTTATACTGGTCAACAGCAATTTTTTGAGACTATCAGACTCAAAAAATTACCAAAATAAGTACCATAAATGTTGAAGGGCTAAAGACAGATAATCATTTTGATGAATACTTTTATTGATACTCAGGCTTTTAACAGCTATCAGTTCTTTAAAATTGAGTCTTCTGATAAATGGCAAAATTTGGTAAAATACTTTAAAGAATAAAGAATACATTTGTGATCATCTAGAACATTCAAAAGTTATTATAAAAAGTATTAAAAATATTATTATAATTGTTATTGTTGTTATTATTATTAAATATTCATAATGAATACAGTATGTATTTTGTTTGTGTAGTATATTTTTTATTTAGTAGCAGAAATAAAACAAATGATTTTCTTATATTATTAAAAAATTACTTATCATATTAAAAAAATAATCTGTTGATCATAAAAAAGTAACTCTGGTCAGTCTACAATAAATTTTTTTTTAAAAAAGCCCATACCACTGTCAGACTCAAAAATACAATCTGAGTTTTATATTAAAAAATGTCCTGGCTCTTCCAAGCTTTATAATGGCAGTGAATGGGTGTTGAGATTTTGAAGCCCAAAAAAGTGCATCCATCCATCATAAAAAGTATTCCACACAGCTCCGGGGGTTAATAAAGGCCTTCTGAAGTGAATCATTGCGTTTGTGTAAGAAAAATATACATAATTAAAACTTTATAAGCAGTAATCTCTAGCTTCTGCTAAGTGTCGTATGTGTGTTCACGAGCGAGTGGCGTTCCAGCGGATGACGCAGGACGTAGGTGTGACGAACACGGAAGCACAAAGGAGAGAGCAAAACAAAAACACTGGTCATGAATTAGCAGTACAAATCTAGTATTTGTATAGAAAAATGTCGGAGGATTTCGATATAAGTCGAGATGGTTTTCTTTTGCTTGAAACAAAACTTGGTTCTCGCAAGACTAGCATATTCTCACCAGAGCTTATGCTACGCCTAAGTTCTACATCATCCGCTGGAACGCCACTCTCTCATGAAAACGTGTACGAAAGTTAGCAGAAGCTAGAGATTATAAAGTTTTAAATATGGAAATATTTCTTGCACAAACGCATAGCTTTACTTCAGAAGGCCTTTATTAACCCCCCGGAGCCGTGTGGAGAACTTTTTATGATTATGCACTTTATTTAGCTTCAAAATCTCAACAGCCATTCACTGCCATTATAAAGCTTGGAAGAGCCAGGACATTTTTTAATATAACTCTGATTGTATTCGCCTGAAAGAAGAAAGTCTTATACACCTAAGATGGCTTGAGTGTGAGTAAATCAAGAGGTAATTTTCATTTTTGGGTGAACTATCCCTTTAAACACTGATAATTGTTTTGATGAATATTTTTATTGATTTTCAGATTTTTTAACCGTTATTGGCTCTTTAAAATCTACTCTTCTGATAAATGGCATCATTTGGTAGAATACTCTAAAGAATAAAGAGATTTGTGACCATCTAGTCCACAAATACTTAAAAATATGAATAAATAATAACAACAAAAATAGTCATTCTAATGATTTTATGCTTTTATAGTAAAATTTTTATTTAGTAACAGAAATAGAAAACATAATAATCAGTTCATCTTTCGATCATAAAAAGCAACACTGATCAGTCTTCAAAAAAGAAGTCCATATGATTTTTACACAATATTCCAATTATTCTGAAGCCATTCAGTAGTTTTATATGAGCAACAGACCCAAATTTAAATCAATTTGCACTCAGAATTTTATTTTTCGGGTGATTTATTCATATAAGTGTCTTGCTCCGGAGGTCACAGTGGTAATATATCATAGATTGCACCATTAAGGGTTTGAAATTACAACCTTTCGACTTTATATGCAAATATAGGCCGTGCTGTGCTCTTATAGGCTAAGGAGAGCAGAGAGATGTTTAACTGGACTATATTATTTTGTTCTTTATGTCTGTAGAGTTCTGGCTGATCCTGGCTCTGTTGTACTACCCCGCGTTGTATTACCCTCTTCTAGCCTGCGGTACGCTGCATAACAAGGTGGGTTATGTCTTGGGCAGCCTGCTGTCGTGGACGCACTTTGGAGTTCTGGTCTGGCAGAAGGTGGACTGTCCCAAAACGCCACAGGTACGACTTACAATGAATATATGGATCTGAAACATCACCTGTAGAGTATAGTAAGCATAGTTTATGGGCTCTCACTTCATTTCCCAATGAGTGTTGAATAAGACTTGCAGAAACTTTTCTGTTGCAGCTTAAGTTCATTAACCTTATCCCCTCAGTCCTCCGTTTTGTTCTCATTGTCCTCACATCTGCTAAATGAATAGTCAAACCTCAAAACAATTTGTTCTGCTTCTCAGGATCTCACCATGGAGCTTTCCTTCAGTTAATCACTTTAGTTTCTGTCAGAACTAAAGAAAAATTACCATTTTACACAAAATGCACAATAAAATGAAATATTCTAGTTTGGTTTGATTGTACTGCCTGCTACGAACAAAAACAAAAGAATCAAACTGCAAAAACTGCCCATTCAAGCCATTCAGTTATTTTTGGCCAAAATAAAGAAAGTCTTGTTAGGTTTGTAATATAAACTCTGAGTGAAATTTCATGATAGATTCACACTGACAATGGGTGGGTAATAGCCAGACTAAGGACTGCAAACATTTGATGTTATTTGGCATTGATTTGTCTGTTTTTCTCCTTGTCTGCAGATCTATAAGTACTATGTGCTGTTCAGCAGCCTTCCTCAGATTGCTTGTCTGGCTTTTCTTAGTTTCCAGTATCCGCTGCTTCTGTTCAAAGGCTTACAGAACACCGAGACGAGCAACGCCTCTGAGGTACGAACTGTCCAAAAGCTATATTAAAAAGATGAAATTCTTAAAAAATATATTGAATGGGTCAAAGATGAAAAGAGGGTTTCAAGCATCAAAACCATAAACGTTTAATACAGTTTATTTAAAAAAAATAAAAGAAAAAAAGTTTAAAAATATTTGCCACTATCCTTCAAACCATGAGGTTTTGCCCATTTATCAACGTGTTCTCAATCATTTAAAATATAATAAAAATTTAGTATGATCACTTTTTCTTTTATTTATTTATTTTAATAAGTACAGGTCAGAAAAAGTACGTTTTTTTTATGCTGAATGACAATAAAACATTATTTCACCCATATTTTGACATTATTTTCCCAAAAGTAATTTGAAAAGTTAAAGTACACACTTTACTTGCATTTTATATGTGTATATAAAATCACTTTTGTAAATTTCATTTGATGCGAACACCAAAATGGGACATCTCATCTTCGACCCATGTATGTAAATTTATATATAAAAGACTGCAAGACTGCTTCACTTATTAATATCTGAAAGGTTAGTTCAGGTTGTAAAATGTCAGCTTCCCCAAAAATGAATGAAAATTATGAATGAGTAATTCAGGATATGTGTAACAAATGTCTCTGATGTCTAAAATGTTCTGATATCATAACATATATATATATATATATATATATATATATATATAATATATAAAAGATTACTATAGAGAAATATAAATTAAAAAAGTGAAATTATGGCATAATCTAGTCTAATTAAAGCATAATCTTGCATTATTCTTTCTTTAATGTAACTGCATATATATATATATATATATATATATACATACACAGTGCTGCTTGAAAGTTTGTGAACCCCTTGCAGAATCTTGAAAATGTGAGTAATTTTAACAAAATAAGTGATATCATACAAAATGCATGTTATTTTTTATTTAGTACTGTCCTGAGTAAGATATTTTACATAAAAAGATGTTTACATTTAGTGTAAAAAAAAAAAAAATAGTTGAAATTATTAAAATAACCCCATGCAAAAGTTTGTGAACTGTTGGTTCTTAATACTGTGTGTGGTTACCTGGATGATCCACGACTGTTTTTTGTTTTGTGATGGTTGTTCATGAGTCCCTTGTTTGTTCTGAACAGTTAAACTGAGCACTGTTCTTCAGAAAAATCCTCCATGTCCTGCAGAATCTTCAGGTTTCCAGCATCTTTTGCATATTTGAACCCTTTCCAGCAGTGACTGTATGATTTTGAGATCCATCTTTTCACACTGAGGACAATTGAGGGACTCAAACACAACTATTTAAAAAGGTTCAAACATTCACTGATGCGCCAGAAGGAAACACGATGCATTAAGAGCCAGGGGGTGAAAACTTTTGAACAGGATGAAGATGTCCAAATTTTTCTTATTTTGTGGAAATGTTTTTTTTTTTTTTCCATTTAGTACTGCCCTTTGGAAGCAAAAAGGCAGTACTAATGCATCCTTAATGCATCGTGTTTCCTTCAGGAGCATCAGTGAATGTTTGAAACTTTTTTAATAGTTGTGTTTGAGTCCATATATATATATATATATATATATATATATATATATATATATATATATATATATATATATATATATATATATATATATATATATATATATATTTATTTTTTTTTTTTGAAAAGTAATAATTACACTCACAGTTACAAGGTGTAAAGAAAGTATGTAAATTTTTACTTGAATATGGTATTAAAGTTTTGAAAGCCATTATCATTATGAATACTTGGCATGTAGCTAGATTTTTAAAATATTCTTCCTTTTCTTTATAATGGACACTCTTTATCAATTTGTACTGAACATTGTTTTCCCTGCTGTACTGTATGCGACCCTGTTACAACAGACCTGTGACCCATTTTCGGGTCACGACTCACCAGTTAAGCACCGCTGTGTTAATTCATAATGAAGGGACTTAGCAGCATGGAAAGGCAAGAGGGGAGTTTGTAAACTCGCACCTGCATTCCAGAGCTCTAATCACTGTAAGCAGCTCAGTGGGATTGGGTTATGTTTGACTCACAGGGCACATTACACAAACAGAGTGTTGTTTTCTCATAGGAAACGCACAATACCAGTGTTATTTAGCTATAATCACTATGACGAATACGTTCGGATGAAATAAGAAAGGAGCGATCCCTCATAACACATGCAAGGAAACAAATCTAGATCAATTTTTTAGAATTAACGAAACAGCAAGCAAAGTTTTTGTCACGTCACACTGCATTATAGACAGTTTTTATTTTTGAAATATGTAATTTAAAGATTCAAATCCACATGAACAGAATGAATGTTACTATCAGAAGATTCGTAGTCATTTTTTTTTTTTCATCTTTCTTGCAGGACCTCAGTAGCAGTTATTACAGAGATTATGTGAAAAAGATTCTCAAGAAGAAAAAGCCCACCAAAATCAGGTGATGCACACTTATGTGGACAATATTATTTATTAATCCAAAGGTTTGAGAAGCTAAAAACAGCAGAAATTATATTAGTAGTAACCCATAACAAGAATTCACAGAGAGCTGATGCTTTCCCTGAATATTGTAGACTTTTGAATTTCACATTACTGTTTATTTTGATTTATTATTTTCATTATCATTATTGTCACATCATCAGTGAAGTAACATCATATTGACCCTTTTTACATCATGATGAAAAGAAAAGTAAATCAGATTGTTATCTTGACTCCACTGGTTATACATTTAAAAACTTTTTACAAAATGTAAATAATTTATATTATTATAAAATTATTTTAAATATTATCATAAACAAATTATTTATTACTTAATTTAAATTAAATAATTTAAATGACCAGGAATCATTTTATAAATAACAATTTCATAAATGCTATCAATTTTTAATGTTAATGGTTTTTATAAATTGTATTATGAAAAATTAGGGTTTTCAAACCCCATAGAATAAAAAAAAATACTTCAAATACTAAAAAAGAAAAATACTAGAAATAAAAATACTAAAATAAAACATGGGCCTATTTTGTAGCATATTAAAATGCTTGGAATACTGCAATGTGAACTAATCTTGTAAAACCCTTTTGGTAATTGAATGGATTCCAATTGCAATGAAGGCAAGGAAAGGTGAGGTATTTTCTATTGTAGCATCAGTCCACTGTACAATAGCCAGTCAGATGGGATATTGTCCATAGACTACTTCCTTCCTCATTTCCATTGACTGGCGGTGAATCACACCTACTGTAAATTGACTTATGCAAAGATTGGTAGATAGTGATCTGCCACTGTCCCAGAGTCTGAATCATGAGCTAATGCCATTCATGCTGATCTTCTTTATGCAAAAATATACTGAGTGTCTGAAATGTCATTGATTATAGTCCCGTGAGCAATGTGAGGAAATATTTCCTGTTGCGTGGAAACTCCTTGATGTCAGTATGATATAATCTACATAGGAATGCAGTGTAATGAAGGGAAATATCCATTGATAAGAGTGGCAATTATGTAGGAAGGTATATGGAATAAAGAATATAGACAAACTTCAGATATGCCTCAGATATCGAGAGGCCATGAGGTCGCAGGTTCAAATCCCATTAAAAGCCACTGTGTAAAGGGCAACTGAACCTGTAATAAAGCATCTATTATATGTCTAATTGTGCATTTGAAAGAATATGAAGGGTTATTATTTTAAAATTAAATAAAATTATTCCTTTTTGTTGTTTTTGACTATTGCTTTTGCAGTTCCAGCGCATCAAAACCCAAACTGTTTGAAAGACTCAGAGATGCTGCCAAGTCTTACATCTACACACCAGAGGATGGTAAAATAAAATTTAAACGTCAAGAATATATACAGTTGAGGTCAAAAGTTTACGTCTCCCCTTTCAGAATCTGCAAAATGTTTATCATTTTTCCAAAATAAGAGGGATCATACAAAATGCATGTTGTTTATTTAGTACTTACCTGAATAAGATATTTCACATAAAAGATGTTTACATATAGTCCACAAGAGAAAATAATAGCTGAATTTATAAAAATGACCCCGTTCAAAAGTTTACACCCCCTTGATTCTTAATACTGTGTTGTTACCTGAATGATCCACAGCTGGGTTTTTTTTTTTAGTAATAGTTGTTCATGAGTCCCTTGTTTGTCCTGAACAGTTAAACTGACTGCTGTTCTTCAGAAAAATCCTTCAGCTCCCACAAATTCTTTGGTTTTCCAGCATTTTTGTGTGTTTGAACCCTTTCTAACAATGACTGTATGATTTTGAGATCCATCTTTTCACACTGAGGACAACTGAGGGACTCATATGCAACTATTACAGAAAGTTCAAACGCTCACTGATGCTCCAGAAGGAAAAACCATGCATTAAGAGCCGGGGGGTGAAAACTTTTGAATTTGAAGAACAGGGTAAATTTAACTTATTTTGTCTTCTGGGAAACATGTAACTAGCCTCTGAAGAGCAGTACTAAATGAAAAAATATGATATTTAGGCAAAATAAGAAAAATGTACACATCTCCATTCTGTTCAAAAGTTTTCACGCCCCAGCTCTTAAAGCATAGTTAATTTACTGTAATTTCTTTTCCATCAGTTTTTAGGTTCCCTTTGAAACTAGCGATCTCTGTGGTTGTGGCATTCATTGCGATTTATCAGGTAAACTCTTCAGCAAACGAGCCCTTTTTAGAGTTATTTCTGTCTAAAAGTATAAATTCATGTGCTTTTGATTGATTTAATGTAGCATCGTAGCATTTCAAGGCATTCTCTCTTCTTGTGAATGTCTTAGATGGCGCTCTTACAGGTCTCAGGTGTGCTGCCCACCCTACACATCGTCCGAAGAGGAGTAGACGAAAACATCGCCTTCCTGTTGGCCGGTTTCAATATCATCCTGTCAGATGACCGTCAGGAGGTGGTCAGGATTGTAGTGTACTATCTGTGGTGTGTGGAAAGTGAGTCAGTTGTCATTCTCATACTTCTCATACTTACATTACGTTAGTTGGAAAGCCTATTTGCAATTTTGGATGATAATGTTTTAAATCGCCAGTAAGTTTTGTTAATTGTGGCAGGCACTCAATTTGCACAGGTTCGAGTAATACTGTGGGACCTATTCAGTCTGCCAAATATAGTAAACACTGGAGAAAGCTCACAATTTCAGGACTGTCCCGCAAAATTCGGGACAGGTTGTCACCTTAACTGAGGCCCACATGAATCTGTGCCCACAGAAGCCTCCAGATATTCAAACAAAAATCAAATGCTCATCATTTCTTAAATTCTACATACCTCGTGTGAAAAAGAAGTGTGCTTAATTGTATTGAATGTGCACTTGTAGTCTACTTCAGAGCTTACAAGTATATTTTTTAAAAAGCTATACTTGCAGATGATATATATATATATATATATATATATATATATATATATATATATATATATATATATACATATATATATATATATTATATATATATAATATATATATATATATATATATATATATATATATATATATATATATATATATATATATATATATATATAAAACCCCACTCAAGTGCGCTTAAATAGACACAGTTACATTACTATTTTAACACATTTAAGTACACTTAGGAAGTGCACTTTATAATAATTAAAAGGTTTACTTTAAAAATCTTTTTAAAAGATTTTAATAATTTTTAATAATTTTGTCATGCTTTAAAGTACACTATTTTTATGTGTTGGCTAACTAACTTAACTAAAGTAGATATATTATAAATGTACTAAATTGTATTAAATTGCAGCCTCATCATTACCAATGTGTAATTATAATTATATTTAAACACATAATTATAATAATTATATTTTATTTAAAATCGAATTTATAATTATATTATAAATAATTATATCTAAATACATGACTTAAAAGTTTTTTTTTTGTTTTTTTTTAACTTCAGTTTACTATAAATGTTCATTCAGCTGTACACCATTCAGCTGTTTAACCATACTTCAAACATAATATGTGACCCTGGAGCACAAAACCAGTCATAAGTAGCATGGGTTTATTTGTAGCAATAGCCAGCAATACACTGTATGGGTCAAAATGATCGATTTTTCTTTTTTTATGTCAAAAATCATTAGGATATTAAGTAAGATCATGTTCCGTGAAGATATTTTGTAAATTTCCTACTGTAAATGTATCAACTTAATTTTTGATTAGTAATATGCATTGCTAAGAACTTCATTTGGACAACTTTAAAAGCGATTTTCTCAATATTTAGATTTTTTTTTTTTTTTTTTTTTTTTTTGCACCATCAGATTCCAGATTTTCAAATAGTTGTATCTCGGCCAAATATTGTCATATCCTAACAAACCATACATCAGTGGAAAGCTTATTTATTCAGCGTTCAGATGATGTATAAATCTCAATTTCAAAAAATTGACGCTTATGACTGGTTTTGTGGTCCAGGGTCACATGTAAGTATTTATGAAATTACATATAAAGATGCACTTAAGTGGGTCAAAAATTACTTTAAAGTAGGGCTGCACGATAAATCGCATGTGGTGATCATGAGCATCTCTTCAGTAATGCCGGTTCTGTGATTAGTAGTAAATCTTTTTACTACTGTGTAGCATTTACTACACAGAGCCGTAGATTGCTGAAAAGCTACGCAACATCGCGTTCAAAATCAAAGGCGATCCATCTGCGATTATGAATGTGATATTGCGTAGCTTGTCAGTGAACTACGGCTCTGTGTATTAAATGCCACTCCATCTGAAAGCAGGTTATGTAGATTTACTACTAATCACAGAACCGGCTTTACTGATGAAATGTGCATGATAATAGCATGCGATTTATTGTGCAGCCCTACTTTAAAGTTCAACTAATTGGATTTAATATAAATTTAAACTATAATACATTTTCATTAAATTGTAAATAACTCAATTATGTGTCTGAAAACATTACATCCAGTTCAGACGTAAGTATATTCTTTTAAAGTATATTCATAAGCACACTTTTTGAAAATCTGCTAAAAATATTTACAGCATTAGAATCTAAACATATACAATATATTCAATATACATTTATGTGTTTACAAAATAGAAATATATATTGAAAATGTTATTTTTGTGCGTGCGTTTATTCAAAGTTTTTTTCTTATTATTAGTGCTGTCAAATGATTAATCGTGATTAATCGCATCCAAACTAAAAGTTTTTGTTTACATATGTGTGTGTACTGTGTATATTTATTATGTGTGTGTGTGTGTGTGTGTGTGTGTATATATATATATATATATATATATATATATATATATATATATATATATATACACACACATACAGTATATATATTGAAAATATTTACATGTATTTACTTTACTATTTATATTATTTATATTACAGATAAATATATTTAATATATAAACATAACATATTTTTCTTAAATATATACATGTATGTGTGAGTATTTATATAGACATAATAAATATACACAGTACACACATATATTATGTAAAAAAAAAAATCGTTTGACAGCACTACTTATTATTCAGTAAATATAAGACTAACAGATTCATTTAAATACTTTTTTAAGCCCGTTACACAGAACTCTGTTGATTCTCCTCAATAATCAGATTATATGTGGGCCTAGAGATTAGCTTTTGAAATCATTCTTCAAGGTGGTGTTGACATAAACAACATTTCGATATACAGTAATTACAGTGAGAAAGTCATTTGGATCAGTTCAGTTGGCCAGCGCAGCTTTAATGATAATTTCTGATAAGCTAATGTATGCCAGCACAGCCATGCAAATGTGAGCTTGCATTGATCCAGACTGCAGGAGGTTTGCATGCATCACACACACATCCACTTTCTCTCAACTTTAAATACTCATGTAAATCAGCAGACGAATAATGAAGTGGTCAGCAAAGCCGATCGCTGAACTGTAGCTGGACTCGTTTTCCTATCAGTGAGTGGGGAAAAAGTGCTGAGGCTGTGAGAGTGTGTTTGTGGCTCATGTGATTGTGTTTGTTTCAGTTTGCTATCTGTCAGCGGTGACCCTGTCCTGTCTGCTCAACCTGCTCATGCTCATGAGGTCCATGGTCCTGCACAGGTGATACTAACAAACACACATTCAGTCTGGATAAAACTGCTCTTCAGCTGCTGCGCTACTGTCACATGACTACCCATACGAAGATGTCATATGCGTTTTAGATAGTGCTGTCAAACGATTAATCGCGATTAATCGCATCCAAAATAAAAGTTTTTGGTTACATAATATATGTACGTGTATAATATATGTGTGTGTACTGTTTTATCATGTATATATAAATACACACATACAGTATATATTTTGAAAATATTTACATGTATTTACACTTATATAATTATATTCTTATATTTTATATTATATATAAATATATTTAATATATAAACATAACATATTTTTCTTAAATATATACATATATGTGTCTGTATTTATATATACATAATAAATATACACACATATTATGTAAACAAAAACTTTTATTTTGGATGTGATTAATCGTGATTAATCGTTTAACAGCACTAATTTTAGATGTTAAGATACTTGTTACTATCCCAGATTATTATGCGGAGTAGGTTTGCAAGGTAAATTTAGGTATTAAAAAAAAATAGATAGAAAAGATTACAGAATTTTCTAATGTCAGAATAGTGTTTATGATTGCTGATTAATTTACAGCACAACATAGATCACAAAATTATTTATTTTATATTGTTTATATTTTTATATTGGTAGCACTTTACAATAAGGTTCCTGTTGTTAACTATATTTAATACATTAACTAACAATTAGCGATACATTTGTTACAGTATTTATTCATCTTTGTTAATGTTAGTTAATAAAAATGCAGCTGTTCATGTTAGCTCTGCTAACTTAATAGATACAACTTTCATTTTAATAATATATTAGTAAATGTTGGAATCAACACTAACTAAGATTAATAAATGCTTTTTCATATTTGTATTTTTCATTGTTAGTTTTTTAACTATTATTGTAAAATAATACAATTGCTTAATTCCAACTTTTTAAATTCAAATATTAATACAGATTGCTGAACATTAATATAGAATTACTAACAAAAATAAAAAATTTAAATTTTTTATTATTTATTTAGGGGAAAAAATAAAGCAATTGTGCTGTAACTGTAATTTTTAATTTATTTTTTTATATTGTAATTAAAATGTAAGCATTGTTTATTTACAATTTATTATTTATAATGTATTTATTTTATTTTACTGTATTTAATCTTTTTTTCACTTCTAGAGTTATTATTGGTACACTAAAACTAAAACCAGTAAAAAAAAATAAAAATAAATAAATCTTCACTTAAAATATAAGTTAAATGAAATAAAAGGAATTATTACCAAATTTATATATTTAATCATTTCTCTTTTTCTTTTAGTTTAACTTGAAGTACTAAAATAACTAATAAATAATAAATTAAATAATAAATTATATAATAATAAATAAATTAAATAATAAATTAAATAATAATAAATAAATAATAAATTATTTAAGACCTATATAGACATTTAAAAATGACAAAAACACGATAAAATTAAAACTTTAAAATCTAAATTAAAAAAAAACAGAAAATACTCTAATACATCAGTAACTTCCCCAAGTTTTCCTAAGATTTGCTATCATATTTCATCCTGTTTATTTGTCATCACTACCATGTCTCCTGACTTCATGCACATATGTGAATGTATTACTAATAACTTTATCATAACTGACTAGCTGGAGGTGAAACAGGAAAAATCATTTACTAGGCTAATGAGAACAAGGTAATTACAGTCAGGAATAGCATATTAAAAATAATGACTTTTCAAATTGAGTTTTTAAATGTCATTAATGGCAGTTTGACTCTGTGACCTGCAATTTCATCTCAGTTTCTTCTTCATAAAGAGACGCCCTCATTACTGTATTTCCGCAGATGCTGTGTGTGTATGTGTGTGTGTGTGTGTGTGTGTGTGTTAGCGCAC
The DNA here is from genome assembly GCA_039654775.1 of Spinibarbus caldwelli. Lineage (NCBI taxonomy): Eukaryota > Metazoa > Chordata > Actinopteri > Cypriniformes > Cyprinidae > Spinibarbus > Spinibarbus caldwelli. Next base: position 19,328,928 of record CM077264.1, on the reverse strand, counting down.
TGAAGGCTGTGTCTGTGTTCACTCAGGTCTAATCTGAAGGGACTGTACAGAGGAGACGTGTTTAATGTGTATAACTGCCACAGGAGCATCCGACCGTCCCGGCCCGCGCTGGTCTGCTGGATGGGTTACACCAGCTATCAGGCCGCCTTTATCTGTCTCGGTGAGAGCATGCTTCTTCTCTTCTGTTCGAGAAGCCCCTCTTTCTCACGCCAGAACTCTTTGCATTCTAGTGTAAAAGTGTGAGAAAGACAATCTGAAACGTTTTAACACTTACAATAAAGACTTTACTTAGTTTTTACCTGCTAAATGAAGCCTGAATTTGTGTACTGAAACAAACAAAATTTGAACTGACAAACATTTTTTTAAACGATTAATGAGCTAATTAAATGTAGCGGAGCACAGTTCTGGATCAATCTGTTTTTTTTTTTTCTTCTGGACTTTTCCCTTCATACATGGCTTAGTATATTATCACACAATAGAAATCCATCATAGATGGAGATTATTATGTTGTGATTAAAAACAAAACAAAAAAATCTTTAGAATAATGTGCATTTATGAAAAAACAAAACATAAAAAAGGCCATTTATTAAGAAAGTAAATAGGATGGAGTTTGTTCTGTTTAAAAAAGTAATAATTAAATAAATATATATGTTTATTTGATTATTTATTATATTTATATTTATTGAAATATTTATTTATTTATTAATTATTTTGTTGTTCAGTTATTTTTATTTATATATTAAAATATATATTATTATATTATAATGATATTGTTTAAATATATTATAAAATATATTCAAATGTATTATTATAATTTACAATTAGTACATCAACAGACAATAAAAATCCATCATAAATAGAGAAATTTATTATATTTAGATTTTAAAATATATATATATTTAGAATAATGTGCACTAGGAACTTTTTTCAAGAAAATAAATAAGGCGGGTTTTGTGCTGTTCTTAATAAAGAAATGTATTTTATTTATTTATATTAATTTATTTTTATTTGATTTTTTTTCATTATTTTTTATAACTATATTAAAAATATTATTTATAGTTAGTACATTAGCAGGCAATAAAAATCCATCATAGATGGAGAAAGTTGTTTTGATTTAAAAAAAAAAAATTAGAATAATGTGCAGTGATGAATTTTCAGGAACATTTGAGAAAGTAAACAGGGTGGATTTTGTGCTGTTTGTAGGTAAATAAATAAATATTATTATATTATATTATATTATATTGTTTTCATTTATTTTTTCTATTTCTATGAAAATGTATATTCATTTTTATTTTTTAATGTTTTATTAGATTTTTTCTATTTAAAAATATTATATTATTTACAGGGTGATTTTTTATATTTAAAGAAATAAATACATTTATATTATATTTAAATATATTTCTTTTTGTTAATTGTTTTATTTAATTATTTTGTTTTCATTTTATTATGTCATTCATTGTTTTTTTAAAACAATTAAATAATATGAAATAATATAACATTATTTACAGTTTTTCTCAAGGGTAAACATGACTATGAGCATATTTGATTACTCCCTCGTGTGTGATTGTGTCTGTGTCCAGGCATGGTGATCCAGACTCTGGTGTTCTTCATCTGCATTCTCTTCGCTGTCTTCCTCATCATCATCCCCATCCTGTATGGCACCAATCTCATGCTGTTCCACATTATCGGCAACATGTGGTGAGTGGCTTGCTCTCCTCACTTTATATGATGAGCGTGGCTCGTCCCTCTGCACTGTGACTGCAGGGTCGTGACCCCGTGAGCCACGAATCTCAGCTAAAGCCTCCTCTCCTATCAGTCCTCTCTCCTCATGAGCCACAGTGTCTCTTAAGATGCTTCTCACTCTCGTGTTCTCTTCTGAAGGCCCTTCTGGCTGATGATGTTTCTGGCTGTGCTGATCCAGCATGTGACCTCCAGGTTTTTGTTCATCAAGAAGGACGCAGGAACAAGAGATCTGAACAACAGGTGCCAATTATACATAATATTACAAACTTATATGAACATCAAACTTATGAATCAGTTGTTAACAGACTTTTCAGATATTAAATGGTAAACCGTTTTATTTTCGCAACCCCGTTGTTAATAACATTTTTACAATTACATAATCTATCCGTCTATCAATCCGTCTATCCATCTGTCCATCTGTCCGTCCGTCTATCAGATTAAATATTATATACATTATTGTACATATATTAAGATTAAATATATAATAAAATCAAATTAAATATGTTATATAAAATCACATTTATTAAGAAAAGTAAATAGGGTGGATTTCATACTGTTTTAAATATTTTTATTTATTAATTATTGCTGTCATTTTTTCCATTTCTATGATCTTTTTTATTTATTAAAATAATATAATATTATAATTTACAGTATACTTAAATTATTTATACTTGCATCAGCAGACAATAAAAATCCATCATAGATGGGAAAGGTATTTTATTTTGATTAAATATGACCAGGAACAATTATTAAGAAATAGGGTGGATTTTGTATTGTTTTTAAAATTTTTAAAAATAAATACATTTATATTATATATGTAAATATTTGTTTATTAATTAATTATTTTGTGTTCATTATTTCATTCATTATTTTTGTTGTTGTTGTTAAATAATATAACATTTTATGTATATTATTATATATATTTTATTAATTTATTCTGCTGACCAGTTTTGTATATTATGTGTATTATAATTTATATATAAAAGAGTATCTACTATTTTACTTTAGTAATTCACTATATGGTAACACTTTATTTTAAGGTGTCCTTGTTACACGTTACATTACTACTATAATAACAATAAATTATGCATAATTTCATGCAAGTAACCCTAAACCAAACCCTAATCCTAACCATATAGTAAGTACATGTAGTTAATTCATATTACTCAGTACTTAAATGTACAATTACACTTGTAACAAGGCCACCTTAAAATAAAGTTTAACCCACTGTATATATTCATCCTTAAGCCTGTATGAAGAATCATACCATTTCCAGAGGTTAGATTTTTTTTTTTTTTTTCTCCACAGAGGAAGCCTGTTTCTTCTCAGCTACATGCTGTTCCTAGTTAATGTGATGGTTGGTGTTATAGTGGGCATTTGGAGGATAGTCACCACTGCCCTTTTCAACATAGTCCACTTAGGACGCTTGGATATCAGCCTTCTCAACCGCAACGTCGAGCCGTTTGACCCAGGTACTGCTTTACAGAGCGACACATTTACATTCAGACTCCCTGTTCAAAACAAGTGCACTCATTTACAGTGCCTGTAGAGTATATCATCAGTTTTTAAGATTTGTTCTAATATTTTACAAAATATTTTAAATATTTTAAAATATAAAAATATTTTAATTATATAACATATCTAAATATTTTATATTTTATTCACTTTTTTAAATATTATATTAAATTTTATTATATTATATTTAGAGCTGCAAAACGATTAGTCGCGATTAATCGATTCAAAAAAAGTTTGTTTACATACTATATGTGTACTGTGTATATTTATTATGTATATAAAATACACACGTTTATATATATATATTTAAAAATATTTGTATGTATTGCATGTACAGTATTTGTATGTAAACACGTATATCATTTATATATAAATATAAATATAAATATAAATATTTTACATATAAATCTAACATATTTTTCCTTAATATATACATGTATGTTTATATTTATATATACATAATAAATATACATAGTATACACACATATAGTATGTAAACAAACTTTTATTTTGAATCGATTAATCGCGACTAATCGTTTTGCAGCACTTATTATATTATATGATTATATTATATTATATTATATTATATTATATATTATATCTCAGTGGTATCAAACAAGTCTCAACCATTAAGATTTAGACCAGATTTTAAGTTCTACAAATAGAAATATCAAATGTGACTGTACTGATGTGTCGTCTGATAAAAGTGTTTCCCCTCGGTCGTGTCCGATGTTGGATGTGATTGTCGTTTGTGTGTAGATTGTCTCTTCTGTGTTCGAGCTCACTGCGCTGTGCTTCTCTCTGCAGGATACCGCTGCTACGCTCATTACCTGAAGATCGAGGTGAACCAGTCTCACCCCGTGATGAAGGCCTTCTGCGGGCTGCTGCTGCAAACCTCAGGCCAGGACAGTCTGTCCGCGCAGAGGATGAGAGATGCTGAAGAAGGTCTGAGCTTTTATTTCTTAATCACTTCAGTTCATGACAACAATATGATTATATTCAGTTCGCTGGAGAGCAACCTGTTCCAGAGTCTGGACTCAAACTCAAAGCTTTTATTCTTCAGAACTAATACAGAGCCGCTTGACTGAGGATGCGGTTTAGTGTTTTAAAGCTGCGCTCTTCAATTTGTCCAGTGAGATTTATCAGTGAGTTTGTGGAAACCGTGCATTTCAGGTCAGTTTCCTTCTGTGAGTCTACCTGATGAAAATAAAGATGCACCGAGCTCATTTCAAATAGGTATGAGGATGTTTTCGAAGGTTTGTTGTTATTAAAAAATATATCTGTATTAACTGACATTTCAGACACAATAATTATTAAAATAAATCATAAAGCAATTATAAAAATTAGAATTATAAAAATGTAATAAAATATCAATTATTAAAAACAAATAAAAATCATTTTAATAACTGCTTTATAAAAATCAATATTAATATAAATTTTATATCATTTATATAATTGCTTAATATATTATAGTGTGTGTGTATATGTTAAAAAATACTATAAATTTTACTATGATTTACACCTAAAATTACTATAATTATTACAAAATATTCATTATAATAAAATGTTATAATTTTATTGTATTAATATCTTTTTATATAGCTAAGAATAATGACTTTTTTATTATGTGAAGTAATGCATTTTGTTATAATATTGTTATATAAATTCTTATATAAATATTGTTATATGCATTGTTTATTATATGTAATATGTAAGGAATAATCCACAGCTAATTATCATAATTATAAAAACAATACATGAATAATAAAAAATAAAATATTTCAAATATTTTTAATAATCAATAACCTTGTTATATATCTAACTGCATTATGATTATTATATGTACTACATGTAATGGATCCACAGCTTATTACCATAACTACAAAATTAGAAAAATGGAATAATAAAATAAAAATTAATGAATAATAAATTACCTTTACAAATATATTTTTTTTTTTATATAACGTAATATTTAGAAATCTTGTGTTACAATATACACTACCGTTCAAAAGTTTGGGGTCAGTAAATTTTTTCTTTATTTTTTTTTTTTCTGAAAAGTAATACTTTTATTCAGGAGGGATGTGTTAAATGAATAAAAAGTGATAGTAAAGACTCATATTGTTAGAAAATATTTCTATTTTAAATAAATGCTGTTCTTTTTAACTTTACATTCATCAAAGAATCCGGAAAAGAGTATCACAGGTTCCAAAAAAATATGAAGCAGCACAACTGTTTCAACACTGATAATGAATCAGCATATGAGAATGATTTCTGAAGGATCATGTGACACTGAAGACTGGAGAAATGCCTGATGAAAATTTAGCGCTGCATCACAGAAATGAATTACATTTTAAATATATTAAAACAGAAAACCAATATTAGAAATTCAAATAAAATTTCACAATATTACTGTTTTTTTCCGTGTTTTTGATCAAATAAATACAGCCTTAATAAGCATCAGACACTCCATTAAAAAACATTAAAAATCTTACTTTTGAATGGCAGTGTATATATAAAATAACAACTATATAGGCCTACTGTACGAATTCTACACTATATTGCAGACTACAAACAGATTGAACTCCCAGTGCACAGGGAACAGATTAATTTCATCTACTTTTAATGCATTTCAAAACAGAAAGCAGAGCAAAATGATGTTAGATCATCTGTGTCAAATCTAGCCAAGATTCATATTGATCTGTGTTTGATTTCTCTTGGGTGATTCATGTCTATATGCACAGACGGTTGGTTGGCCTTGTTTTTAGAATAATCGATTCATCATGTAGCCCTGCACACAACAGGCGAGCGTTCCCGCAATCATTACATTTGTCAGGATAAATTGGGCCCCGATGTGCAATAACTCACCGCGGCCCTGCTGCTGCTCAATCAGACCTGTCAGAGAGACACGGCAGAGTCCATAGTGTGAACATCCTCTGTGCATTCACAGTTTGCATTGCTCATCTCTTTTCATATAGCGGAGCGGAGATTAAAATAGAGCTTTATGTGTCTGCCCTCTCAAGTCAAAGTCAGATCTGCCAGCGTTTGATGGGTTTTACAGGATGATATGCAGCAGATGGTGTATATTCAACATTAAATAGCCCTGTCTTTGTTGATTTTACACCTACAGATGAAAAAACTGGAGGAATCTGATTTGCATGTTTGTATTTGCATACAATATTATTATCTGAGGAGAATTGTTAAAACTGGTAGGTGTCACAGATTGAGCTCAGTAATTGATTGTTTCATATGTGTGTGACTCATAGTTTTTACACTCTCCATATGGTAATTGCACATTGCGATATTTTCCAACTGTGATACTGTAGTGCTCTTTTATGTGGACGATATTTATTTGCATCAGGTGCCTTTATTTTAGATGTCATTTTTTTAAAGGATAGTTATTTAAAAAGCAAATATTTATTTTAATATATTAAGAAGGAAAGACTACAAATTATTGCACCGCTTATGATTCTTCAGCGCCGCGTCAAAAGAAAAAATGCGCGTTATGAATTTGTTCGCGCATCAGGTAAGGTGATTAAATATCCAATAAAAGTCTTTAAAGTACATTGGTCTCGCGGGTCCCACACAAAAAAAAAAAAAAAAAAAAAATATATATATATATATATATATATATATATATATATATATATATATATATATATATATATATATATATATATATATATATATATATATATATATATATATATATACACACACACACACACACATACATACATCACGGACAGCGAAGTCCCAATCACGAACGAATTGCTGTTATGAGCTGGTTCTTTTTAGTGAAACAAAGTAGGCTATACGTGACCACCAGTGTAGTTCGTTTTCCGAACAAATGATTGTCATTACAGCCAATTTTTTTTATTTATTTATTTGTTTTATTTTTTATTTTTTTTTTATTAAGTCCTAATCACAAACGACGGACTTATATGAACCATTTCATTTTAGTGAATCATAAACAGACCGCGCTACTTTTGGTGCGTTGGACTTAACGCAGCGCAGATCGATCAAATTCTGACTTGACGCAGTGCATGCCGGTCAGAAATTTTGTCGGACTTGAGAGGCGCCGACGCCTCCGACTGTCACGTGTGGCCGCCGCAGTTTCTCCCGAGCGACTGCAGGAGCGCTGATGACCACACAGCTGTTTCACTATTGGCCAGATTCACCACATGACAACAATTACATGTGTTTCAGGTTTATTCTAACCTTTTCAATTCTAATAATGGCCACAAATCTGTGTTTTTAGAACAGTAAAAGCTTACTGTAGTCGCAATGTAGTATTGAGTCACGTTTGTCATAAAACACTGATAAAAGCATATACCCCCTATTAGTATTTAAATAATATGATTATGTTGAACGTTATTCTTGATTAAGCAGTATATAAAAAGTGTTTCTGTTGCTCATGAAAACGTTTCTGAAACGTCTGTATATTTGACAAATATTGCATTTTATTCACTTCATCTGTGAAAGCGTATGCAAACACCGCGCGACCGTCACTAACTAACTTTTTGATTTCCGAACGAATGACTCATATGACTCGGTTCTTTGTAGTGAATCATAAACGCGCTGGTTTGATTTCCGAACGAATGACTCGGTTCTTTGTAGTGAATCATAAACGCGCTGGTTTGATTTCCGAACGAATTACTCATATGACTCGGTTTTTTGTAGTGAATCATAATAGCGCTAGTGGAGTTCCACTTTCGAACGAATGACTCATATGACTCGGTTCTTTGTAGTGAATCAAACGCGCTGGTTTCATTTCCGAACGAATTACTCACATCACTCGGTTCTTTGTAGTGAATCAAACGCGCTGGTTTGATTTCCGAACGAATTACTCATATGACTCGATTCTTTGTAGTGAATCATAAACGCGCTGGTTTGATTTCCGAACGAATGACTCATATGATTCGGTTATTTGTAGTGAATCATAAACGCGCTGGTTTGATTTCCGAACGAATGACTCATACGACTCGGTTCTTTGTAGTGAATCATAATAGCGCTAGTGGAGTTCGACTTCCGAACGAATGACTCATATGACTCGGTTGTTTTTAGTGATCAAAATAAAGTGCGACAAAGAGAAATTTAACATTTTTGTGATTTATTAATAAAATGGATGACTTGTCAGTCTGATGATTGATTTAAGGACTTAATAGCAATCGGTATATAGCCCAATACAACACACACACATACTTATATATATATAATTTATTTATGTTTTGAAGGGGGCGTGGGGGGCAGTTAGGGGAACAACCCAAGAGCTTTGACACAATTCAAACACTGCCTAGTGTCCCCTTAAACACACTGTCTGAATTATACTTTGTCATAGTTTGGCTTTATTTTCTTCTTCTGATTCCTCCATCAAGTCCTTAAAGCCAAGTTTTTCAAAGGGTTCCTTTGCCATTAACTGTCTGAGAAATAAACAAAACGTAGAAGTAGTTATCGATGTATTTGTAATTTCAGGTCAAATCAGTTCTTTAAAAAAACAAAAACGAAAAAACTGACCTGTCCATCCTGCACTCCAGATACTCCTTTGTCTCTACCCGACAACACGAACTGTCAAAATGGTTCTCTCTAAGGCATCGCATATATGTCTCTTTAAATGATTTACATTCACCTGTGTACACAAAATATTATTTTGATTTGTGAGCTCAAAGTCATTGGTTGTGACGGTTTGTTGCATGCGCACAATCTCTCTTACCGAAATGATCCAAAGGAAAAGCTCCTTTGTCCGGTGGACGCGGTCGGAAGGACTTGGCTCCAAAGTTCATTGCTGTTGACATCGTTTTCTAATAAAAGGTTTCACTACTACATTTAGTTGTGAAAGCAGACTCACTGTTGGGTTTTAACAGGCGCTCAAGTGAAGAAACAGCCGGACTGTGTGTTTACTTCCTCTGTATTACCTTCTTCTTCTTCTTCTTGCTTTAGGGCGGATAGCAGACTTATGAGTGCATTAACGCCACCTATCTCTCAAATGGACCATTGACACTCTATCTAACCCACATTCAAACACCCTCACATTTCTGCACCCGCTTAGAGTCTGTGTGTGTGTGTGTGTGTGTGTGTGTGTGACAGATGTCATGTATGTATACATGCATAAGAATAGACAGATATCAGTCATATTTTTCTTGTCACTTACAGATACTTAAAGTGAACTTGAGTAATCTTTGTATGTTGGCTTAACCTGTTTCTTACATGTTCAACATTTTAAGGTATTCAGCTGGTCCAGCAAGAGAAGAAGCAGAACAAGGTGTCCAATGCCAAGCGGGCACGAGCGCACTGGCAGCTCCTCTACACGCTGGTCAACAACCCGTCTTTGGTGGGCACCAGGAAACATTTCCAGCGCCAGAGCTCTGAAAGCTTCATCAACGGAGCCCTCAACCGGACCTCCAAGGAGGGCAGCAAAAAGGAAGATATCATCAAGGAGCCTAGCAAAGAGGCAGAGAGCGCAGCCACCAACAACTGAGGACTGAACATCACCATTTGGAGAAGGAGATCGGCCCTCCTTGCCCCCAGCCTCTTCATACTTAATGGCTGCTGGCCAGATATTGATGATAGTATTATTTGCTTTGGTGTAGCAGAGAAGCACATGTGTTTTAGCTCAGTGCCTCAGGAAGAACTTCATGCAGTTGTAGTTAACGGATCCTTTGCACATGTGTGTGGATGGATGGATGGATTGTGTCCTTTGTTGCATGTGTGAGTGAGACTATCTCTCCGTCTTGGACTTTAGTATCAGGAAATTTAGTTTGGCACTGAACTCCCATCTAACCGCTTGATGCGAGGTTAGTATGTGTGACTATTTATGAATGTACAGGTTCTGCTCGTTTGCAAACTGACAAATTATTCATTTCCACTCAGCATCTTCATTTTTGCACTCATTGGTGTGACCAGTGGCGAGAATATTCTTATCATAGATGAAACCAATAATGTCCATTATGGGTTGATCTGTGTCTGTTCTCATTAAGATAACATCTGCTGTAATTGTATTACAATTGTTTGACAAAATATATAATCTGTCTCACATTGACACTTAATTTTATGTCTTGTTCTGCTACCTATGCCATATTTGTGATTGAAATGAAATAAATATTAAAAATAAAAGTATGCTGAATGTGTTGAATTAAGGTGCCATTTCCAGCGTCGCGTAAAGACGTTTATATTTTAATGAAACCAAATGAAAAGCATTTAAATCAGTATGCTCACGATTTTTTTTTTTTTCCGTGGAATGGTATGATTCATAGGGTTATTACGAATAGCCTATTTAAAATAAATATGACTAGACAGATGTTGACAGAGCGCAACTGTTCCGCAATCACGTTTTTTTTGTTCTACACAACAGTTTTCTCAGGAATTCATTACAATATCCATAACGAAAAATAAGCACTATTACACGTTTTATTCTAAATGTAAAAATAATTTCGTGAATTTAAATGTCCAATAAATATCCTATACGCTATATTCAAACTATTTATATATTTGTTTTGAAATATTCGTTTCAGAAAAATAAAAAAATAAATGAATCATACATTACACGGGACTTTGTTAGTTTTGCAAATTAAAATAAAAGAAAAACATGTAGATGTTCGAGTGTTTACCTGAGCTCCTTTCAGGCGGCGTTTCGCAGGACGTTCCCTCGCCAGCTTTCAATGTCCAACGAACATTGAATTATTTTCAAATTATTTATGATTTTACTGAACTGTGTGGATTGTGCTGGAGAGCTAGTCTGCATTTATACAAACACTTGCTGCGTTTGCAAACAATGTCCACAATATATTTGTTCGTTCAATATTTTATTAAGGTCACGTACATAAAATCATATCAAAATCTTTAAAAGGTTTGAGTATTTTTACAACATCATTGGACAGTTGGACACGAAACAAGCCACTATGCTTCAATTTACAGGACACTCGATGTCGTTTTGACTGATGGTAAAAACGGACCTTTAATATTTAGGCTATATAAAAAAGAGAGAACATCTTCTCATGTTACTTGGCTTACATCACAAATCGACATTTAATATACAGTCTATAGTATCCTAATAAAACACACTAGAAAATACTTTTGTGTGACATGCCACGAACAAGTAGGCTATCTCAAAGAGAAGAAAGGACACGTTCAGTCGGTTCATAAAGGCGAGAGATATTTTTAAAGCACCCGTTCGCAAAGAGATTAAAAATCACACATTTTGGGATCCCACATTACACTTAACAAACTTTTTTTTTTCAAGGTGATCTGGCTGGTTATCCAGACACACACATGCTGTGAAAAGAGTAACGGTGAATTACTGTTATTTATTTTTTTCCCCTCAGAAGCGCTCGATGTCCGCTATACAACAACGCTTGTGCTTCGACGACTTAAAATGGATGCCACTTGAACATGTACATTTATGATTATGCTAAGACTTACAGAAGGTGAATTGTTTTATGAGGTTTTTTGAAGATAGATTTGTCCATTTAAGTCCAGTCCACTCGATAAATCTCAAAAAGCCTATTTGTAATAATGAACACTCATCGTATGCACTTACTGCTAACTTACTGAGGTAAAAATGAGCGCGCGGTTTTTTTGTTTTTGTTTTTTTTTTGTTTGTTTTTTTCAGCGCGTGTCTATTACGTGAGATGACAGTCCGTGTTCATCTGGTTTGTATTGTGTTTCAGAGCAAACGAACAACGAACATCTCAACGGGGTTGTTTGTAATTACCGTTGATCTCCGCAGATATGTTTACCGCCTCAGCCCCGAGCGGCAACCGATCGCTGTACTCGGATCCAACCTCAAACTCCTCCTGCGTTTTGGATTGTGATTCGGGAATGGACTCAGTCACCACACTGCCCTCGACGTCCTCACCTTCTCCATCTCCCTCCTCGCCTTCTCCCTCTTCCAGCTCACTCGGGTTGAAGTTCTTCTCGGATCCCACAAAAGACGCCCTGGGGTCGAAATCCGTCGCTATTTGCTTTTCCATCTGATCTGGGTTTTGCGTCTTCATGATCAACTTGTAGGTCTTGCCTTGATACTTGTAGAGCAAATGGCAGCAGGTGGCGCCCAGCAGGGGAACGGTTGCCAAAGCTAGCAAAAATATGCTAACGACCACTATAATTAGCAAAGATGGGATTTTCTTTCTAGTTGTGAAGACCACTTGGACTTGACAGTCTTGGCCCGCATAGGTGAGGCACAGGGTGTAATTAGTGCCTGGCTTGAGGCCCTGGAAGCGATAGGTGTTGAGGCCCTCCTCTATCTTGGACCACTTCACCACTGAATGTCCATTGCCAGTTCTGACGCAAAGGTACAAAATGTCCAGGGGTGACTTTTTGGTGGACGTCTGGAAAAGACTAAAAGGCTCTTTATTCACAGTTTGGAGGTCTTGTTGTTGGCTGAGGTGAATGTTTGACTTCGCGTTTGCCATCTGGAAAGGGTTCAGCTGAACTTTGGCCTCAGTTTCTGAAACTTCCAAAGCAATAACTCCGAAATCAAATGTGTATTGTTTGAGTTCGTCCAAGCTGAGGTTGAAAGCATGGTTGGAGATGTACTGTGTGCCATAATTTATTCCGCATTTGCCAACAAATGGCAAAGTATCGGTCCCTTCTTCCTCTTGCTCTTTATCCACCGTAATGAGAGATGTTCCGGTTGGAAGGCTCTTTGTCTTCTCCTCAGATTTGGGCCACATGCTAATAACGCTGTTTTTGGAGCCTTTTGAACCAAGTTTGTCTTCTGGTAAATGGCTGGATGCTTTTGGGTCTAGCATGGGATTGATGGTGTGCTTTTTGGTGCCTGCCACAACAAGTCTCACTGAGCGCTCGGCTTTCCCCATGTCGTTGACAGCAGAGCATGTGTAATTTCCATCTTCTTTCTTGCTCATGTGAGGGATGATCAAGGTGCCGTTTTGAAACACAAGGAACTTGGTGTTCGTAGGTGGTCCGTTAATCGGAATCTCAATTTTTTCAATAATGGCTGGCAAAGGGAAAGTAATTAGTTGATTTCCAGCGTATATCTCCCATGTGACCTCAGGTTTAGGGGTTCCTTTTGTTTCGCAGTAAAGCATGACCATATATCCCTCATAGAGTTCAGTTTTTTCGATGTTTGGCTGATATGTGATGGACACGGACGGGGCTTTGCAGTCCAATTTGGGCATGCTAGTGACCAGAGTACCTTTGAGGTGGGAAGGAGCATTGCAGACAATGTTGTTTTGCTCAGGGATGGAGATTGAGGATTTGCTGATCCAGTCCCTGAGCCACTCAAGGTTGCAGGAGCAGGTGAAGGGGTTGTGGAAGATTTGAAGGTGAGACAAGGCAACCAAAGCATCAAACGTTCCTTGCACGATGGTGGTAAACTTGTTGTTGTTAATACGGACCGAACGCAGTTCCTTCAGGTTGGCAAAAGTATCCTTGGAGATACTGACCATCTCATTATTGTTCATCTTCAACAACTGCAGGGCAGTGAGACTGGTCAAGTCTTCCCATGGAAAATGCACGATTTTGTTGTAGCTAATATCCAAATTTTTCAACTGAATCAACGGAGCAAAGGTGCCTGTCTCAATGGTGACAATTTCATTGTGAGCCAACCAAAGAGAGGTCACCTGGGTCACATTTATAAAGTTTTTGGATTTCAACACTTTAATCTTGTTCGCTGAAAGACTCAGGGTGGTCACATTGGATGGCAAGCCTACAGGTACTTCCAGAAGTTCTTTGTAGGCACAATCTGTTAACTGGTGGTTTGATTTATCAGAGCATTTGCACTGCTCAGGGCAACTGTGCGCACTGCCAATCACTGCAGTCCCCAAGGCAATAAGCATCAGGTATTTGGTTGCCATTTTCAGCACCTGCCAAGCACACAAGGTGCAGATTAGTACAAATGATTTCTATATTTTTCACACACAAAGAACAAATCCAAGAGCCATATCAGAAAAAAGAGTTATGTAAAGTGATAACGCAAACTGACAGCGTTGCACATTATGAGGGTGATTATAAAAAGCATTTGATTTACATTGCACCTTCATGCACATTTATTTTGAAAAGTGACCAAATGCAAATGCCTTTGTATTATTTCTTGTCTCTTTTTTCAAGTTCTTGTCGACTAATTGAGATGAATGAGAGGAAACAAAAAAGACATCGGACATCCCCGAGCGTCCTGCTGTGTTGCCGAACGGCTCGAGAACGGAACGCTTGGATCATGTCACTGTCCAGCGTTCTGAAAACGCTATTCACTTTTTAATTAAACCCTATTTGTTTTGTAATTGTCTTAAACTTCTCGAGATTTGTAGCGACTTTTTCCTACCCTAATCGTTCGCTGAAAGTTTCAAGAAGAAATGCACTTTTACAGTTTATTTCCTCATGATTCTACTTACTTTCTGAAAATTTGTACGCTTAAGGTTTAACTTTTTAATATTGCCTTACCTGTAAGTGATATTCCTAACACTCGCGCGGATTTCAGTCAACACGACACTTGATGAAATGTATTAACAATATTTAATTCTCAGATGTCAGTTTATCCCAAAACATGATGCAGCATTTCATATCCCGTTGGAAATCTCTGCTGTTTTGGTTAGCAGAAGGCAGAAGATGCATTTTAGTGTATGTGTGAAGCTGAGCAGTCCAGAGAATGTTTTCTCCTCGCGCTTGAGTTTGGACAGAATCCACTGCGCGCTCCCGCCTCCACAGTGGAAGAGGAGGGATTGTGAACGCGCAGCCTCTCCCTTCAATTCCGCATTAAAGCCGAAGGGACTTTGCCGTCCAGATGAAGGTTATTCATAATTCAGATACAGTTGATAATTTATATCATACATGACCTATGCCCTTGTTTGTCTTTTCGATGTGAGTATTACCGAAATCCACGTGATAGGCTACTTTTTCCATGTAACAGCTATGCATTTTCTGTATAAATTTTACAGGTTAGTATTATTTTAGATGAAAAAGTCGCCCATCATAAAATAGGCTAATGTATGTACCAGCAACAAAGAAAAATTGATCATAAAATTCTGAATTTATTTCTGCTTTTATAGAATGAAAACAGAAGAGAATGTCTAAAAAGGAAGTCCAGCTAGTGATCATCTATTAAAAAGGAGCAGACAAGTATTATTATTTGGTAGGCTATTGTTATTTTTAATGTGGAGCGTAGGCTATTTTGTCTATGTCATTACAGATGTCCCTAAATGTCCCTAAAGTAAAGCAAACCAGTGGGTATTATAAAAATAAATAAACAAGTGAACTGAGCTGCATTAACAATGGCAACATGATGGAGCTCAGCAACAGCTGAATTTTCTGCTTGCAATTGCGGTTACTTTTCAGTGGAAATTGCTTAATTTGTTGACATGTCTGGACGGAGCCTCGCTCTTACGAAACTAAATACAATGAAAATGTGAATACACTTAACTTTTAAGGACACAGACCTTGTTTATGTCTATTCATCGCCTTTTATTTTGTTGCGGTTTGCGGTGGTGACTCACGAAACCTTTTTATATGCTGCTATCTAGTGGTCATTTTATATACTTGTGTCATTTTTGCGGTTGTCATTCATTTTAGTAGATTTTTTAACACGGGTTTGAAAACTTTACATTATTTCAGAAAAATACATAAATAAATAAATAAAAATCTGCAACATAATGCATTGTTGGAAATTAAAGGACAGTCTTTAATTGGTTACTATAAAGACTGTCCTTTAATTTCCAACAATGCATTATGTTGTAGTTGTTTTTTTTGTTTGTTTTGTTTTTTTGTTTTTAGTAACCAATAGTATGCTGTACTTAAGCCAAACCTTTTATTTTCCCTTTCTGTTCTCTGCTCCACAAATTGCTCTGTATTATATGGTAGGCTATGAGTTTTTACATCATGATTTTGTTCGACTTTAATTAGTTAGTTCGGCGTTAACTAAAAAAAAAAAGGTGTAATGTTTTTTCATAAGTCTGCAACTCTATTCTACAATAGAAATGCGGTGTTCAATGCATTTTCCCATTTGGAAGGAGTAGCATAGGATGATGCTACTAATACATTTATTTATCTAGAACTATTTACCAAAACAGCATAACATCTTGACATTTGTATCTCATATTAACTCTTTTGAAATCAGCCTACAGCAAAATGTATTAAATATACACTCAGTAGCTCTATATGGTGTGCTGACTTGTGGATGTAGCTTCAAAATACATTTTATTAAAATATAGGCCTATCAGAAAAGTTTTTACATATAGAATCATGAAAATAGGCCATTTCTGATTCTCCCACAGCATGTGAACAACAGTCTAAATCATTAACTTTCAATTTTAAATTCACCAATATGACAAATTCATCAACTAGAAAACATGCAACATTCCCACATGAATAGTAGTTTATAGTAAATACTATAGTGTTTTTGAACCATACTATAGTAAAGTGTATTATACTGTATATATTATAGTATTTGCAACACTTTGTTAATGAATGCTACAGCATACTGTAGTTTAAACTGATAAACTGTAATAAATACTGTATACTTTAGTTTTTACTACAGTAAACTGTAGTGTATTGTAGTATAATATACCCTATAGTTGTAGAAAACAGTACAGTGTTGGGTAAAGTAATTTGCACTCATTACTTCTCTAATGTTTTCATATTGCGTCATTGATTTCATTTGCATATCAGTCATTTTAATCGTTATTGGTGTTTTTACGTGTGAACTGAATTAGAGCCAAATCACGTTTATTAATGTTATATTTGTTTGCAAAATTTGCAAAACTAAACCATTAACTACTGCTGTTTGTGCTTTTTAATAAACATTTTCAGATCACTTCACCTCCATCCAAAATGTTTTGTTGCTGAATCAATTGAAATGTAATTTGAGTTGTGATTAAAATACATTTGCAGTATGATGATACAGACACAAGGTGGAGCTCAGCTTCTTTCCATGAACATTACACAGTAAACACACAAAACAGTGTTTTTGGGTCCTTAGAAAAAAATAGATCAAAAGTGTTGTCATTGCAGTATAAAAGCAAACTTCAAAACCCTTTTCTTTTTTTCTTTTTTTTTAAATTATGTTATTAATATATTCAATGTATTTATTTACAAAGTTGCATGTTTTAATTCTTTTGCTGTAGGATTCTCCAGAAATGTTTCTGCAAAGTCAGAGATGTGCTGCTGAAAAGTGTTTAAGTGATTGCTAAGGGTTACGCTGAGCAATAACTCTCATCAGAGAGCAGGTAAATGCAGTGAGAGAAAAGTATTTCACCGGCTGAAACTGAGAGCTTCAAGAACTGAGTGTGTCAGAAAAGAGACGCATACAAATGGACCAGGATTGAAAAACACTGCACTGAAGGATGGAAAAATACTATAAGTAAGAGTTGTAGACTACAGGTAAGAGTAATATAGTACAGATATGTGTTGTAGAGTGTATGTAAGTGTTGTATAGTACAGGTAAGGGGTGTATATGTAATTGTACAGGTAGGTGGCCTCAATAGCTATTTAAGTTTAACCTTCCTCAAAGGATGTCGGACCACCATTTTTACCTACATCAGTGCTTCCCAAACCTGTCCTGGAGCCCCCACCACTACACATTTTGTTTGTCTCTCTCAACTTACACACCTAATTCATCTCATCGGTTCATTTGTAGACACTGTAAGATCTGAACTGAGTTCGCAGGACAAATTTGACAAGCACTGACCTATAAATTTCTCAGTGTAAGGCCATTAGTCCTATTAAAGGCTTGATGTTCATCCCCGAGGTATCTGACTTGTCCATGGCTTCTGAGATACCTGTGGTGGCTGTCACTTTCTGAGGTCCCTGTGTTAGCCAACGCTCCCTGAGGTCCCTGTGACGGGCTCAGTGCCTGAGGTCCCTTTCATTTCCGGCCTCTAATATGTGAGATTAGTAGTATGTTCGTATTCATAGTATTCAAAATGAAATGTATATTGACAACCTACATTTTTATACTTTATAGAACATAATTTTCTAATGGTCATGAAGTAAGCTCTGTCATGAAGCAGAGCATGTCGTGGCCACTGCCCCTGAAGTCTCTTATTGTGTCCCTAATGACGTTCTATACACTGTGTACTTATAGTACGAACTACGTTTCTGCTCTCCGGGTTATAGAAGGGTTGTATCCTCTCAAACAGCACACTCACTTTTTTACTAACTATAAGCATATGCTGTTTCCCAGTTGAGGAAAATTGACTATAAATGCACGTAATGTTGCATAATGCACATAATTTCTACATTTTACTGTTAATGTTAAAAATATCCTTTTATGCCCAACAAAACTAGGCGTAATAGTCAAACTTTGCCTCAGCTTTGTAAAATCAGCGTAGTAAGTTGATGTGGTTGTAGTTGTATGTCTGCTGCCAATGTAATGTGTTCCTGAGTCCATGTCACAGTTACCTGTCCTTGAGCCAATGCTAGAAAACACAGTACAAGAGCCACAGCGCTGGGCCCCCTCAGCGCCACAGTCCAAGACCCCTCAGCACCGCGGCCACAGGTGCCCCTCAGTGCACAGGTAAAGCCCAAGCAGCCCTCAGTGTGGCGCGCACAACCCAGACCACAAACCACCACAGGACCATCTCAATGCCATGGCCAACATACAGGTGCATTCAGGGCAGTTGCTAGGGGGGTTGTAGAGTACAGATAAGAATAGTGGAGTGCAGGTGAGAGTTGTAGACTAAAGATAAGAGTTGTAGAGTACAGGCAAGTCCTGTGAAATACAAGTAAGAGTTGTAGAGTACAGGTAAGTCCTGTGA
Organism: Spinibarbus caldwelli; assembly: GCA_039654775.1. NCBI lineage: Eukaryota > Metazoa > Chordata > Actinopteri > Cypriniformes > Cyprinidae > Spinibarbus > Spinibarbus caldwelli. The sequence continues at coordinate 19,309,969 of CM077264.1, read as the reverse complement.
AATATAGGTAAGAGTTATAGACTAAAGTAAAGAATTGTAGACTAAAGGTAAATCCTGTGAAATACAGGTATGAATTGAAAAGTACAGGTAAGGGTTATAGGTAAGAGTTACAGACTAAAGTAAAGAATTGTAGACTAAAGGTAAGTCCTGTGAAATACAGGTATGAATTTAAAAGTACAGGTGCATTCAGGGCAGTTGCTAGGGGGGTTGTAGAGTACAGGTAAGAATAGTGGAGTGCAGGTGAGAGTTGTAGACTAAAGGTAAGAGTTGTAGAGTACAGGCAAGTCCTGTGAAATACAAATAAGAGTTGTAGAATACAAGTAAGTCCTGTGAAATACAAGTAAGAGTTGTAGAGTGCAGGTAAGTCCTGTGAAATATAGGTAAGAGTTATAGACTACAGGAATGAGTTGTAGACTGAAGATAAGAGTTGTAGAGTACAAGTAAGTCCTGTCAAATACAGGTAAGGGTTGTAAAGTACAGGTAAGAGTTGTAGACTAGAGGTAAGAGTTGTAGAGTACAGGTAAGTGCTGTAGAATACAGGTAAGGGTTGTAAAGTACAGGTAAGGGTTGTAGACTAAAGGTAGGAGTTGTAGACTAAAGTTAAGTCCTGTAGAATACAAGTTAGGGTTGTAAAGTACAGGTAAGAGTTGTAGACTAAAGGCAGGAGTTGTAGAATACAGGTAAGGGTTGTAAAGTACAGGTAAGGGTTGTAGACTAAAGGCAGGAGTTGTAGACTAAAGTTAAGTCCCGTAGAATACAAGTTAGGGTTGTAAAATACAGGTAAGAGTTGTAGACTAAAGGCAGGAGTTGTAGAGTACAAGTGGCCTCAATAGCCATTTTAGAATTGGGCTGTTATTTTGTTAATTATCATCTAACCATAAATATTATAAATCAAACAGGCAGTATTTTTAGATAGTCCAGCCAGGACTGAAACATTTGCCTTTTCTGTTTGTGTGTGCACAGTCACTTTTTTGTTTGTGCACTTTAGTTTTTGTTGTCACCTCTATGTAAATCTTCAGGAATAAACTCTTGTTCAAAGGACCTTGAACTTTGCATTTCGTTTGGTGTGCGGATTTTTTGCCTTGGTTTTTGTATTTTTCTTTGATTGACTGAATCTACGCACCCGATTACAAACATTATTTTTGCTCTACGTAATTGGCGCAGAATTTGTTCATATTTTTTGAATATACAGTAACATGCCAAAAAAAAAAAAAAAATCATATTTAACGTGTGTTGTGAAAGCAGTCTAATTTGAACGTACTGATATTAAAGACAGAAGTAATGACAAGAAAACGCATCTTTCTAAGAAGTTTTCTTATCTTTATATGAAATTAGTTAAGCATAATATAACTAACGTAATGTTGACAAATAACGTTACTATAATGTAGTAACATATACAGCACGATTAGTGTCTGATTCACAAGCAAATGACTCTTATGATCTGGTTATTTTAATGATCACAATGAGCAACAATGTCAGAGCCGCAGCCTAAGGCTGATGATACACAAGTCAACATTTTGAGCAATTTTGCCGGGCAACTTTTTTTGAGCAATGTTTGGGCACTTTCCCGTTGAGAATGGGTAACAAATTTCTATCTGGATACTTTAGATCGGTCGTGGGCCCTGTGTCTCATCTGGTTGCCCGTTGACAGCAACATTGCCCAAAGTTGCCCCGTGTATCATCAGCCTAAGAGCCTCATCGTCTCAGTACAGCTCCACCTCCGGTCTACAGCAATGATCCCGAGCCACCGCAGCGCCATATCCGTATCATATTACAGCAATAAAACAAACTATTGAAAATAAACAATGCAAACATATTTTTGAATAAAGTGTGATTCTTCCACAATACACAAGTCTCCACTGTTATTTCTATCTTTTAAGGTTTCATAAAATGAAACCTCAGATTGATTGATTTCCTCAGATTGTATTTTGTTAACATGAGACAAATTCATACTGTAACAACGACACAGTTTCACACTGTATTACTAACTTGAGTTTATTCTGATTGAATTTTCATGGTATTCCAGAGTTGGCATCAGACATCAGTAACCAAAAATGTTTTTAAAAAAATCACATTTATATTATTTTACTTTTTGTTTTGACTTTAATCTAAAATGGAAACAATGAAGTCAATGTAATTGCAGTCTCATAGTTATGTTGGGCATATCTTAAAATCCAAATTACATTCTCTTGTGTTCATAAAAGTGTATAACACCCTTCTATACAGTGATCATAACGTATGGTTAAAACTCACAAAACCTTCTCAGGGATTTGACATAGATGGCAATTTAATATATTTTCCTAAAGCAGTCAGTAGTAGTGTTAAAACAGACAGGTGCTGTAGACGGTGACTTTGTGACTAATCTCCTGAAGCAGTTCTTTCACAGCCTTCTCCAGATCCACCAGCTCATTGGCCTTGTCCTCCAGCAGCTTCTGATTTTCATCAAAGCTCTTCTCAAGATCTGAAAAACACAGAAATTTAGTTCACTGTAAGTGATAGTTCACCCGTTGTGTGATAGTTCTTTTCTAATGCTGATGCAGTAATATTTGCTTCACAGGAATTAGAGATGCAGTATTGACGTACTTTTCAGAAGCTGAAGTTTGTCGCTGGCTTGTAGCAGCAGATTTTTGGCTTCCTGTTGGAGTTTCTCTGCTCTTTTCTTGGCCTCTGTCACTCCTTCAGCCTTCTGTGTGATCAGCTCCTCAACACTACTGTACTTGTCCTTCAGCTCTGAATCCAGATCCTGCATAAACAGTCCACAGCACAGGAGGTTACAAACCCAAAAAACTTAATACCAAAGATGACGTATCATGTCCAGGTAATTCATGCACCTTTTTGAGCTGCTCAGCCAGTGCACTGATGCTATCAGCCTCTTTCTCTGTGCTGTTGGTGCTGGTGGAGGTGTTGAGGGCCTTTTCTTTGAGCAGAGCTACATCGCTTTCCAACTTCAGGAGCCTTCGGGTGGCGTTACTCAGTTTTAGCTCCGAGTCGGACGTCTCAGACTCCACCTTTTGTACAAATATCAATTCCAAATTGCACCATATTGATAATGAACAGAACAAGCCTAAAATCGTCCCCTTGGAACAAATGACTGGTAATGTAGGCTTACCGAGACCAGCAAGTCTTGCGTTCCCTTGATGTCAGCACTGGCCTGTTTCAGTGCCTCGGTTACTGAACTCTGGGCGCGCTCAGCCTGCTGCAAGGCCTCCTTCACCATCTCAGCTGTGTCTTTCACATCTGTCGCCTCCTTCCTGTGAAAACCAGAGAATATACAAACATGTTGTTCAATAAACTGGCCAGTAGGTGGCAATGCTACCACATTCCACAGATATGGTACACTAGTGCAGTGGATCTCAACCAGGGGCCCACTAGAGGGCCACAGGATGACTTGATTTATATCAAAAAATTACTCCACTCTGCATCACATTTGCAAAATTAAATCCAGTGCTTGTTTCTTGCTAATTTTGGGGTGCTCGTTCCAAAAATAGTTTTGCTTTACGTCACATTTTCCTACTATTTTTTTTGCTTTCGACAACTATTTGTAAAACAAAGAAGTCTTGTATTATGCCTTAATCACCAGAAAAACTGCTATAAAGACATGATTCCTATCTTTTTCTGAGTCAGGTTACTTTTTGTTCAATTCTCAGCCAATTTTCACATGTATGAATGATTTAGAAGACATTATTTCATGCCTAATCTTGATTTTTAACATTTTGAGTTTTTATTTCATAAATACATGAAGGCCGATACATCCATATAATCTGAAAAAAAAAAACAACAACAACAACTACAAACAAAACTTCATTCCTTTCTCAAAAAAAAAAAAAAAATAGTACATGATGGAAAGTTTTTATTGGTATTTTTGCCAATCAACAAAATTTTATTACTGATATATTATACTAAGGTCAAATCTAAATTAAATTCTAAAATAAATAATGAATAAATAATAAAATCATGATGTAATCCTAATTTTTTTTCTTATTTCCTGTTCTATAACTGTTTTTTTTTTTTTTTTTTTTTTTTTTTTTTAAATATCATGATTAATTAGCGTGTCAATACTCCTAGTTTCTGTTAATGAAAAAGTGTGAAAACTTATAGTTTTTTTATAATTAGTAGAAATACTGAAAAGATCTTACATTCAGTTCAATTCAAGTTTATTTGTATAGCGCTTTTCACGATACAAATCGTTGCAAAGCAGCTTTACAGGAAATTAAGTTTCTACAGTATATTTAGTAGTAGCTTATCAGTGGTGACTATGTCAAGTTGATGTACATATGGCAGAAATGTACGCTAAAAATCAGTTAATGACGTAATCAAACAGACGATGAACACTATTAACAGCAAGGATTATATGTTGCAATCAAACTTATAGCAAAATTTGGTAGTTCTGTATGTTGTTACATATAATATAGGGGAGGGGAGGCTTGAATATTATGTTGGACAACGGTGAGACTCCGAGTCAAAAAAGTTGAGAACCACTGCTTTAGTGTCTGATGACATTTTTTAAGCATTAGAGGCACAGATCCCATGTTTTTGCAAGAACTATCAAATAGACTATTGCAGAAAATGAAAAGAAAAATTAACCTAGCATGCAAAATACAAATTTTGATGTTTATTTGATGGAAATAATAATCACATTTGGTAATGAGGTTGCAAAAATCGTGGCAAGTGCCTATTATATCAAACTGTTCTCTGGGATTGATGTAAATGACTGAATAGACCTCAGACCTGGCCTTGCGGGCTTGTTTCAGCAGGCTTTCTGCTCTCAGTATGTCAGCGGAACTCTGGTTGAGGATGTCCTCGACTTCTGTCAAGCTGCCCACGCGCTCCCTGATCTCTGCGGTCAGGTTCTGCAGCTGGGCTGGAGTAGTGGGCATCTGCATCTGCAGAACTTCATTGGCCACAGCCTCGATGCTTTCCAGGTCCGCTCCATCTTCTGTAGATCCAGATAGAGTAGGAGTTAAAATTCAAGGACTTGATTATCCAAGCAAGCTATCTCAAGGAAACCTGTAAGCGTTTCTTACGAGTGAGGAAGTCTCGGATCTGTTTGATAAGTTGGCGTAGCTCCTCGTTGCTTCCATCCACACGCTTTTTGGTCTCATTGGTTTTTGCCAGCACTTCTTGAGCACTAAGCTTTGCTTCATCTGCTTTTACCTTTGCCTCTGACACCTGAACATACAAATTAAAGAAAAATCCTACAATGTCTACACAAAAGCATTCAGCAGTTATCAAGTCCTTAACAGTGTGAAGATCCAAACAGAAGCATATCTCTACAAAAATGCATTGAACAATCTTTTATCATATCAACAGCAGATACAGTATCAGCTGAGAAACCTCACCATTTTGGAGAGCTTGTCCACTTCCTCCATAGCGCTGATAATCTCCAGGTCAAAGTCCTTGGCTTTCTGCCAGGCATTGTGGGCCAGCGTGGTGAGGCCATCACATCCCTCTCCTCCACACTTCCGGTTTCCTTCCCCATCCACACAGCTCAGGCCTCCGCAGGGAGAGTCGGCACAGTTCTCTGAGCCAGCTGGACTTCCACATGTCTATCCGGAGAGAGATCACAATGTTAAAACTAGGTTTTTATATTAACATATGCAAAACTCACTAGCCGGGTTTCCAACCAAAGTTTCGAATTTAACTTATGCGCAAAATTGGAATATGGCATAAAACATTTGTGAACAAGCACTGTTTCCATCCAACGACTCAAAGAGAACAAAATCGTCACTTCCTGATAAACTGGAACTATAAATCACTAAGAAATGTAGGAGAAGCTACTGATATAATAATTTTCATACATAATAAATTACTTGCGCCTCAGAGCAAGCAGAGGAAACATAATGAATGTGGTCATTGCTTTCGGAGGTGGATGCCTGCAGTTTGGGAACGCAGTCATGTAAGACAGCAATTATACAGAAATACTTTGATGACAGACTTTGCTCAGGCATTTCCAAATGACCATAATAACATTTCAGATGCTGTGAAATACGTCCCATAGCGCAAAGTCACATGACTTTTTTAACGCGCTTGGAGGAATTTATTAGCAAAATGCATTTCCATCTCCCATTATTCGCATTAACCCTTTTTTCGCACAACTCAAAAACCACCTTAAGCGAGCGTTTAAGCGAAACTATTTTGCGAATTAAGGGATTTTTATTCGAAATTTGGCGTTTTGCATTGAAATAGGGTGATGGAAATATAGCTACTGCCATGATGCTGGAGAGTTGTGTGTGATTGCAAAGGCTTTGCTATGCATTTGCTAGGTATTCTGGGTGGTTTCAGGGGCATTGCTGTGCAGTTACTAGCACACATATGTATAGATAGATGCTACATTCAACCACCCCAGAAACGTCAACGCGTCTGCCATCTCGGATCGGTCAATGAGTCGTCACTCACAATTAAAATCAATGACTTTCAAGATGCCACAACATTGTGCAGCCTCTGGTTGTAAAAACCACCGAAATTTAAATTCCTGAAGAAATTGGATAAACTTTTTTGACAGGTAAGAATGTGCTGGTTTGTGTTTTTAATATGTATTAACTCAATAGTTTTTTTAAACTATAGTACCCTTTAAATGTTGCTTTTGCTAACGGCTTCGTCTTGTTGTATCGTGTTAGTTTAGCAAAATCATCTGCTGAAGTCTATTGCACATATAGATGTTGCGTACAGAGCAATGTACAAATTTTGGTCTGTTACTGATTCCAAATTACATGACAAAAATTGTAGTTAGCTATGTAATCCATTACATTACAGATTTCAAGTAATATAATCAGACTAGTTTTTTATTACTTTTAGATTACTTTTGACCTAACTCATTTATCATGTTGATTTAAATAGGATTATCTTATACCATATTGATATAAAAATACAAAGAGTAAGACAATATATTCCATTAAACCATTGCATGCAACTTCCATCGCATTAAACATTACATTAAAGGAACTGCAAAGGATTTGTGAGTTTGATGAAAAGCCAATAATTAATTAAATCATAAAAATGTAAAATTAAAATAAACATTAATCAATCACTTACTTAAAAAAATAAATATTTGATTACCTGCATGTCATGTGACCATTAACCAATGTCAGAAAACTGTAAACATGCAAATGTGTTACTTATTTATTAAAATATTTATTTTAAAATCTCAGGGGTACTTCAAGCAAATATATTAGGTGAAAGAGGTTCAGAAGACAGAAAAGAGTATTTTAAAATGTAATATAATCTAATTACAAGTACTTAATTTTTTTAAATCTGATTACGTAATCCAGATTACATGTAATCAGTTACTACCCAGCTTTGCATGCGGATAACTATGGTTGCAGATGTACAGTCAACATGCTCTCGAGTGTTCACAGACCTGCTTTGACTAGCTTATGTATAGCGGTCAATAGAAACAGCCGCTAATAAGGCATCTACCTTTACATATCTATGGTTACTAGGGCTGCTCCCTAATAGTTGACTAATCATTATTTGACCAGAAGAGGCTTGGTCGACGTAAATTTTATTAGTTGCTTAGTCACAGAAAAAATAAAATAAAAAAATCCACAGGCGAAGTCACGCAGTCCATGACTAACAGATCGTTAACGGCTAGTCTATGGTAATACAGTACATCAGGCAGGACATCCAAACGCTCGCCTATCATTCATTGACCTCAAATATGTCTTATCATCTGAAATATATAAGTATTACTTTACATGGCCGCTCAATGTAATGTTAACCTAGAGAAATGTGCGCTGTTCAAGTGTCTGTGGAGATGAAAAGTAGCTCACTGCAGGACAGATGGAGGCACCGGTACATCACTTGCTTTTAAAATACTCCAACATTTTTGGTCATACAGATAAGAGTAATACATCTTTAAAATCTGTTAAGACTCTACGTTTATTTGTGTGCGCTCACAATAACAACAAAATGCTCTTTTTTAAAATAATGAAAGCAAACATGGTGCGCTTTCTGCCGTCTCGGTCTCTGTGAACTTGAGCGCGAAACTCCATGTAGCCTATATTTTTGCATTACAGACATTAAAAATACAGTAGATCTATAGAGAGTGAAATGTCTACTTTCAAATGAACCAATTCAAATGGAAGACAAATTCTCAGATTATTTAATCCATATGAAACATGCATACAGGCGCATCCACTGCTGCAGAGATGACGAGTCAGTGTCGCCGACTTCATCTCTTAAGCCGAAAACAAAGAAAGCACTAGTTTATCAAAATATTAAAATGTTAATGCAGTCTCCTTACTGTTTTTCCCTGACACGTTATAATCATTACTTCTGACGGTGCACTGTCGCAAACTTTATGCGTGTGCTTGAGCGCTTATTAGGCTATGTGGGCATTTAAAGGCGTATTATAATGATTTAAATGGTTTATTGATAAACGTGCGATTAGTCGACTAATGGATAAAATGAACGACTACCAGTCGACCAGAAAAATCCTTAGTCGAGGGCAGCCCTAATGGTCACTAGGGTGTTCTAGGCATAGATATGTATAGGTAGTTTCCACATTCATCTGCCATCTTGGAACTTTTGGAAAATATAGAAAATTTTCAGACACTTTTCGGAAATTTTGCAATCCAACTTTGGAAACCAATTACATGTGTATTCATATATACGTATAGCTACAGTTGCAGACGCACAATCAACTTGCTCTCGAGTGTTCACGGACCGACCTTTACTATTCCAATATGGCCGACGGCTTACATATAGCGGCCCACAGAAGCAGCCACTAATGAGGCATCTATGCATTTATATTTATGGTTCTAGGTAGATGTAAACTCACTGCTATGCAGTTGCTTGTGTTCTGGGAGTCTGATTACTGGCCCACCCCTAAGACTCTATGACACTCTTGACATTACTAAGGTTTTCACTTGTTTTATCATCCGCCAAGCAAAAACATAAGTCCAATCAGCAACAGTACACCTATCTTCAATGAGCCGCACAACTTGAGACATGTAATAGAAGGTTTAGAATATTATGTGACAAGAAACAAAAGCTTGAGGATCTCCAATGATTTTTTACAAAAATATAACATGAAAGTTACATTGATTTGTTTCTGAAAACTAAATTTTGCTAATTAAAACTACTGTATGTCAGTGATTAGATAAGCTCTTGACCATGTTCAACAATCTGTTAACTGCTTTACCTTCTCACTAAGCTCAGACAGGTCCAGAGTCTCCAGCTGTCCAGCGAGGTTGTCCAGTTTCTTCGCAAACTCATCCTGCCTTTGAATGAACTCTTCTTTGGTCTGGTTCATCAAGTCTTCTGTTTCTGTTCGCAGGGTGGCAGACTGATTGACCAGGTTGTCCGGGTCAATGGTGGAGGCATTTGCACGGATCTCCGCCATCTGGGACTGCTCATAGTATCGATTCACGCTGGCTCTGGCCCCTGTGGATCGAAAAACATTCTGCATTGATGCATTGCCTGGGTCTGTTGAAGAAAAGGGCTTTACAAGATATTGAGTGATGTTACTCACCTCGAATGTCTGAATTCTTCACAAACTGCACCTGCTCCTGAAGGTCCTTAACCGTCTGTTTCAGTTTCTGAGCTTCTTCTTTGAGGTACTTCAGTTTGGTGTCCGTGCTGTTGTTGTCGGATGAGATCTCGGACAAGGTCTCCTCCGTCAGGTTAAGGTTGGTGTTCATTTTAGCCATCAAGGCACTTCAGAGAGAAGATATATTCAAACAGATTATTCTCATGAGACCTAATGTGAAGGATCGAAACTTGCTTCCATGTCCTGAGAAAGGCTTTAACTTACGTAGCTTGTTCGAGAAGTCCCTGGATCTCCGTTAGAGGCTGAGTGGCTGGATTCTGGGCCAGGATGTTGCGGATAGAGTTGGCGCTGCTTTCAACGTTATTGATGGTGGCCTGGTAGGGTCCCGTAATGCCAGTGGCTTTGATGGTATTGACCTTCTGGACCAGTCTGTGGGTCTGGTTGGTGAGGTCACCCACAATTACATCCCATTCGGCGAAGCACTGGTGGCAGCGCTCACAGTGTGGGAACTCGCCCGTGTAGCCTCGAGCGCACGTGTCACATCGAGGCCCAGAAACACCTTCCACGCAAACGCAGTGACCTGTGACCTTGTTGCACTGCTGCTCCGCGATGCCTCTTGGGTCACAATCACATGCTGAAAATATACAGGAACACAAAGGTTTAAGTACAGAGAACTGAAGTTTAATGCAGACTTATCATTAATTAAAACTATTAAAAATATTTCTGTTAACTGAAATGAAGCTGAAATAAAATATGCATATTAGATATTTTAAAAGACCCTTAAACTTGGCAACTAACTGAAATAAGTTTTACGTGAAGCACTAAAATTACTGACTGGAAATAAATGAAAAATAAAATTGCATTGAAGCTAAAATGTAAAAATAAATTAAACCTAAATGGCAATATAAAAAAAGAGGGGGAAAAAACTATAAAAAATGACAAAAGCACATAACCAAATAACTAAAATTAAACTGAATTAAATTAAAATTAACTGACAAAAAATAAAAGAAAAACTAATCCAAATTATTTTTTTAAAATCTATAATAATATAGAACTAATACTAAAATAACACTGGTTTAAAGTTAAGCATGTTGCTAAGTTAACAGAGGTCTACTCTAAGCATAAAATACACAAAAATATTGGGTAAAATAGTATTTTTTTTCATTTATAAGAATTAATAATTTATCATTAACAATGAATTTATAAATTTGTAGAATTTTTGCATTTATAATAGAAGTAAAAAAATATATATTGAAATTACAACATTTTTAACTAAGAATTCAATAATTATGTGGTGTGTTTTGCATAAAAACATTGGCAAAATGGTAATTCAGTAATTATATTTCCTCCAAATTAGTTGGGTAGATTGCTTGGCCACATTTCTACAAAAAGAGACAGATTTTAGAAAAATAAAATCTGAAAGGCTAAAAAAAGGTAACCAAGATGTTTAAGACAACAGTTCATTGACTGTGGCATTTTCTGTCAACAAGTGCAAACTTTGAGTTACTGTGACCTTATTAAGGCTGGAGTTGAAAGAGTGAGCGATGGAGTCAGGGAGAGGTGGCGGGAGTGGAAGGATGAAGGAAAAGATTGTTTGCTCACTTTAGTGCTGCACTGCACTGCGAGTGTTTGGTGAACAAAAGGCAATAACTGCCCCACAATGACAGACGAGACACTTAGCAAACATCACGTTAGGAATAACTTAACATGAGGCCCTTAAAACAAACATACTCATCCACAGAACATTCTAGTTGTAATGGCCTTGTTAACCTTCATCAAGACCATTTTCACCAGTCAACGAAACCATTTCTCATTTTCAATTTTTTAACATAACTGTTTAGCACTATTCCAAAACCAAGCTAGCTGTCTACTGCAACAAAGATACCTTCATCCTATTCAAATGTGTAGTTTAAGTGACTGATTTTGAATGCTCTACACAGGCAGTAATTCTGTTAACCACAACAATAGTGCTCCTCATGCAACATGCAATTGATTCCAATAGACTTTGGCATTAGCATGTTGCTAAGCTAACAATGTACTACACTAATAAGCATAAAAATACTTAGCACTCACAAATATTGTGTGAAATAGTCAATTTTAATTAGATTGAACTAATTTTTATCAATACTTTTAAGTACTGAGTGAAATATCAGCACAAATCATTCTGATGGTACATTCAGGCCCTGCTGAAAAATTAGTATTTATGAGTTGGAAACTACGACGTCAGGTGGATTTAAATCACTTTACTCGAAGCAACATATCAATGTAACTTATTAAAAAAAATAAAAATACAACAATATTCTTTAACTGCTTCTATAAAAATGATGAATAAGGGTGGCTTTTTTGTGTTTTTATTCAATTTATGAAGTTGCTGTAACCTGAATCATTAAACGTACAACACTATCATATTTTGTGTAAGCAACTTTTACTGTAAGTGGAAAAAATTATTTCATTAATAATTTCATTAATTAAACAAATTTACTACATCCATCGAGTTTCGCCATGTTTTCCAACTCTAGGCTGAAAACTAAATTTGCATTCGCAAGGTTTCCCATTCATAATTACGACTTTGTGGTGGCATCCATTCAATTCGCAAATACAAAATCAGACAATACTCACATCATGGAGTCTGGCTGCGCAGATTTCTCCATTAAGACATAATACTGTATAAAAGACAGATTTTATGCCTGCTCTAACCCATCTCATCCCCTCGTATCAAAGTATACAGTTGAAAATGCAGTGTAAATGCATTCATGCCACCTCTGAGCAGCATTATGCAGTCTGTGTAAAGACACAAAAATGCCAGTTCAGAAGTGTTTCTGTGCCAACTTTGTAGTGTAAATTTGGCATTAGAGGGCAGGAAAATGATGCTGCCTAAGTAGGTTGGTAGCTCACTAGGTTTTGTAACAGCGCATGTCTTTACGTGTAAATAGGTAACCAGAGACCAGCACTTTTTTGACCCCTGAGAAGAATTCAGGACAATACGTGTGACACATAAAATACGTGAATGAGGACCCTGTTTGGAAAGGTTTGTTTACATAAAACGCATTCCAGTGTGACGTGATCAAACACATTCCACAGGAAAAGACTCCTTTACCTAAGGCCGCTAATGCATACAAGGTACTAGAGATAGGGAATTATCTCGGAGGTTAATCCCTGCTATTATCCAGGGGGCCTGAGGCAGCACTGGGGGTGTTTCTTGTTGGGACAATGCCGTGAATGTGACCCCTGGAGACGGTAACAGGCGTAGGAGCTTTTGTGTTGGTGATGGGAAGTATTTAGTAGCAATTGACACAGAAATTCTAGGATAGGCTTTCACTGCCCGAGGAACACATCTGCATTTTATTGTTTAAAAGGCGGCTTGAGAATTACATGAACCTTTGAAAAGCAGGCCTAAAATAAACAAGATTTAATGCAATGCAGTGCGTTTGTGTACTCCGCAATCGTTTACATAGACGTATATGGCTAAAGCATGGGGATGCAAAACATATCACACGCCAACTGAGAAGGAGAACCACTGTCTCCCAGACTAAACCACTCGAGGGGTACTTCTGTAATAACAAAGTCCATTTTACTGCAGTTAAACATTCATGACAGTGTTAACAAGCTCTTGGAAATTATGCTTTAAAAAATGCACCAACTTCTGGGTTGGTAATATATTTGCCAGATCTATGTAAACAGTAACCAGCCACAGGCTTAATATGAGAACCTCATGGCCGCAGTAACTTCGAATGTAACTGTCAGTAGGTTTTCATTTACAAATATATGTTTTACATGGTTGTCCGATACAGGAATATATGTACGGGTGCACATAAGTGGTGTGCAGGTGTGAATGCGCGACCAAAATAAAAAATAAATAAGTTCAAACCGCTGATTTGCGCACCGACATGGTTGACAGCTGTTAATGCACTGTTACACGCAAATCTAAGTTACATGCTGCCGGTTTCGGCATAACACGTGAAACTGTGACATTTCGTTCACTGATGCGCTTCAGTCAGAAGCGCTAAAACTTGCCGGCAACCCGCCAAAATAAAAGCTTTCTGGTTTTAGGTTTGAAAATGTTGAAAATTTATATAAACAAAGAAGAGTTGAAAAGAAAAAAGAAAAATGTAAATATTAGCATTGTATTTTTTAAGTGTACTATAAAATAATTGTATTTTTATTTAAAGGGGTCACATGACGTTGCTAAAAAGAATATTATTTTGTGTAATTGGTGTAATGCAATGTGTTTATGCGGTTTAAGGTTCAAAAAACACATTATTTTCCACATACTGTACATTATTGTTGCTCCTCTAAGCCCCGTCTTTCTGAAACGCGCTGATTTTTACAAAGCTCATCGTTCTGAGAAGCGAGGCGTGCTCTGATTGGCCAGCTATTCAGTGCGTTGTGATTGGCCGAATACCTCAAGCGTGACGGAAATGTTATGCCCCTTACCGTATTGTGATGCCGTGTCCTGGTGCGACGACACAAAAACAATAAAACCCATTATAAACGAGGCATTTGTTGCATCCAGTGGGGACATAATTACTGATTATAATGACTTATATGGTCTTTTTACGTGTCGCGTTGTATCACGCCGCGTAAACATTACCATGTCTGCATTTGTGATCGGAGAAACGACAAACAACAAGTGCTACTCTACACTGCTCAAAACTCACGTTTGAATAGTCAGTGGCAAATTCTTCAAATTAGAAAATGTACTTACAGGCTGTGAGTCAGAAGCGCCAGACTGTCCTTGCAAAGTTGGAATTGCCCCACTTTATAGAAACAGTCTTTGACCACAGCTGACAGGCTACTCCCAGGTTCAGGAAATAGTCCTCCGTAAAATGTGCTGCACACACTCGAATATTTGGGTTGAACTGTTCTGGAACAGTGTTGTAAATACTACTTAACCACTGATTTCTAGTTGTGTCCTCTTTTGGAAACCCAAACAAAGTAGTTTCGCTTTCTCAACAAAACACAGCGTCTCCATGACTTGGCGCCGGCGGCAGCAACAATACTACACCGAGAATAAAAGTCCCGCCCTCTTTCTTTGCGTATACGTTTGGGCGGTGTTTTGCATATCTTCCTACACAGTGACGTAGACATGTGGGGGCGTGTTTGAATGGGGCGTTTTAGGGGGGCGTGGCTGAGTCTTAACTTTTATAAAGAATATCTCTTTGGTTTTGAGACTTTAGTCTTTGCAACTTCAGGGATCTTATCTATGCACAAACAGCTTGTAACACTCCAAAGAAAAAAGGAAAACTTGAAATCGCATGATATGACCCCCTTTAATACACAGTTTTAATTTCAAAATAATATATTATCACACTTTTATTATTTTGTTTATTTAGATTTTTTAAGTAACCAAATTAAATAAAGCACAACTAATATTTGTACTATTATTAATTCTTTTATTTTTATAGCTATATTTAATAGGTCACACTATGTGCAGTGTCAACACCAAACCAAATCTCTAGGTGCTCTCATGAGAACCAGACCGAAAAACTTATGCACCCCTGAATATATGTATTCTTTCCATCTGTTTTTCATCACCATGCAGATAAGGTTATTGTAAAAATGCATGGGAGGAAATGTTACCTCTTGAACTATGTCTGGCTATCATTCCTTTCACAAGGGCTTTTAGAGTTTAAGGAACATTTTACCAAATTTGTTTTACTGTTTGACTAATAGAGCATGAACTTTTAATTAACATTTAGGCTTTAAACATTTATATTCAAGATATAAATGATATAAATTCAAGATTCCTCAACTGTAAGTCCCTTTGGATAAAACTCTCTGCTAAATGAACAAATGTAAATAGAAATGTAAATGTAGCACCATAATTGATCAGAATTCGGATCAGACGAAAAGGCACACGAAAGTTGTACTAATTATACAAAAAGTTAAACTGGAAACCAGTTGTGGTTGGACAAAACGTAAAGCTTGGGATTTCACAAGGTTATCGAACTAGTATTTAACAGGAAACCACATAAAGCACAGCTCAAGCGGAACAAATTCTCAGTGCTGTGCTGGAAGAGGGAAGAGCACACTGAGGGCGAGTCAACAGGAGGTTATAGAGGGGTAACTGGATCTTAGAGGAACACAGGGGGCTTCCTGCTCCATCAGGACTCTCCAAACAAACGGAGGGGTGTGGGGGTCGAACAGATCTCTGTCAGCACACCGCTTTATCTGCTCAAAGAGAGTCCAAAACCTGCTCTGCTTAAGACCAAATGGCTTATTAAAGGAATAGTTTGTGTGAAAAAAACCCTGCATTTGATTACATTCATGTCATTTCAATAATGTACCATAAAAGTTGTTTTTATGACTTGTTCGGCTTTGTGTGAACAGACTGAAATGTTATTCACTGGAAATCTCTTTCGCCAACTTGTAAAGTGATGGAATTGCTGATGGTGGATCATATTTTACATGCATCACCCTAGGCAATGAGCTGTTAATTGGGCTGAGATTGTAGTGAATGTCTAATAAAAAGCATCACAATGATCTTGAAGGAGATCTGTAGATAGCCAACTCTTAAATTACCATCAGAATCTGCACTTTCCTTGTGTTCAGGACCGCAAAAGCACCAGAAAATTCTTCATCAAGTTCAAATAGATTTCCAAAGATATGGTCTGCACAGCCGCAAATACAGTCAGAGAGAGGACAAAGCCTCTTTTCTGAGGAGGAGCACTGCAGCAGACACTAATAGCCCCATAAGGGAAAGCCCACGAATACAAAGGTGCATTGTGGGAGTAGAGAGGGTATTGCGAGGCTTCGACAGATCTCCCATGAGCTCGTCATGGTCGTGCACATCTGGAGCGAATCAGAGAGTGGGCCGAGGACTACTCTATTCTGCTAGACATTCCTACAAAACTGGGTTGCCTACAGATTTTATGGTTTGGGGTACTGGCAGCACAAATCTGCAGTGTTTGCAATGTCAGCAAAATGAGTTTAGTTGCGTTATCTGGGTTTATTCAATGTTCAGCAGTGATCATTTAAATTCAAGATTTACCTTTTAAAATGAAATTAAAATAACTACATTTCCCTGGTCTTATTGTGCACGTTTTATTGGTGTGAATTTTTCAGAATACAAAATAATAGTTTTCGAACTACTGTCATAACCAAGACTACATAGGTGGGGGAAAATTATATAATAATACTATTATATTAAAAGATATTATATATATACAGTGGGTACGGAAAGTATTCAGACCCCCTTAAATTTTTCACTCTTTGTTATATTGCAGCCATTTGCTAAAATCATTTAAGTTCATTTTTTTTTCCTCATTAATGTACACACAGCACCCCATATTGACAGAAGAACACAGAATTGTTGACATTTTTGCAGATTTATTAAAAAAGAAAAACTGAAATATCACATGGACCTAAGTATTCAGACCCTTTGCTGTGACACTCATATATTTAACTCAGGTGCTGTCCATTTCTTCTGATCATCCTTGAGATAGTTCTACACCTTCATTTGAGTCCAGCTGTGTTTGATTATACTGATTGGACTTGATTAGGAAAGCCTGTCTATATAAGACCTTACAGCTCACAGTGCATGTCAGAGCAAATGAGAATCATGAGGTCAAAGGAACTGCCTGAAGAGCTCAGAGACAGAATTGTGGCAAGGCACAGATCTGGCCAAGGTTACAAAAAAATTTCTGCTGCACTTAAGGTTCCTAAGAGCACAGTGGCCTCCATAATCCTTAAATGGAAGCTGTTTGGGACGACCAGAACCCTTCCTAGAGTTGGCCATCCGGCCAAACTGAGCTATCGGGGGAGAAGAGCCTTGGTGAGAGAGGTAAAGAAGAACCCAAAGATCACTGTGGCTGAGCTCCAGAGATGCAGTCGGGAGATGGGAGAAAGTTGTAGAAAGTCAACCATCACTGCAGCCCTCCACCAGTCGGGGCTTTATGGCAGAGTGGCCCGACGGAAGCCTCTCCTCAGTGCAAGATACATGAAAGCCCGCATGAAGGACTCCAAGATGGTGAGAAATAAGATTCTCTGGTCTGATGAGACCAAGATAGAACTTTTTGGCCTTAATTCTAAGCGGTATGTGTGGAGAAAACCAGGCACTGCTCATCACCTGTCCAATACAGTCCCAACAGTGAAGCATGGTGGTGGCAGCATCATGCCGTGGGGGTGTTTTTCAGCTGCAGGGACAGGACGACTGGTTGCAATCGAGGGAAAGATGAATGCGGCCAAGTACAGGGATATCCTGGACAAAAACCTTCTCCAGAGTGCTCAGGACCTCAGACTGGGCCGAAGGTTTACCTTCCAACAAGACAATGACCCTAAGCACACAGCTAAAATAACGAAGGAGTTGCTTCACAACAACTCTGTGACTGTTCTTGAATGGCCCAGCCAGAGCCCTGACTTAAACCCAATTGAGCATCTCTGGAGAGACCTAAAAATGGCTGTACACCAACGTTTACCATCCAACCTGACAGAACTGGAGAGGATCTGCAAGGAGGAATGGCAGAGGATCCCCAAATCCAGGTGTGAAAAACTTGTTGCATCTTTCCCAAAAAGACTCATGGCTGTATTAGATCAAAAGGGTGCTTCTACTAAATACTGAGCAAAGGGTCTGAATACCTAGGACCATGTGATATTTCAGTTTTTCTTTTTTAATAAATCTGCAAAAATGTCAACAATTCTGTGTTTTTCTGTCAATATGGGGTGCTGTGTGTACATTAATGAGGAAAAAAATGAACTTAAATGATTTTAGCAAATGGCTGCAATATAACAAAGAGTGAAAAATTTAAGGGGGTCTGAATACTTTCCGTACCCACTGTGTATATATATACATGTTTGGGGAGAAGTTTCTCTGCTCGCCAAGGTTGCATTTATTTGAACAAATATACAGTAAAAACAGTAATATTGTGAAATATTATTGCAATTTAAAATAACTGTTTTCTGTTGTAATATATTTTAAAATGTAATTTATTCCTGAGATGCAAAGCTGAATTTTTAGCATCATTACTCCAGTCTTCAGTGTCACATGATCCTTTAGAAATCATTCTAAAATGCTGATTTGGTGCTTAAGAAACACTTATTATTATTTTCAATGTTTATTATTATCAGTTGTGCTGATTTATATATATATATATATATATATATATATATATATATACAGGTGCATCTCAATAAA
The DNA here is from genome assembly GCA_039654775.1 of Spinibarbus caldwelli. Taxonomy (NCBI): domain Eukaryota; kingdom Metazoa; phylum Chordata; class Actinopteri; order Cypriniformes; family Cyprinidae; genus Spinibarbus; species Spinibarbus caldwelli. Next base: position 19,291,346 of record CM077264.1, on the reverse strand, counting down.
TTAGAATGTCATGGAAAAGTTCATTTATTTCAGTAATTCAACTCAAATTGTGAAACTCATGTATTAAATAAATTCAATGCACACAGACTGAAGTAGTTTAAGTCTTTGGTTCTTTTAATTGTGATGATTTTGGCTCACATTTAACAAAAACCCACCAAGTCACTATCTCAACAAATTAGAATATGGTGACATGCCAATCAGCTAATCAACTCAAAACACCTGCAAAGGTTTCCTGAGCCTTCAAAATGGTCTCTGTTTGGTTCACTAGGCTACACAATCATGGGAAAGACTGCTGATCTGACAGTTGTCCAGAAGACAATCATTGACACCCTTCACAAGGAGGGTAAGCCACAAACATTCATTGCCAAAGAAGCTGGCTGTTCACAGAGTGCTGTATCCGAGCATGTTAACAGAAAGTTGAGTGGAAGGAAAAAGTGTGGAAGAAAAAGATGCACAACCAACCGAGAGAACCGCAGCCTTATGAGGATTGTCAAGCAAAATCGATTCAAGAATTTGGGTGAACTTCACAAGGAATAGACTGAGGCTGGGGTCAAGGCATCAAGAGCCACCACACACAGACGTGTCAAGGAATTTGGCTACAGTTGTCGTATTCCTCTTGTTAAGCCACTCCTGAACCACAGACAACGTCAGAGTCTTCTTACCTGGGCAAAGTAGAAGAAGAACTGGACTGTTGCCCAGTGGTCCAAAGTCCTCTTTTCAGATGAGATCAAGTTTTGTATTTCATTTGGAAACCAAGGTCCTAGAGTCTGGAGGAAGCGTAGAGAAGCTCATAGCCCAAGTTGCTTGAAGTCCAGTGTTAAGTTTCCACAGTCTGTGATAATTTGGGGTGCAATGTCATCTGCTGGTGTTGGTCCATTGTGTTTTTTGAAAACCAAAGTCACTGCACCCGTTTACCAAGAAATTTTGGAGCACTTCATGCTTCCTTCTGCTGACCAGCTTTTTAAAGACGCTGATTTCATTTTCCAGCAGGATTTGGCACCTGCCCACACTGCCAAAAGCACCAAAAGTTGGTTAAATGACCATGGTGTTGGTGTGCTTGACTGGCCAGCAAACTCACCAGACCTGAACCCCATAGAGAATCTATGGGGTATTGTCAAGAGGAAAATGAGAAACAAGAGACCAAAAAATGCAGATGAGCTGAAGGCCACTGTCAAAGAAACCTGGGCTTCCATACCACCTCAGCAGTGCCACAAACTGATCACCTCCATGCCACGCCGAATTGAGGCAGTAATTAAAGCAAAAGGAGTCCCTACCAAGTATTGAGTACATATCCAGTAAATGAACATACTTTCCAGAAGGCCAACAATTCACTAAAAATGTTTTTTTTTTTATTGGTCTTATGAAGTATTTTAATTTGTTGAGATAGTGAATTGGTGGGTTTTTGTTAAATGTGAGCCAAAATCATCACAATTAAAAGAACCGAAGACTTAAACTACTTCAGTCTGTGTGCATTGAATTTATTTAATATACGAGTTTCACAATTTGAGTTGAATTACTGAAATAAATGAACTTTTCCACGACATTCTAATTTATTGAGATGCACCTGTGTGTGTGTGTGTATATATATATATACACACAGGTGCATCTCAATAAATATATATTTTTTTTAGGAAATCATGATACTTTTTCAGGATTCTCTGAAAGTTCAAAATAACAGCATTTATTTGAAATAGAATCTTTTGTAACATTATAAATGTCTTTATTATAAACATTATAAATGTCTCTGCCAGTTTTAAGCATCCTTACTGAATAAAAGTAGTAATTTATTTAAAAAAAAAAAATCTTACTTACCCCAAACTTCTGAAATGGTAGTTTTTATAATATAATATAAATTAAATAATAATATAATTATTATTAAAACAAATATCACAGCCAACTTGTCTTAATACATTAAAAATAAATGAATAAAATAATGTACTGCAATAAATAATTTCCTAAATAATATTCTGGTTCCCTTAGAAGTACATCACATTACTAAAGTTAAATTCATTGCAACTTATTATCATAATTGACTGGGTCATTTATTGCACTGATAATTTTCAGTTTTTCTGAACTCACCGTGGCATTTGACCTCAGGGTTTCCCCAGAACAGCTCTCTACACTCTCGGCAGGTTCTGCCGCCAAACCCGGGTTTACAAGAGCACTGGCCCATAATCTACAGCACAGAGAATAAAAAAAAATACAGATTAATCCATGTGCACTTTATTACTATCCCAAACATGACATATTTGTGTGAAGGTGGTCTGACCTCATTGCAGGACGAGCTGAAGGAATGGTTGAGGTCGCAGTCGCAGGCCTCGCAGCCTTTCCCGCTGGCCATATTCCAGGTGTCCGGTGCGCACTGATCGCAGTGCTGGCCCACCACGTTAGGAAGACACTGACATTGACCGCTGTTCAAGTCACAGTTGCAGTTACCAGGAGAGGGGCACGTCTCCTCAACAGTGCCCATATGATTACACACACACTCTGAGAAAGACCAGGACAAAACATTAGAAACTCAGTGGCCATAGTTATACTAGATGTACAAAATGAACATTTTAAAATTATTATTATTTTTTTTTACTAGTAAAACAAACTTTATCTAGACTTCAAAAGTACTAATATTTTTAATTGTTCATGCTATGTTTTAAATAGATTTATAAATCAGACATTGTATCGACAATAATACTTGTCCTAACTACACTACCAAAGGTGCTTTTTAATGTTTTTTTTTTTTTTAAAAATAGTCTTCTGCTCACCAAGCATGCACTTATTTGATCCAAAATACAGCAAAAGCAGTAATATTGTGAAATATTTTTACTATTTAAAATAACTGATTTCCATTTGAATATTTAATAAAATAAAATGTAAAAATAAATATAAAATGTAATTTATTCCTGTGATTTCAAAGCTGAATTTTTTAGCATCATTACTCCAGTCACATGATCCTTCAGAAATCATTCTAATATTCTGATTTGCTCCTCAAAAAAACATTTATTAATATTATTATGTTGAAAACAGCTGAGTAGAATTTTTTCAGGTTTCTTTGATGAATGGAAAGTTCAGAAGAACAGCATTTAGCTGAAATAGAAATCTTTTGTAACATTATAAATGTCTTTATCATCACTTTTGATCAATTTAAAGCATCCTTGCTAAATAAAAGTATTAATTTCTATCATTTCTTTTTCAAAAAAAAAAAAAGAAAAAAGAAAAGAAAAGAAATTATACTGACTCCAAGATTTTGAATGGTATTTATTTCAGATAAATGCTGATCTTTGGACCTTTCTATTCATCAAAGAATCCTGAAAAAATTGTACTCAACTGTTTTAAATATTGATAATAATAATAATAATAATAATAATAATAATAAATGTTTCTTGAACAGCAAATCAGCATATTAGAATGATTTCTGAAGGATCATGTAACACTGAAGACTGGAGTAATGATGCTGAAAATTTAGCTCTTTGATCACAGGAATAAATTACATTTTAAAATATATTCATATAGAAAGCAGTTATTTTAAATAGTAAGAATATTTCAAAATATTACTGCTTTTGCTGTATTTTGGATCAAATAAATGCAGGCTTTGTGAACAGAAGAGAATTCTTTAAAAAACATTAAAAATCTTACTGTTCAAAAACTTTTGACTGGTAGTGTACTTTGTACTACAATTTTATGATCATATTTTTGTAAACACAGTATTGAAACACTGAAACAATGAAACTTTTCTTCAAGAACTTACTTCTGCAGCTCTGGGTCAGTGCATTGCCGTAATAACCGAGCTTGCAGCGGTTACAGCCCTCGCCCTCGGTGTGGTACAGGCATTTGAGACAAGCGCCCGTTTGGGCGTCACAGGACTCCGGGTCCATCATGTCGATGTTGTTGTTGCACTGACAGGACCGACATTCTCCGCCCACCTCGTGTGGATTTCCGTAATAACCAGGGGCGCATTCTTCACACCTGGCACCTAAGGGTGACACGAGACAGGAGGTGTTTTCAATTACAGCTCTCACCGCTACAAAATTACATATTACATATTACAAGACAAAATATCACCAAATTCTTCCACATACACTATCGTTCACTAAAGTTTTTTTGAAAGAAGTCTCATACTCACCAAGGCTTCATTTATTTGATAAAAAATACAGTAAAAACAGCAATATTGTGAAATATCATTATAATTTAGAAAGCAGAACTGTTTTCTATAAATGTAATTTATTCTTGTGATCAAAGCTGAATTTTCAGCATCATAACTCCAGTCTTCAGTGTCACATGATCCTTTAGAAATCATTCTAATATGCTGATTTGCTTTTTTGCTTTTGCTATTATTACTATTATTATTATCAATGTTTATTATTGTCAGTGGTTGTGCTGCTTCATTTTTTTTTTTTTTTTGTAAATCATGATACTTTTTTTCTGTTTAATATGTGTGTGTTGCAACTGTGATACACTACCATTAAAAAGTTTGGGTTAATTACAAGGAAATTAAAAGGAATTAATACTTTTATTAAACAAGGATGCATTAAATTGATCAAAAGTGACAGTAAAGACATTTATTTATTTTGTTACAACAGATTTCTATTTCAAATAAATGCTGTGCTTTTAGACTTTCTATTCATCAAAATAAATGGCCCTAAAAAATGTTTACACAGAAATATGAAGCAGCACAACTGTTTTCAACATTGATAATAATCAGAAATGTTTCTTGAGCAGCAAATCAGCATATCAGAATGATTTCTGAAGGATCATATGACACTGAAGACCGGAGTAATGATGCTGAAAATTCAGCTTTGATCACAGAAATAAATTACATTAAAATATACTCAAATAGAAAACAGTTCTTTAAAATTGTAATAATATTTCACAATATTACTGTTTTTACTGTATTTTTAATCAAATAAATGTAGTCTTGCTGAGCATAAGAGACTTCTTTCAAAAACATAAATCATAACAATTTCCAAACTTTTGAATGTTACAGTAAACTATATGACAAGTTCTAGCGTGTGTTATGATACAGGAAATTTACGGTGTTCGTGACAGATGCTCTTATGAATCAAATAAGATGTCTGCTGGTTACCTTTATATCCCTGGTTGCAGACGCAGAACACCTGGTTGGAGTCGAGGCTCTTATAACACGCGCCGGAGAACTGTCTGCCGCTGCCGGGACCGTCCGGACACATGCAGGGGCGGCAGTGGTCCCCAGAGCCCAGGACGGGGTCACCATAGTAGCCATTCAAACACCTGCAGAAGAGATTTTATAAATGAAAGGCTATACTTTCATGTAAACATCAACCTATAATGTTGAAGAAAGAACACAGTGACTAACCTCTCGCAGTGGTGTCCAGTGGTGTGGTCCCTGCAGGAGAGACACTGTCCCGTGAGTAGGTCGCACTGCTCAGCGTGGCCATTGCAAGTGCAGGGGCGACAGTTAGGGAATCCCCAGTGTCCCGGCAGACAGTGGTCGCACTGCCGCCCATATGCTCTGGGAATACACTCGCACTGACCGGTGGCCTCGTGGCAGAAGGAGTGGACGGACCCCTCAGGACTGCAATCACATGCTAAACCAACAACAGACCACAATTATGCTTGTGAAAGAAATACAAGGTGCAGTCTATGCTATTGACCAGTTGTACTTACGCCTGCAGCCTTGCGGCCCAAAAAGGAAGGTTGCTGGGGCGCATTTGTCGCAGTTCCTGCCAACCACGTTGGGACGACACTGGCACTGGCCACCGCTCGGGTCACAAACCGTGCTGAGAGACCCCTGGGGGTCACACTGACAGGCTGAGAGAAACAGAGGAGAGAAAAAAAGAAATATAGGGTTAATTCAAGGTAATTGGGGCATTTTTCTCAGTCATTTCAATGGCAAAAAGTGCTACAATTTACCTAAATTCACCCTAAATAAACTTCACCAATATTAGTGTTGTTTTTTTTTTTTACCAAATTCGATTGTTTTTCACACAGCTATTCCTCTTTTCTGTACATTCTAGAGATCAACCAATATTTTTTTACAAGATTTAAGGATTTTTCCTTACTCGAATATCGGTTCTGTAATATCGGTTTATATACCAGTAGACACGATTGACCAGTAGAAATTTGTCAACCGGTAGAGATTTTGGACTATTGTCTCTATCGTGGTTACATGCTCATGTAAAACTTATCATTTGCAATCGTTTTTAAACATTGCAAGTGATTTTATGCCATTGAAACACAATCAGCAGCGAAAGAGAACTCAATTTGCTGTATGCTTGAGCTATCTGAGAGACTGTTTCTGAGCGCTCTCTGAAAGGCTCATGCATGTGTATTGAACACGGGGAGTATTGAGTTATTTTTGCCACTTTATAGGCCCAGAACGAATAAATACATGTGTCAAAATGTCCATCTTTACAAGTATCCTCGTAAACACAGTAATTTAGGTCTAAAGTGAAAGCAAACAGCTGAAAAAGAAAACACCTGTGTAACAGTATATTGGATCCGGGAAGCTCTTAAAGTGACAGCAGTCTAATATTCCTGCTTTCTGTCATTTATGTTAATCAAACAACAAAAGACAGAAAATCTCTCACTGCTCTTGACTAAATCACTTTTGCAACTTTAATAAGAAGAAATATAATTTACAAACTGAAGAATATGTAGTGTTTTTATACATTTGATTACTTTATACAATGTATGTAGCATTTCTTATTTATTTGTTCTACAGTAGTTTTTTGTCCTATTGCTTGCAATTAGTTTCTTATTCTTTTTTAGTCCCTGATTGTTTACTTGCCTTTTTTTCTTTTTTTTTTTTTTTAGGCTAGTATTATTTTTTTTTTTTGTGATTTTGAGTCTGAAGAATTCTGACATTTCTATGATATAAAAAATTTTGATATCATAAAGACCTTATTTAAAGCAAAAAATAACTACATTGTGATATATATTGTTATCGTGAAATAAAATTACTCATATCATGATATAAGATTTTGGTCATATCGCCCACCCCTATATCGGCTATTATATTAACGTTTACTATTTATTGCACTATTAATCGTCATCTAAATACTCTGTGGAAATTAATTTGATATCTCCACGAACAATGCTGTTTGAGTGTCAAGTTTTTTGTAAGCACAAATAAATTCTTCAGACAAAATAACATTATTACACAATAATCATGTTTTAAAAAATTTCGGGATGACAAAGAGAGCGTTGATGAGATGTATGTGTCATTTGCTGCTACATAGTCTGTCAATGCGCTACTGACTAAAAATTGCAGGTATTTCAAAATCTAGGCTGACAAAAAATATGAATAATTCTGACAACATGCCACTCAAAATGAACTCTAATGTAATCTACTTACCGTTTTGTTTGTTACTTTCCTGACAATGTATAACTATTCCAGTACACTCTTTAATGGAATAAACAACACCTAAAACCTCATATCAAACTGTAGTTAAAAACTAATTAATGCATTTATATAAGTTTTATCAGTTATAATAAAACAATATTGGTTGATCTCTTCTACATTCATGTGTATCATCCATTATATTAGTTAATGGCTGTAAAAATACCTTTTGGCAAACAAAATTTTAATATCAGTATTAACAGGTTGGAGCTTGCATACAGTTTAGCATGGGCTCAAACCCAAAAAAGCCTCTCTGGTGGATGTGCACAGCTTATAAATCACACTGAGATAATTCACCGGCATTCAACTCGACACCTCAGTGGCTCCGAGTTCAAACCACCTGTGTAAAAATGCTTGCTTAGTGACTTGGCAAGCCATCTCACCATGAAAGACCCACAAAAACCCATGGTACTTAAGAGAAGTCATCTGGTGCAGGCCAGAAGAGCCGGGACATTTTACTTTCTTTAAACCAAACATCAGTCCTAGTGGATCGCTAAAGCAGTGCTGAGAAGAAACTAAAGTAACAAAACCACAAACCTTTTCAAAATAGTGACTGAGGTACAAACATCCTTTCCTAAAATGTCAGATGGTATAGCTAAAATTGAAAATATTTAATGTTTTATGATCTTTTATGCTTTGAAACAGCTTAATTTTTTACAAATCAGAGAAACAGTTTTTGACCAAACAACCATTATTGCAGATTAAAGGAGTGGTTGATTGCGATTTCACTTTTTTAACGTTAGTTAGTGTGTAATGTTGCTGTTTGAGCATAAACAATATCTGCAAAGTTGCGGCGCTGAAAGTTCAATGCAAACGGAGATTTCGTCTTTTAAAATTCTGGCAGTTTAATGCCTACAAAAACAGCTTGTAGGGACTACAACGAGTTACTTCCAGGGTCCGTTACATCACGAACCCAGATAAACCCTGCCCCCGGGAACATGCAACGAAGGGGGCGAGGCCATGCTGCACTGCTTTAGAGAAGAGGAAGAGAAAACTAGGGGTGCACGTAAAAATCTATTCATATATGAATCACGATTCTGTCTTCTAACGATTCTAATGGATTCACAAGTTTCAAAATCATATGTTCTAAAGCAGTGGTTCTTAATACTGTTGCTCGCGTCTCCCTGCTCTGTACACGCTCTGCATCTCTCTCTCTCTCTCTCTCTCTCTCTCTCATTCAGATCATCAGATCATCTCCAACAAACTGTTCCAATTATACACTTATTTTCACATAGCAATGAGAAGCGTTATACATGGTGTGGTTGCTGTGCTGTATTAAAGCTTTAATCAGGATAAAACTGTATATTAAGCTAACTGTATATTAAGCTAACAGAAGCAGTAGCATTTACAAACAATAGCGTATCTAAAAGTATGAGATAACAACAAACAAAAAACTTAGATCTTCCATTAAGAGCCGTGCTTGCACAGGTTCTGCATGATCCTCTTCACTAATATCCTCTGGGTCTCAATCGGCCTCAAATTGATAAGCAATATAGACGACGCCATTGTTTACAATACAACCGGACGGAGCACATGCCGCTGAGGTGAGGGGTGGGACGTTCAGATGCGCACTAGAGGCGGTTTAGCCAATCACAACACACTGGGCCAGCTAACCAATCAGAGCCCATCGCGTATTTCTGAGGGAGGGGCTTCATAAAACCAGGAAATAATCGGGGCGTTTATCAGAGAAGGGGCAGAGCGGTGTAGAATAAAGGTAAATTATGTAAAAAATAATGCATTTTTTAAAAAACTAAGCATGAACACGTTTGACTGCACCCCATAAACACAATCAAGCCTAGAAAAAAAACACTCAACCAACCCTTTAAAAGTTTTAAGTAAAAAATAATGTAGTTTTTCACTATATGGTAACTGATGGATGAATATTCAATTATTTCATTTCTACAGCACAATATCAATACATAACAAAAACAGTTATTTATAATATTTATTTACTAAAAAATTTAAATATGAAGAATTCCACACTTTTAAATAATGACACAAATGATTTATTGAAACGGACAGTTAAACAGACTGAATTAATTGATCTCACCAACTGTAACACCATTTTTTCCCACTAAACTTTAAATCAGGGATTAAAACATCTATTTTAATACTCTTATACCTATGATTACCAAGATGATGAAGGATCATGAAACTAGTCTGTTCATCACTATAATTTCAACATACTTTAATTAGAGTGTTTCTAGTTTTATTAGTTAGAATAAGTTTAATATTGTCACCATATTTGAGACTCTTCATTTAAAAACTATTGTTCATTTTGTGCCTTTAAACTGCTCTGTTAATATTTTATCATTAGATATAACTGTTATATATTTAAAAGTTACATATTTTAAAAGACTGCATCCTCACATAGCTTCAATTTTGTTTGCTACTTATTAAAGTGTAGCCTTGAAATGTGGCCTACTTTTCCCAGAAGGGAGTTTGACTGTATTTTTTACATTATGTATCATTTGAAGCTTGACAAGTTAGTTTCTTAAAGAATGACTTGAAGATGTCTTTTCAGTAGTAGTGTATGCTGTGTTTGATTTCATCATGTCGAAGTCAACATTTTCACACTGATATTTATAGTCAGCAAAGCTTGCGTTCTGATTTATGCCTCTAGCCATGTCTTTTGCTTTTCTTCTTGTCCTGACAGTTGATGAAATTGTAAAGTCTCAGACAGGAAGCATGTAAAGCAGTATAATTATGCCTGAGGCCCTGTTACAAGCTCTGACACGAGGCAGGAAAGCACCTCTGATGAGAGACAGCAGAAGGAGGAAAATGAAAGCTGAATGAACGATGACAGAATGAAGACTGGCACGACTATTATAAAGGGAAAAGGGTATTCTTATGCGGTTAGAGAATGGAGCCAAAGTCATGCGATGATGACAGGCTGAGAATCTGTATACTTTAAACAAAGTGGTAAGATCATAAAGATCAAGTTAGTATGCCATTTGTGATATTATAACTAGAATTCTTAAATAACTAATAATTCTTAAAAGTATAGTGTGGGCATTACACTTGTCTTTGCAACTAAAAATTGATGTACATTTATGCTAATAGATTGCTTAAAATCTACTGTTAGTGCATTTTGGCAATGTTTACTTCATGGTGTTTATACTGTAATATGTTGTAGATGGTTGTAAGTATACATATTTTATTTTCCTCACCTTTTAGAATGAGCTACATGAAGAAAAGTAAAGAATAAATATTTCAAAATAAGAGTCTTGGTATATCTTGGTTTGGCTTGTTTATAATTAAAAGTCTTGCATTATGCATGAAGTTTTTGTTTTGGGTTGTCCCTGTTTATTATTGGTATTTTGCTTAAACAAAACAAAACAAAAACATATTTTTGAATGAGCAGTCTGCAATAGTAAATCACAGACATTTCAAAATAAGAGTCATTGTGTATTTTACTCACTTTTGCGACTAAAATTAGATGTGCGCTAAATGTAAATGTGTTTAGGAGCGTGTGAGTGAATAAAAACAAAGCCTAAACAGGTCCTTAAAAATCTATAAAATTAAACTTTATGAAGTTTAAGGTTATAAAAGGGCTTAAATATCTTAACTGGTATAACAAATGTCTTATTATCATTTTAAGATGTCTTAAATACACAGTCAAAACAGCACTGTAGTGCATTCCACAGGTTTGGTTTCAGAGCTGTTTGCAATGAATTAAAAACGTAAATTGTAAATTTATGTCAATAGATTGATTATGATCTGCTGTTGGTGACTTATGACAATGTTTACTTTACGTTGTTTATATTGTAATATGTGACCTGTTCTGGCAAAATGAGTCACAATGAGCAAATTTTCAAAAATGAGGTATTTTTGTTTTTATATTATTCTTTCTCTATTAAAAGACCTTCATAATGATATATGATTTGTTGGAATCGGACAAAAAATGACTGAGCTACACCCGTTTGAATTCGAAAGAGTCAGCAAAGTTCATTTCGAGAAAAATTGAGTTAAAGTTTTCTGAAGGTTCCAAAGCAAAATCACCTAGCAACGTTGCATCTTTTTCTCCAATTCTATTCTTAATAATCATTACTATATTAATAATCACAGTATAGATATTTTTTATTTTATCTTTGTTGTTATAAACAAGAACAGATATAAATATAAGAAAGAAGTGTATAGTGTAATACTTTTTTCATTTTACATCTAAACAAAAGCATTCAAGTAAGAAAAAACAAATAATCAAATGTAAAAATCAATTTAGTGTGTACTTTACAAATAAATTGATTATTAAAACTACAAAAGCAGTTCGATCAATAACAGCAAATGATTCCCTCTATTCTTTTGTTGTTAGATTAACATTAATGGGACAGACGGCCTATATTAAGACATATGCACGGATCTAATATAATGTTACACATCTAAAGTTTTTCCCCAACAGTTCCCCAAACGTTCACTTCAGACATTACAGATTATGTTGCGCTAATGCTTAAATACTGTAACTCTGTTTATGTGTGTATATTTATCTGTTTATGTGTATATTTATTTGTAAAACATAGAAATAAAGATGTTTAATTACCATTTGGAGCATTGGGATTGCTAGACGAGGGCTTAATGAACAAATTTTTGTGAAATATTAAAATTCGACCACTTTTTTTGCCTGTAACTCAAAAGTAGCCCGTGCGCATTCTGACTCATTTTGCCAACATGGAATGAATGAATATTTTATGCAACTTTTTGAATGAGCAGTCAGTGACGGTAAAGTATATACATTTCAAAATAAGAGTCCTTGTGTATTTCAGGCTTGTTTATAATTAAAAGTCCCACATTATGTGTAGAGTTTTTTTGTTTTGTGTTTTTTTCCTGATTGATATCCTGATTTTGGTTTCACAATAAACTGTTTCTGAAATTTAATTCAACATACAATCATGTAGCATTTGTCTGGGCTTCCCCGTCATAGGAAGGAAAGACTAAGAACATCATTTAACACATATCATCATTATCATCACACATATTATTAGTAATATTAAAGTATTTTTTTTTTTATTTAAGGTGAGTAATTTATTATGACGTTATGGAGGTACCTTTAACTCCCTGGTGCAGAAAAGCCGATATACTGAAGATGTAATTCCTGCAGATATCAGTCATGGGGGTTTTCACCACTGCTTGGCTGTTCTCCAAACAGCGGTAGCGCTGGAAGGTTTCCCAGGCGCTGTTGGTCACCATGTCTCCACCTTCCGATCCAGAGCCAGAGAAAATATCCAGGTTTTTGCAGTGTGGCATGAGGACGATCTGAGAGCAAGAATAGCAATCGGTCGTTCAGCATTTGAAGATTCCAGTGCAACTGATATTGTCCATATGACAGGGTAAAACAGGGAGCCTACCGAGTCGATGAGCGTGTACGGCGACTGCACATCGCTTAGAGCCGAGTAGCGAGACAGACTCAAGCGCACAGTGTAGTTCAAGCCCTCTTCAAAACACACAGGCCTAGACAGCACCACATACCTGATGGGCAAAACCAAGAGAATTCACTTTCTCAGATTCAACACTCAAAGACATTAGCTTAATGAAACCTAGTGAACAGCCATCTACAGGTGCAGTCACATTTTCTGCAGTTCAGCAAATTTTTGCAGTCAAAATCAAGTCTTTCGATAGAAATTGGCACATTCTAATATTTTGCATGAAGATTTCCACACGCAGATTTCGCAACAGGTTCAAGTTGGTCATGTGGATTTGCTGCACTGACCAACAGAATCTGCTTTGTTTGAAAGTGACTTCTGTTTGAGCTGTGCTTCATCACTACACTACTGACCAAACACAATGGGTCAAATTTCACCTAAATTTTGCTGATGTGATCACATCTGACTGAAAACCTAACTAGGCAGCATCCTAACTGAAGTGACACATCAAAATAACTGATTTTGAATGCTCTACATAGGCAGGCCATGCAAATAGACTCAGCTTGCAATTGACTTCAATGGGGTTTTACGTTAGCATGTTGCTAAGCTAATAGCTTGATACTCTAATCAGAATAAAATGCAACAGGCACAAAAATCTTGAGTTTTTATTAGATTTAATTACTTTTTATTGTTACTTTTAAGCTTTGAATGCAATAAATATATCTATAATAAACACCTCTCTGGATTTATTGCAATGCATTCTGGGATTACGTTCTCTGTAAAGGATGCATGAGATGCTGCCTTAGAATTTGGTCAAAATAAGCAAAATGTTGTTCACTACCATCTAGAATAGCCTTCAGTGTTTTAGAATTATTTATATACTATTGTCGCTTTTATTAATATTTTGAATTAGCTTCTTAAATTTGTTATGTGTTTTTGTCATTTTGTATTACTTTTTTGTATTTAAATATTATATAAATATGTGATGAAAAACTTGAAATATAAACTAGAAATGTTGCTTTGGAAACTAATTGAAATAAATATGTTTAAGCTGGAGTACTAAAATTACTAAAACTGAAAGCTATGAAGCAATATTTTAAAAAAACAAATACGACAAAAGAACAACAAAATTACCAAAACCTAAACTAAAATTAAAATGAAAACTGAATATATAAAAGTAAAAAATAATTTGAAATATTAAAAAAATATTATAGTCGTATATGAATAATGACTTGGGTTGGTCAAATCCTGAAACCTATAGACTGTAAAAAAAACAGTGATAAAAAGCATTATTTATATAATATTGTAGTTTTTATAAACTTTTAATTTGAGTTAAATTTTTAGTAATTCAATTATGTACTTTTGTTGTTTTTACTTATTTATTTGTATTTGGGTTTAATTTATTTATATTTTAGTTAAGTTTTAGTTTTTATTTATTTACAATTAGTAATTTTAGAGCTTCAACTTTGTTCAGTTAGTTGCCAAAACAACATTTCAAATTTTCAACTTAGTAGCTTTGGCAACATTTCAATTTTTTGTTTAGTTTTTCATCTAATATTTAAGTTTTATTTTATTTCAGCTTCATTTCAATTGTTTTTAATGCTTTTAGTTTATTTTAGTCTTTGCAAAGACTACATCTACAGCATGATGACTTAAAATACTGCCTAGTTATTATTGGATGAAAGGTAATGTGCATCAGGTGTTTCATCTTTCTTCTCTCATACCTGGATCCGGGATGCAGAGACACCACCTGGTTGTCATCGTCGGGCATTGTGTTCGCACAGCGGCTGTCGGCGGTAATGACGCGAGGCCTGATGACAGTCATCAACACTTCCTCCCACTGCTCTGGCAGCTACACACCATGAAAGAGCAAGCAGATGAGGTAATGATGTATCTGCTTACCCTTTAACTCAAGGCTGATGAAACATGTCTTTACTGCATTACTAAGTCAAATGTCAATTCTAGTATTATACTATGTAGAGGAAGTCACCTGAGGTTCATATCGGATGATAATGTCATACTCCATAGAGTAGGGGATGTTGTCGATGCTGAACTCAAGATAGGCACCTTCAGGAACGTTCACAAAACCAATGCCAGTCCAAGTAGGAGATCTGTCCTGAGGCTGGGGTCTCGGGACAACCGTCACACCCTACCGATAGAGAGAGATATATAGAGATACATCATTCAAATACTCAAAGACTTCGACAGATGGCAATAATGAGGACACTTACAGGTCCAAACTTGGCGTCCTCAGCTTCATAAGTGTAGTGGTCCAGAGCGATGAAGTAAAAACCAGATTCCACCTGGTCGCAGCGTCTGCCAAACATATGCTCGCGACACAGACACTGACCCGTTTGAGGAGAGCAACTGGAAAAAGAAATAACGTCAAGAAATTTAGATGGTTCTTCTTGAAGATCTGGAGGAAAATAACTCTGCAGGACATATTTAATGCTGACACAAACAGTCAAGACTCAAAACCTGTGAGAAATGGCACCCATCTGTTTGTTGGACTGCAGTTAAAGCCTGCCTTTGTAACTCATGTAAATACAGTTTTCTTATTGGATGATACAGCCAGTAAGAAACATTATTTTCACTGTTATTTCAGGCTTCCTGCCAGTAGTTTCTCAACACACTGATTCAACTTACTAAGAAGAGGGCAGTAGTAGCAAGTAGATTTTTACCAATTCTGAAGAAAATGTAAGTTTTTTAAACCTTTTTGTTGTCGAAAATCTAAGTCTGATCACAAAGAAAAGTATTAGCACAACTCTCCTTAGAAAGCGGCATAAGTTAAAGTATCACTCGATGTCCATGATGAGTTACACAGCAAAGTTTAATAGGGTGGTGTTATTATTGTTAACAAAATCTTTTGGTAACTGAAATAAAATTAAATATAAACCCTAGCAAAAAAAAAAAAAAAAAAAAAATATATATATATATATATATATATTATATATGTGTGTGTACTGTGTATATTTATTATGTATATATAAATACACACACATACAGTATATATTTTGAAAATATTTACGTTTATACATTTATATATTATATACATGCATGTGTTTGTATTTATATATGCATAATAAATATACACAGTATACACACAGATATTCTGTAAACAATAACTGTTATTTTGGATGCGATTAATCGCGATTAATCGTTTGACAGCACTAACAATTTTATATTAGTAAGTCTTAAGCAATATGTCAGTAAATATGTTAATATATTTGAATTATTATGGCATAGGACGTTTTTACTAGGGAATATAAGATGAAAAACTTAAATAAAAACAGAAAAAATACAAATGTTGCCTTGGCACCTAATTGAAATAAATTAGTTAAAACTGAAGTGCTAAAATTATTAAAACTAAAACTGAAATAAAAATAAATTAAAGCTATACAAAAATATTAATTACAAAAAAAGAAAAACTATTAAAAATGACAAAAGCATATAACAAAATTACTAAAAACTGAACTAATAATAATAGTAAATTATTATAAAATAATAAAAATAGTAGTAATAATAATAGTGATAAAAAGTGTATTTTAATGAGAGATTCAGGAACTTCAGCCAGAACAGAGCAGTTTTACTCACTTGTTGTTAATTGCACCACCATGATCACAGTCACATGGTCTGCAGCCATCCATGTCGTTACTGAGACCCCAGTGCTGAGGCTATAAGAGAGAGACAGAGAGAGAGACTAGTTAAATGACCATTTAAACACCACAGTGTTTACGACAGACCTCACAAGAAGCAAATGACCACATTTTGGAATAACTGAATGCAAGAAATCTGGAAAAATAAATAAATAAATATAATTGTTAAAATATTAAAAAAAAATATATATATATATATATATGTATATATATGTATATATATATATATATATATATATATATATATATATATATATATATATATATATATATATATTAATGCACATTTAATAAAATTGTTGTATGATTTACAATATTTTACAAAAGTGTCACATTACATATTATAAAAGCACAATGTTATGTTTCTAAAATCATTCACAGTGCTATTGCACAAAGAAATATGAATGAACTCATAAAGTAAACAGAACACGCACCAGACACTGGTCACAGTTCCTTCCGGTAACCAGACGTTTACAGTAACAGTTTCCTGAGTCTGTATCACATGGGCTTCCACCTGGAACCGTCCCCAAAGCATTGCATGTGCATGCTGGATAACAACAAAACAAAATCAACTTTTATTTGAGATCTTTCAAAACCATTTTCACATGAATTGATGAATGATTTGGGTTCATGGACTTACGCTGGCATCCCAGAGGGTCGTCGCTGAGTCCGTAATGGCCTTGTTTGCATTGGTCACAGCGCTCACCCTCTACATTAGGCTTACAGCGACACTGACCCGCGATCAGCCCGAGAGACACGTCTGTCAGCGGATCACACACTCCACCGTTAAGAGAGCCGACCGGATCACAGTTACAGGCTGGAAAAGACAAATCCGGACAGCATATTTAAAGACAATGGGAGGAACTGTGGACAGCTGGGAAAACTAACAGAGTCATGATAATTCTTATACTATATCAATGCAGCAGTAAAGATGCTCTGTGTCAACTTTTTCATCGCAATACTGTTTTTCGCAACTAATTTTGTTAAAATTTTCTAGTACAAAGTTCACGAAAGATACTTCCATTGTTTAGCATTGTTACTCACACAACAAACACTGGACACACAACAATAAAGTTTAGTTTGTTCAAATTAATTAATGCATTCACAAACAATGAACAATTTTTTACAGCATTTATTAATCTACATTGTACATTGATGTTAATATATTCATTTATTAACATTGATATATAGATTAACATTGATATATATGTTTGTTCAGAATTAATGCTTATTTATGCTTGCTAAAAATGTAGTTAATGCAAACAAACAATGAACATTACAAAACATGTTTGCACTATTACAAAAATGTAATTTACCAGAGTTAATTTTAATATCTACAAAATAATTAGTTAATAAGTATATTTTTTGGTGATTCATGTTTGTTTAAAAGTTCAAACTGTAAAACCTCAGTCACCACAACAAAAGAGGAATGTGAAACCCTAGGCGCGTGTGGTTTGAGGAAGGGCGGCGCTTCGCCTTGTGGTAACGGACTACTTCAAAGCCCAGGTGTTTCTGCTCCCAAATCTGCACGAGCAGAGATGAACAAAGCAACAGCTGGACCAGACTCGCATCAAAAACTAGACCAGACAGGTAGAGGAGCAGCGGTTGTCTAAAGGGGGAGAAAAGCTCAGAGGAAATGACAGGAGAGGAAATGAGAGGGGACACGCACGCTCGCAGATGTTGGGGTCGCGGATGTCTTTCTCCGGATGCTGGTAGAAGAAGGGCTTGCACTGCTCACACTTGTGACCCATGGTGTTGTGTTTGCAGTCGTCGCACACGCCGCCGCTCACGTTACCCGAGGCCCGATACACAGCCATGTCGAAATGACAGGAATCAGAGTGATGATTGCAGTTACACTCTGTGAAAGAAGCAAAGAAATGTTAGTGAGGAAATGGCAGATGATTAAGTAACAATTGTACAACAAAGAATTACGATGTTTGAAAACTATAACGCCGTAACAACTGCACGACAAAGAATTATGATGTTTAAAAACTAACACAGTAACAACTGCACGACAAAGAATTACGATGTTTAAAAACTAACACAGTAACAACTGCACGACAAAGAATCACGATGTTTAAAAACTAACACAGTAACAACTGCACAACAAAGAATTACGATGTTTAAAAACTATAACACAGTAACAACTGCACGACAAAGAATTACGATGTTTAAAAACTAACGCAGTAACATCTGCACAACAAAGAATTACGATGTTTAAAAACTATAACACAGTAACAACTGCACGACAAAGAATTACGATGTTTAAAAACTAACGCAGTAACATCTGCACAACAAAGAATTACGATGTTTAAAAACTATAACACAGTAACAACTGCACGACAAAGAATTACGATGTTTAAAAACTAACACAGTAACAACTGCACAACAAAGAATTACGATGTTTAAAAACTATAACACAGTAACAACTGCACGACAAAGAATTACGATGTTTAAAAACTAACGCAGTAACATCTGCACAACAAAGAATTACGATGTTTAAAAACTATAACACAGTAACAACTGCACGACAAAGAATTACAATGTTTAAAACTAACACAGTAACAACTGCACAACAAAGAATTACGATGTTTAAAAACTAACACAGTAACAACTGCACAACAAAGAATTACGATGTTTAAAAACTATAACACAGTAACAACTGCACGACAAAGAATTACGATGTTTAAAAACTAACGCAGTAACATCTGCACAACAAAGAATTACGATGTTTAAAAACTAACGCAGTAACATCTGCACAACAAAGAATTACGATGTTTAAAAACTATAACACAGTAACAACTGCACAACAGAATTATGACATTTAAAAACTATAACGCAGTAACAATTGCACGACAAAAAATTACAATGTTTAAAAACTATAATGCAGTAACAACTGCACAACAGAATTATGATGTTTAAAAACTATAACGCAGTAACAATTGCATGACAAAGAATTACGATGTTTAAAAACTATAACGCAGTAACAACTGCACGGCAAAGAATTACGATGTTTAAAAACTAACACAGTAACAACTGCACAACAAAGAATTACGATGTTTAAAAACTATAACACAGTAACAACTGTACAACAGAATTATGACATTTAAAAACTATAATGCAGTAACAATTGCATGACAAAGAATTATGTCGTTTAAAAACTATATTGCACTAACAATTGCACAACAGAATTATGACGTTTAAAAACTATAACACAGTAACAACTGCATAACTGCATAATTATGACGTTTAAAAACTATAACGCAGTAACAAATGCACAACAAAAATTATGATGTTTAAAAACTATAACGCAGTAACAACTGTGAGACAAAGAATTACGATGTTTAAAAACTATAGGCCTAATGCTGTAATATCTGTACTACAAAGAATTACGACTTTGAAAACTATAAAGCAGTAACAATTGCACAACAATGAATTTTTGAATATGTTCTTTAAAGAAGTTACAACAGTTACAAAATATGTTTGTACTGTTACAAAAAGTTTAATGTATCTGAGTTAGTAGCATACCAAAGTTAAAATACTGATATCAAAACTTCATTAGAAACTACAGGGCAGTAACAATTGTACTAAAAAAATAGAACGTCAACGTAGTTTAGAAACTCTCATGCAATAACATTGA
Source organism: Spinibarbus caldwelli (assembly GCA_039654775.1). Lineage (NCBI taxonomy): Eukaryota > Metazoa > Chordata > Actinopteri > Cypriniformes > Cyprinidae > Spinibarbus > Spinibarbus caldwelli. The sequence continues at coordinate 19,271,321 of CM077264.1, read as the reverse complement.
TACAATACTATAATATCAATGTTTAAAAACTATAAAGCAGACAAAAGTACATCAAAAAGAATGTTACAAAACTTGTAACACCTGATTTGCAAGGTAAATCTTTTGAAAATCTACTGGTTTCATATGGTTTTTAAAAACATTATATATAATTTAAAAAAAAAATTATATTTAATGACTCAAAGTCATGAGATGTAACCATCAAGTAAAATGTAATAGTGCATTTTCATTACATTTTGACATAAATATCACTACATTTTTGGGTTATACAACAAGACATTTTATAACCAGAGAACTTTGTCATAAAAAGTTTTTTTTAATTAAATGAATAGATCCAGACAAAAAAAATGAGCATGATTTCATTGACCCATAACTGAACATTGCAGAAGATCATACTTTTACAGGCGTTGGTGTTACGTCCCTCTGCGGGTCTCCAGGGCAGGTCATGGTAAAAGTCCTGACAGCGCTCACAGTTCAGCCCCATGGTGTTATGATTACACATACAGTGGCCATGGACCTACGGCAAAACAGACATAACAATGATAACCAAGAATAAAATAAACGTAATCAAATTGAGACTATGTGCGGAACAGGATATTTAAAGGCACCACAAATTATAAACAGAAGTCCTCAAAATGAATTTGAGCTAATTTCCTACTCAGACCCTAAAAGAGAAAAGTTTCTTCATACAACAGAAACTTAGAAAAAAGATGGAGTTGCTCAGAACAGTCTACAAATCCGGCCCTAAACCAGATGGCAACAGGAAATGTTTATATTGGATGCATCTGGTCTACATTAAACAAACTCCAGTCCTGGCACAGACACAGATCTAGATGCAGTCTATATGTGAGCTTTCACAGAACTGCTCTGTACCTGGAGATGATCTAAAATCACTTCAGTGCCTTTGAATAAAATTCTTGCACATAAAAAGGTAGTGAGATTGAGATCTGGATGTAATTTCTGTTCATTACTTTTGTAAGAGCTGCAACAGACTGAGACGGATTGTAAACAGAAAAGACTGCAGACTAAACAGGAACCTCGTTCCTTTGGTGTATATCGTCTTTGGCTCTTCAAATCCTTGATATAAAACCACAGAAACACATACTACAACTTCAAGCATAAATGAAACAAAACCAAAAAAAGGTTTGTAAACAACAGACTCTGCGCACATTTTCTCTGCCACATGATTATTTGCACTGTAAACTATTCAATAATGAAACCACGAGGCGGTCCGCATACTTTCATACTAATGTGAAACAGATCCAAACTGAATTAGCAGCAGATTGTGTTGGGACTTCAAACGATTTCTTCCATGACAAATGTGTGTGAGATGTTTTCTTCAAAGCAGAAGTTTAAAAAGCCACAAAAAGCGCAATTCATTCTGGCATAATACTGCATTAAAATTTCAGAATTTCAGCTCATACGTGATAAGTTTGTGGTGGTGATTGGAGGGAAAAATTTGGAAAAAGTATAAAATATAATTTAAAAATAGCTATATTTAAAATATAACAACAAATACTATAATTGTACAAAAAAAATTGTAAAAATATAAAATAATGTAAAAAAATAAAAAATATAAATATAAATGTTAAAAAAATAAAATTAAAGTTATCAATAACTTGCATTATACATGGCATAAAACTCACCATGCTGTCCACGACCTCTCTAGCTCCATCGATGGGGGCGCATTCGGATGCGTGACCATAGCAAAAACAGTTTCCTCTCACCACCATGTCGTAAATCGCATAGTAGTACTTCTCCTTGATCTCTATACGTGAATCCAGAAGATTGTCCCCAAGAGTATGCAGCTTAGTGAACTTCACCCTCAGATTAGTGATCTTTAACATGTCTATAAATGATAGGAGGCAAGAAGTTAGCAATATAGAAATTTGGTTCACACTATTAGGCCACTTAATGACAAGCATGTATGTTAAAATCTTTTCATTTGTGTCCTTACTTTGAATTCTGGGGCTGTAGGGATCCTCAATCCTGAAGGCTGGATCCAAAACCCTAAAGATGACCTTCAGAAGATGAAGGAACAAGAGTCAATGGAAAATCCAGTATAAATCCAAGTACTCAACATAAGTACAGTGCATTTCCAAAGCTCACCTCGCCCTCAGTTGAGGGTTCAATGTCAGAGTAGCGGGAATCGCAGATAACATCGTCCACTTTGGTCATGGGTCCTTGAGATACGAAGGGGAAGGATGTCTCGCAGTCATAGGCGAAGTAACGGTACACTTGCCAAGTCTTCCCGAAGTCTGACGACCGTTCGATCACCATAGCAGCAGGTCTGAACGTCTAGATAGGGAGCATAAGAGGTCACGGTCGACTTGACCCTTCATCATCAGGATTCATCCTTACATAATATCTACACTGTTTTTTTGGTTACACTTTATTTTAAGGTGACATTACCTTAAATTACACAAATTAGGGTTAGTTGCTTGAAATTATGCCTAATTTACTGTTATTACTAAAGTAATTGCACGTAATGTATGTAACTATGTCACCTTAATATAAAGTGTTACCCATTTTTTATTACTTGTAGAATGAAAATTAAAGTATTTTAATACCTTAAAAATATCACTAAATCATGATGAAATGTGACATTTAGGATAATAAATAATAATAATAATAATAATAATAATAATAATAATAATAATAGGTTTTTAAGAATGCATCAATATGGAATTTCTGGTCTAAAAAATAATCTTATTTATTAATAATCTAATTATTTTCATGTTATAGCCAATAACAGATAAATGGATGACATTAAAATACTATTTTGTGTAATTAAAAATAAAACACTAAAAAGTAAAATAAATTGATTTAAATGCTGCAAGTGAATTCAGGCATCTCAACATTATAATTTAGTTTAAAAAAATATATTCATTCTGAAATTTGTTTAGGAAAAAATAGGATTAAATTTCTAGGTTAATAAATTATGCAGAAAAACACACCAGCCAGTATGGTAGCATTATATCATCCAGTGTTATTTTAGTATCAAAAGTTACAGTTTTTGTTAATATTTTGAATTTTTTAAATATTTTTTGGTTTCATTAATTCTAGTCAAAGTTTTAGTAATTTTGTCGTGTTCTTGTCATTTTTTGGCAGTTTTTTTTTTTTTAATGTTGTCTATATAGTTTTCATTAATTTAATTAATCAGTTTTAGTTTATTTAGTTGGAGTTATTTTACTACTTCAAGTTAAATCAAACAACAAATAAATAGCAGGTTGTGAGAAATTATGAAACTAGTGACGTAGTTTCATAATAAAATTCTATATACACACACACACACACACACACATATATATATATATATATATATAGTAATAAATGATTATACATAAAATACAGTGCAGTCAGTTCGGACACTGTACTGTTAAAAATTATGAAAATTTCCATTTAATTTAAGTACTGGTATCAATATTGGCATTACTGCCCTGGATAGTATTTGGTATTGGATCAAAAATAGTGTTATATTATTTTCTATTATAACAAAGAGTGATGAAAGTTTTGTTCCTAAACAATTTCCCAACAATCTTTGCAATCAACATCACATGAGCACTATTGTTCTCTTGACGCCAGTCAATGCGCAGGTCATATGCGCTCTCTGATTTCTTTGAACTGTATTGCTGAAGTGAGATCAGGCTGAAATGTAATCTTCAACTGAAGTATTCCAGTCGTCTCAGTCGGCTGCACAGCTGGGTTTATCCCAGACCTCCCACGGCTCCCACACACTGAGTGACACTTCCCCTCCTGCCAGCAAAATCCACATCAACCCCCCTTCCCTTCCCACATTCTCTCCTAACGACCGCAAATCTCACCTCAGCCCGGGGCTGTGGCGACACCTTCCCCCCAAAACACACATCACCAACTGACTGTCCCCTCAGCACTTACTTTAAAGGTCATGATGAGGTGGGTGAAGTGGAACTCTGCCTCCAGGTTAAGCTGGATTGTGACGTTCTCCAGGCCTGAGAAAGAGAGAGATAAAGACATTAGTTAAGACAAAGAGTTATATTTCTCCACATTTAATAATGCAGCTCCATTTGTTAACTCCCAAACTGTTCTTTATTATGTTCTTTAGGCTCTTTACTGGCATCTGTGGTTTCATGAAGAACTTTTAATCAATCAATAGAACCTTTCCATTCCACTAGTAGACAAAAATTATTTAATTTTTTTTAAATGTTATTCACACACAAAAAGGGTTATTTTAAGAACTGTTGACTGAAAAGTTCTTTGGGGAACCAAAAATCATCTTCTATGGCATCACTGTTTTGCAATCTTTATTTTTATGATCTCATGGTCTTTAAAGACTTTAATATAATGATGCCTTAATATAAAAGCTTAAAACTTGACCCCATTCACTTTCACTCTATGCATAAAACAACAAAATATATAGGAAGTATATATATATATATATATATATATATATATATATATATATATTATATATATATATATTTTAGTATATTCTATTGTTTTACAAATGAGGGTGATAATAATGACAATTCTCTTTTTTAAAAAATTTTATTGTCTATCATTATTTGTCATTAACCCTACCTTGCTAATATATTAATTATTATTTTCGAGAAAAAAAAAGTGTTTTATTAAATAGTAGTTTTAAGCAAATCCTTTAAAGTCTCTAAATGAAATGAAAGTCTCTATTTGTTCTCTATTTAATCTAATTGCTGGCTGGAAGAAACAATTGAGATTAAAAAGATCTGATGTTTTGGTAATACTTTACAATAAGGTTTCATTTGTTAAAATTAGTTAACTGCACATGTTAACATGAACTAACAATGAAAATACTGCTTAAGTGTTTATTAATCTTAGTCAATGTTAATTTTAAGATTTATTAATACATTGTTAAAGCCAAAGGTTGCATTTGTTAATATTATTTTATGGACCTGAGCTAACAAGAATGAACAGTTGTTTTTTATGCATCATGGTACTGTCGTGAACACACGATGAAGACTGACAGAAGAGAAGAAATTGTTGAATAATAATTTGCAAACAAAAAGTATTCTCATAGCTTCATAACATTACAGTTGAACCACTGATGTCACATGGACTATTTTAGTGATATGCTCACTACCTTCCTGGGCCTTGAAAGTGCCAGTTGCATTGTTGTCTGTGGAGGGTTAGAAAGCTTTCGGATTTCATCAAAAATATCTTAATTTGTGTTCCGAAGATGAACAAAGGTCTTACGGGTTTGGAATGACATGAGGGTGAGGAATTAATGACAGAATTTTCATTTTTGGGTGAACTATCCCTTTAACTAATGGGACTGTTGTAAAGTGTTACCAACTTTTCTCCACTGAGGTAATGAAACTGTAAAGGAAGGGTTAAGCAACGTAGTTTCAGCACAAATTACAATTTTAAAAGGAACATCTGCAGCTTGTACATTAAGCAGCAATGCACAATTGCCCTAATAGTACTGCAGACCTCTACTGCTCTATAGTTACACTAAACATCTGCTTTTTTAGTGGGAAAGTGCTTTGGGGGTCCATAAACATCAAAAATAAGAATAAACAGAGCCATATCTTTAATTAAGTAGGAGGTCACCCCTTGTATTCCCAGGCTTTTGGCCCAGTTGGCTGCTGTATCTCTCATGGGTATGAAGTTCTCTGTCTGTCCTCCTACCCCATACTCTCTCCTAAACCATACATTCTCAGGCTTCTCTGGTTGCATTCATGGCCCCTTGTTTCCTGTCCCGCTACATTTCACACTCCTCCACTGCAATAACCAGTAAATCTCTGGATTTCTATTTCCTCTGTCTGTTTGTGTCATCGAGGAACATATGGCGTGTAGAACTTACATTCTGATAGCTTGCAACAGCTGGACCTTCTCCATGTTGGCTGAAGATGTTTCGCAACTCAACCGAGTGGGTGGTTGTAGGATAATGGGAGTTTTGCAAGGTAAAGTATGTTTTAAAATCTTCTTTAAAAACTTACATGATGTGAGGAACAAAATAGAATTTAAGTCATAATTCACTGATGGTTGCTCTCAAATCTACATTTGCATTTCTGCATAATTAGCAAGGTTGTGAAATGTTTCAACCAATGACATTTGATTACGAGTCACACAAGTTTAAGAGTACAAATAAGAGTGTCTATGATAAAAATAAGGAAAATGCTAGTTCTTATAAATTTATTTTTTGTATTTGTCTTGGTGTCGTATGATTTTGAAAACTTTTATATAATCTTACTGAATAACTAAAAATGTAACATGTTGAAGTAAAAACACCTTCAATACATACAATTGAGTACATTAATCAGTGTCTGGGTGCGTCTTATTTGCAATTTGTGCTTTATTCATCATTTTGATGTTTTAAAATATATTTAAAAAGGTAAAAAGTGTTTTTTTACAATTATAATAAATTATTACTTTACAAATGTCTTCAGGTTTTCAGAGTCGCACCACATGACATTGAACTAACCTTGTCATAAAAAGATTAAATTATTTGATATTTTAAGAAACGTATTGACTTCTGCTGAGGTCCTGATTTTTCCTGTTTTGTGTGTTTTTTTTGTTTTTTCTTTTTCTGCATATTGGTTGTCGCATGATGTTGATTTGGCTGACTTTTTTTTTTTTTCAAATATTAATAGGCAGTGAAGCATATTTTTTTGAAGCAAGAAAAAGAATAACATTTAAATGTATTGTTTTAAATATATATTTTTTATATATATATATTTATATAATTTATCATTAGATTATGAGCGTAAATTTGACAAAATATTTTTTATATTGGATTGAAACAGCATGGGATAAATGACACAATCTTCAATTGGCAGGTAGAAAACTCTTTCCCAAGGGAAAAAGAGATGTCGTTCCACACTTTGAAGACTGGTCATCACCTTAACTGGTCAGCAATTACACAAATGCTTTGAAGTAGTTAGTCCCTCAATTGGTCTGATTATAGGGGAACAAACAGACACACTAATGAGAGAGAGTTCCCTCTAATAAGACCTTGTTTCACAGCCTTCCTACATTCCCATGAGAACTACACAAATAGTGCGGCCTTTCACATCCGAGACTGAGCAAACACCTAAAATAGTACTGAATAGTATTGAAAAGAAAGGAAGATGAGCAATTGTTTGGTTTGGAGTCACAACACAACTCACCATTTTCTGACTGCCACCAAGTCTTGAGGCGGTTCGGGGCGAATGTAGTCACGACATTTTCGATTCTGTGGCTGGTTACTTGGTGCGTGCTTTCATCGTAGGTTCCCCTGGAATCGCACACAAAGCACTTCTTCTCTTCCTGTGATGGAGGGGGTGGAAAAACCAGATAATGTCAATGGCATTCTTGTGACGCAAGAACTTCTCCAAATGAAATGAATGACTGTAAGGGTCTCTGAGATACTGAAGCAAGTCAACCCACTTGGTCTGACTTACATGACACAGCTTTTTCCAAAGTCTGCTGGCCCACAGAGAGCATTGGTTTCATGTGCTGGCCAGATGTTCAGAGCTGCTTTGTGACATTTTCTCTTAATTAAAAACCTTTTAAAGCAATTTGACTCTCTTGAGGGCAGTTAGCTTGAAAATTGGGACATATATTGTGTTATAATGTGACTAGTGTGTTAAAATGAGTTCCTGTCCACCTCCACCTCATAACCGCCATTTGACCTCATGAGCTCCAACTCAATATGTTGCACTGCAAAGGTTTTTCTTTGATGACACCATGATTAAACGTGAAAAGAGATGAAGATAAACCGATCAAAAGAACTGATCCAATATGTAAAGGAAATTCTTTGTCTTGAGACAAAACTTGGAAGTAATTATCTCTCTATTATGGTGTGGCATGAGTGATTATCACTCAGCCGTAGCATCAACAAACCCCTATAAACCTGCAGATTGCATTTTTGAAGATTCAGAAGACCCACATAAGATGTTCAATGGCCCTATGTAAAACATTTTAAGGCGTTTTGTCTTGAAGGAAGTAGTCTAGACATTCAAGGGTAGAAGGAAACAAATCTCTGAAGACAAACATGCTCCAAAAACGCCCACATGAAATAGCAGGACCACAATAAAGCTCTTTCTAAAGATGTTACAGATAAAAGCCCCAAAGGGTGTTGGGAGAAATCCCGCAAGTGGAAATAAAACACATAAATTCTCAACTGTGGCATTAAAATACAATTATCAGGCTGAGTATAGAGCCCAAGGGGGTGCAGTTTTCATTTCGGATGAATATATATCAATTGATGTCATGATGTGACCATAAAATTATTGCTTGTCTTTGCAACTTTTTGCAACTTGAAAAATAAAACAAATTTCTACCACTACGTAATGATGATAGCACATTGTAATTTTAATTCAAACTTAATCGCAACTTTTAATGCCAAAACATCTGTATTTAATCAACAATGAAGGATAACGGTTTGCAGCACACAGGTTACCTGCAAATGACTGACGATACAAAAGGGCTCAGGTTTCTGGTGTCCACATGTGGAGGTGGCCGAGAGTTGGTGTGCTCTTCCAATGAGAAGATCTCCTGTGGCAGGATAACAGCTCCCCTCTGTGCAAACATCTCCCAGCTCAGGCACATCTGCAAGAGCCCATGCCCCTAAAACTTTGTGGAAGAAAAACTTTATATGCATCTGGTAGTAGTGCAACATAATACCATATAGACATTTTTGCTTTGCTTGTTTGCTTGCATTTTTATGGTCCTTTAAGTTTCAGTTTTAGAAAAGCTAAAAAGAGGCTGCTAAATTGACATGCTTATATATATATATATATATATATATATATATATATATATATATATATATATATATATATATATATATATATATGTAACTTATTTATAAAATTACATAAATGATAAAAAAATTACATAATGATGAAAGTTTAAAATATCAGATATCAGCAAAAGATAATTGCTTAAAGTTTGAGAAATAGGTCAAACCTCTACATAAAGAAACTTTGCCTCAACAAAACTAAAATGAAACTTACTTAAAAGAGTTGCGAGCTGTAACAGCATGTTTCTAGATTCTTTCTTCAGTCGGGGTGCAGTAATCCTGGTTTTGGTTGGAAACTGCAGCGCTGAGTCTGATCCCTGCAGACTGTGCTGCTGCTTTACTGCAGCTGGAGCTGCGCGAAACTTTTTCTCGCCAGCCGCTGATCTTCTGCGCATGCGCACAACGCTTAGACTCGTCTCGCGCGCTCCCTCCCCCATTCCCGAAGGTGGTCTTGAGGTAAGCAACGGTCAGTGAAAAACGGATAAAAGTAATTAAAAGAGCACTTAAGTATAGATTTAAGTACACTCGAATCGACTGTACATGTCAAATGAATAACACCGCTAGCAAATATTTGCGTATTTGATGAAAACGCGCCATTTGATGGGATTTGAAACGGTACCTCAGACTTAGCAAAGATATTTGACCCTCTTCAAATAGGGAGGGATTGTTCTGGTTTGTGACTTTAAAATAAGAGTGAAAAGACTGAAATCTGTGGTATTGGTTGTTAATGTTAAGAGAAAGACAAAACCTTTCTGTGGTTGCAACAAAATGTTTTTAATAAAAGACAAAATTAATATTTTACATAGTAATCTAGATTCTCACGCACGATTACAAATCCTAAAAAAATTATTATTATCTTCCAATAATGATACACTAAAATGAACTGACCTGTGATCAGTGAAATGGCCTTAAATAAGGGAGGATTCCTCAGTAATTAAACAGTTTAAAGGTCAGTCAAAGAGCAGGAGGTTCATGTGAAACGTGGATTTGGTGGTTGGCTTGACTGAAACAAATTAGTGTAATAATGACCGAGACGAGAAACACAGACTTCAGTCAGTTTAGACATTAGGAATTAAACCAGAGATTTGAATTATCAGTATATTAAGGTAAGAAAGTGGCCATATTTAGATATTAAGTTAGGGAAGTCCTACAAAGCATAAATTGTAAAAAGTGAAACCTAACTTGATTCCATCCTACATCCTGTCACCTTTAACCAGCTTGTGTAGAGTTTTTCTTTGTTTTCTCTTTGTAAACTTAAGGAAGAGATTGGGTAAGGTGACACAACTAATATCTGCAGATCCTTCTGAAACCTGAAAGACGCAGTTTAATCACTCAGCAGACTGTCTGACCTAACAAAAAAAGTTCAGTCAAGTAACTTCAAGTTGTAACACCTAAATTACCTTTTTATTCAAGTCAAAAATACTACTTAATATGGCTGAATCAATCAACTACATTAGGTTACTTCAAAACGTCATTTTTAACAATCAGGTAGAATTGTTTTAAAACATTTTAAACATCATCTGTTTCATGACTTTTTCCCTTTATCTTCACCCAATGAAGATGAAATTAACTCTGACAAAACAAAATGTGTCTGAACAACAATAGGGTTGTTAAAAAGGGGGGAGGTGGGCAGAATCCACTCAGACAAGTGAAATAACATCAGTGGGGCTTTACCTTTGGTTGTGCAATTGAATAGTAAACTGAGAGGCTGTTAACACTGTAGGACAAAAGCACAGACCCTCCACCTCCTGCGAGAGACAAACGAACACATTCCTCAAGCAGCAGGCGTCTAAACTTGACTATCTTATCTTAATGCACATGGAGCAGCTGTTGAGCTCATTTCTGGAAGTAATGATGAAGTAGGTTTTTAATCAAGAGGTTTTAATTACTTATCCATGAACCAAAAACAATGAAAATACATTAGAGGAATATGCCTAAATAGCTCAGACATAAGCCAATTTGTAAGCTAAACAGAATTGAATTAAACAGTAATTGAAGTTGCATCTCTGATTTTCATCAGTTTTAAACTAAACTCATTAGTCTTTTTGAATGATTCATTTGAAAACCTGGCTCATAAGAAACATTGTGAATCAGTGAGAACAACTCAACAAAAAGATGTTTTGTTGTCGTTGTTTTGCAGCACACATTCTTTTTATCTCATCTTATTCAATTCATCAAGCAAATGACTTGAGTGAAATATGACTAGTTTTGACTTCAAATTCAAGCAATGCAGGAAACAATGCTGCATGGTTTGTGCGATAGGCGACATTTTAAATTTTACTCTTCCGACCTCTTGTGGACAATCAGGGTTATACATTACCTATATGAGATTCTCAAATGTAAGATTGTCCCATAATTTGATAAAAACATACTATAAATAAAAAAACAAATAAAAAACTGAACAGAACTAGAATACGGTCATTAAGTATTTCTGGAGCTTGATGAGAACCAGTTCGTTGCTCTAGATTGTAAACAAAAAAACAGCAAGCCCACAAAGGACCAGGATAAAAGGACTGCACTTATCCTGTAAACCTAGTCCGAGGCAGTTTTGCCCTGCGTTGCCTTCGGCATTTTCCCATGGCAAACACTGAAAATGCTTCCTCTAATTTTGAGGAAGGGAAGCCCTTGCAGGCTTAAGTGGAACACAGATTGTATTTATCCACTTTGTCAACAATAAAGTTCCTCAAGTCATCTGCCTCCTTCTGGAGTGCCTCCAAATCTTTTATCCTTTCCTCTTTTCTTTCAGCTGCAACCAGAATCCTTTTCTCCAATTCTGAAACGACAACGATAAAGGGAAAAAAATTATATTGCTAACAAGAAATTAACACCTATTGAAATCTGTTATCCCATTAAATCCCAATGCATACTGCTTATTATGATACTGTACCTTCAATTTCCTTCATTTTATCTTCCACATTTTTAGCCAGTGTTTCTGCCTCTATTGTGATGTTCTTCAGACGTTCGTTAGCCTCTTCATTAACATTCTGGTTTGTGCTATTCAGTTTTAACTTTTCAAACTGCTCTTTCAGTTCCTCAAGATCCTACCAATGCAGAAAAGCAATCCACTTAGAACAGGTTAAATATGCTATCTAAAGGCAGCTGGACCATCTTTTAGGTTACTATTAGTACATTTTTAAACAGTAACCATGTTTGTACATCCAACATACTGCTTATTTAAATAAATATATGTATTTGTGCTTGTGAGACTTACCTTTTCGGCGTCTTTGGCACTGTCAAGCGCTGCATTGGCAACACCTTTGGCCTCCTTCCCCTGAGCTCTGTTCATCTCCGTCTTATCCTTCAAGGCCTTGATTTCGTTCAGTAACTTTTTGGCACGAGTCGAATCCAAATTATCCTCAATATTTTTTAGTTTAGGTTCAGTCTGTTTTAAAGTGATGAGAAAATATTGTTATAAAGGAGTTTAAGGGCAAAAAAGTAGAAATTATATCTCAAAATAAGTGATAATGCATTGAGAGCAAAACAACAAATCAAAAAGTAAAGAAAGTTACACCATACACGTCTGGAATGACATGAAGGTGAGTAAAAATTCCTTTAAACGTGCCTGTATTGTTTAGCAAAATAAACCATTACCTCGTTAACTTTCCCCCTGATAATGTCATTGTTTTCTTCAGCCTCCTCAAGATCTTTAAATATCTTGTCATTAAGCTTTGATGTATCATTGAGTGCTTTCTCTGTCTCCCTCACATTGATAGCCTTGGATCTGTCCCTGGTTATGCAACAACCAAACAGGATTAGTGACACTGGTGTCCACAGGTTTAGCTTTATAAAGCACAATGAAATGGAAAAAACTACAGCTTTGACACATTGACTTCATTACTGCAGCCTCACAAGATTTCTTGGGCCCTCTCCTTCATGTCTTTAGCAATTCTGGCATGTTTTTCCAAGTGCTCTAGATCATCGTCGAAGGCTGTGAAGTTTGCCAGGATCCTCTTGATGTCCTCTATCATGTCCTTGATCTCATCAGGGGATTTGGGCAGCTGAATGGACAACACAGCATTGGCCAGTTTCTCAATGTCCTCTGGCTTCACCAGCTCATCTGTTAAGGTACAATACTCAACTAAATTTACATTTTACCATGTGCATTTTATTTTACTCAATGTAAAAATGTAAATGTAAGTGGTAGTTTTTTCCTAAATAAAAATGTATTCTTCAGATTCATCCCTCACATCACATTAAGTCTGTATGATTTTCTCTTCAACACAATAGGAGACATTTAGCAAAAAGAAGACAGGCTGAAAAGGCAAACTGTTTGACAGTAGGCTCTATAACTTGCTTATGGAAAAGCAGAAAAACAGCGAGCGGTACACAAGGCCAGCTGTGCACAACTTTATGTTTCTGACACCCACTTTTCATGGAGAAGAAAGGAAGTCAAACAACATGATTTCAAACAGCCGTTCAGATTTTTGTATTCGCTATGGTTTTCATCAAACAATGCCAAATACAAGAGAACAGAAGCAAGGTTCTGGATTTTTCTTCTGTTATTTACTGTTGCTTAGCAAAAGAGTCTGTTTGTGAGTGCCACCAAGCTGTAGATGTATGTAACAGCAGGGGCTTTTAGCATGTGATCAAAACCGCAAATCTTATCAGTTGGCCAGCTTTTTTCACATGAAAAGATGTTTTGTGAAACACAAGGTAAGTATAAATGTGAATAAGATTTGAGAGCTATAGCTGACAGCAGGATTACAACAAATAACAACTTAAATTTCAATCTGTTCTTCAATTCACATGCTCGAGAACTACTTTTATGGTACATTTGTCATTGACACTAGTCACTCTCTACTTCTGTTGTATGAAAAAGAGAAGCTTGGACTTTTGATTTTGTGCTTCCCAAAATGAAAACACTACTACTTATTTGCCTGAGAGTGGCCTGAGGTGAGTAAATGAAATAACTATCCAGTTTCTTTTCCTGCCTGGATAGAGGCGTCATGCCCATTCAAAGTGAGGGGGCACGTGCCCCCTCAGATTTTTGAGCCAAGTGGATTTTGAATGCAGCTTCCAAAAGACAAAAGAAAAAAATAGCTGAATAATATTTCCTTATATTTTATTCAATCACACTGGTGTGATCAGAACGTGCAGTGTGGCACAGCATCAGCTGCTAAATTCAAATCTGCGTTCACTGGCTGGCGCTGAGCCAGAACAGAAGCCTTTTTACAGCACTGTGCATTATAACCAATCACACACGACTCTATTGAGCTTATGATTGCATTGACCAATTAGAGACATACAGATGAGTCATCGCAAAACACAGTGTTTTGTTCACTCGCTCGCTGAATGAATTCTGCTCTCTGAGGAATTCTCTCATCAGAAACAACAAAGTGCAGATGTGCGTGTAAATGGGATATTTAACAGTGTAAACAGCTTCAGTGATTATATTGTTTTTGAGAGTGCTTGAAAAAGTTATTTGATAATGTAAATGCTCTTTGCTTTCTTTCTGTACAATGAAAGTGTTATAATTAGTAAATTACAATGTTTTTATTAAATTCACATTAAAGAGTCGTGTTAAAAATATGTTATGGCATGACACCCATATCTGGTACAAGTAGCCTAAAAAGATGGGTTTTATGTGTAGTTAAGATATTACACTATACTTGCCCATCGCCCATTATAGATTAACTAACAATCTATAAGGTGCCAAATGTATTTACTTACACATATTTGAGAATCGAGATATTTCATGATATAGTTAACACGGGAATACTTAGAATAAAAATTAAAAAATAAATAAAACATAAGCCTATATCAGTTATACAGTGATCCCCCCCCAACTTCAGTCGTGCCCCTCAAAAATAATGAGTGCATGATTACCTCTCAAGTAGTTCTTGAGCTTCTCTATGAGGTTCTTGGTGTCAATCTTTTCCTTCTCATATTTGTTCTTAGTCTGATTAATTTTATTCATCAGGTCCTCAGCTTGATCTTTGACGTAATTAGTCATTTTTGAGGTGCCCATGAGCTATAAATAGAAAACAGAATGAGGCTTAACTTTTACATAAAGATAAAATGATACAAAAGTTTTTGTGGCTTCTTTTTCAAAAGAAAAAACCTAAAGTTCCTCTGGAGACCCTAATACAGACACTTTGAACCACAAGGCAATATCCATTATAAAGTATATGCATTCAAATTATAAAGTAGTAAGATACTGGTATGTTTTTGACATGCCTTAGCATCAGCTTCCTTGAGTTTACTGCGCAGATCAGTAATGTTCTTCTCTGTCATCTCTGCCAGTTTGGAGGCATTGAGGCTGATGGGTAAACTCCCTGTACAGGTCGGACCCCCGCATATCCCACATGAAGCTCCACCACATTTTGCCTTCTCACATTGTACATCGCCTGGAGCCCCACAGACCTACGGCAGAAAATTTGTCACTGCAATACACATATATTTCTTCTTCAAATTGCAGAATGAAGTTTTACTCTTCATTTACCTCCTCGTTGAGGTTGGCAACACTCAGAGCTTTCACTTTCCTCTCCAGCTTATCCATTTCTCCTATGCGACACTGCAAGTTCCAGTGTAACATTCTCTCTCGTCTTCCTGGAGGCTTCTTGGGCCTTTTTAGCTGCTTCCACTTTCTTCTCACTGTCAGTAAATTCTTCATAGAGCTTTTTGATCTTATTTAAAATATCTGTAGAAATGACACAAACAGTAGTTGCATAATAGCTCACAATGCCTTTAAATGCCAAAATGAAGTGTTATAATGTTCACAAATGGCACTCTGTTTCTGCCAAACCAACTTTTCATGTTGGTAATCACTGAGATTTGACTCTTTTCATTTACAAACCATTAATAGCTTTTACATCTGTTGCTGGAATCTCTTTTGTCTTCTCCCTGAGATTCTTCAAGAGTCTGTTGAACTCAAGTCGGATATTGTCGATGTCAGTGTTGAGCAGTACGGTTGGATCAATAATGATTATGTTTGGGTCAATGGTCTCCGTTTCGTTCCTGAAGAGTGAGTAGAAAGACAAGATAAAAGTGGTCATTGTACAAGACTACTGTAATCATTCCCAGTTGCATCATTTCAAAAAACATGTTCATCATAGATGATATGTATTTAATAGTCATTTTAAGCATATATTTGAAAAAAATTAATGGATTTGGAAAAAAAATGAGCACTGTGTCATTGACCCAGAAATATTGTAGTATGTCAATTAAATTGTGTAAAATTATATTACCTAATGCGTGCCAAGAGCTCCTCGAGTTTTTCAAGCTCATCTTTGGCGGTCATGTTAGCCAGACTCTGCAGTTTCTCCAACAAATTCCTTAAGTTTTGTAGTTCATATATAGTCCGATCATCTTCAGGACATGGCCTTATAGTTTCTATCCTTTCACTATCTAGTCTAACATCTGAGACAATTTTCTCCCAGAGGTGGTAGCAGGCATGGCAGGGTTCACAGGCAGGAAAGTTTGTGTCATGACCCGGGGCGCAGTCTTCACAGAAAAGGCCTGTCACTCCCGGCTTACACAAACACTCACCTGTGTAAGGGTCACAAGCTGGATAAATGGTCCCCTCCATGTTACAGTCACAAGCTGAACGAAAGATGATATAATTTTGTTTTAGTCAGCAGACAATGACTTGGAAGAGAACAAAACTCTGTGTATACTAGCTTACACATGCACTGTATATCTGGGTTTCCAAAGTGATTCGGCCCACACTCGTCACATTTTCTGCCTCCATACTCTGGCTGGCAGAAACACTGGCCTGTGATCTAGAAGGACAAAAAGTAAAGGTGTGAAGCCCAAAAATCCGTTATAGCCATCCTCCATGTGATGAGACACTTTTTCTAAATTGAATTTATTGTATGAATGATTATATAAATAGAAGATATTAACCTTGTCACAGATGTAGTTGAGAGCATGTTCTGGGTCACATTTACATGGCTGGCACCCAGACTCCCCATCCAGGTTCCAGTATCCATCCTCACACTCATTACATAGGGTTCCCTTGACACCTGTGCGACATGGGCACTGGCCAGTTTTCTGGTCACAGGAACAGGGGCTTCCAGCTGGACACTTTGTATCATCTGTGCCCCTCCGGTCACAAGAACACTCTAAGTAGACAATAAAAACATGACATATGTTGTTTATGAAGGCAAATAAAAACTTAATAAATAATAATAAATGTCTGTTGCCAAAACAATGTGTAATTTACGTGATGCAGGGCCGTTTCTAGCCATTTTGACGCCCTAGGCGAAATCCTTATTAGCTATACTCCACTTTGCGTCGTGGCCGCATCACCACCTCAGGTGTGCATTATTTTTCTAATAATTCATCGGCCTGTCATCAATTATTCCTTACATAATTTCTTTTTCAGACATCAGTTTCTTGTCACATTCAAATTGGTTGTCATAGTAATGACACTAATTTGTGGAAATTCAGCACATTGTGAGTTCCACAAATCTGAATGCATTAGGCCTATTTGTAAATTGACTGTTAAGATAAAACATTTTGCACAGTTTATTATCTGTGATACCATTATAGCCACTGGATGCCTGTATAGCTCTATGTCACAATCCCTAGTTGCTAAGAAATTGTCACCACACATAAATTAATTTTATTACATTTGGATTTGGATCCATGTTTAGATATTATCAATGGCTACTTTTTTTTATCTGTTTTTTGTTTAATTTTTTTGTTGTTGTTGTGTCAGTTATTGCATTATTATTTCAGTCAAACCTATAAAACCCTTTGTTACCCCAAACTAAATTGGCCTATAAAAGCCTGATCAGTGACATAAAAGTAATCAGAATGCAGCTACTTGTTCTTCTATTACTCATTGCCGCGTGAATTTCCCCTTTAAATAACGTGACGCTCTGCCCTCTATATGTATGACGCTGCTCTCTTTAAGCGCTGTTGGAAGCGAATTTTTATTTATTTTTTTGTAAGCGAATAAATTGATTCAGCATTTCGACACTTGTGGAATGCGTTAAATTTGACAAAGCGGTTTAATAAAGTATGTATTGATCTTGTGAATTAGCAAATTTTACTACACCAATATTTTTAATTGGCTGTAAAAGTTTTATATGGGAATACTATACGACACACTGAAGTTTAACAATGCATTGGCGCAAAAACGCACACCTTTTAGACCAGTTTCACATGAAACATGATTTCTTGACTGCCACAAATACTGCCTAAACAAAATATTGATTTTGTGCACTTTTTATGTACTTTTATTTTTATGTAATATTTTAAATTGGCCTTTGAACTTGCATGACAAATAAAGCCTTACCTTGCCAAAACACTTGACACTTGACAGAACCCACTGATCTAATGGCATTGTTGAACGCTCCAAATCCAAATGCAAACTTTGCATGCAACAATCAGAGGCAGCAATTGAGAAGCGCTCTGATCCAATGGCATACAGGCATCGTGAAAATGACAGTACTCTAGCACAATGATGTTGGGGGATCCAGTGGGGGCAGCAATCATATTTCAGGGTGTCCGTGCCACTCTTGATCTCAACCCTGTTAAATTGTAGTGGCAGTACATGCACTCATTGGCGTCCCTCCAGCTGGTGGCGCTCTAGGCGACCGCCTAGCTTGCCTATGCCTAGAAACGGCACTGACGTGAAGCATTTTGTCCCCTATGAAAAAAATCGCCTTTATGCTATCTATTTAGTAAATGCATGTTATAGATCTGATTGTGAGTGTTTCGTCCATGTAGTTGTTATTTCTTTTCATCGATATTTCAGACTGGATCTGGTGACATAAGCAGTCATTTAGTCTACTTAAACCTCACTCCTTCCCAATCAACTGCAAGCTCGCATTCATTTTTGAATGCAACACCCTCAATTCAAACCAACCAGTTAACAACCGAGAGATTGTCCAATTTTTTTGATAATCAAATTTTTTCGATAATCTGTTATGATAATCACTGGGATGAACATCACAATACAGAAGAAAATATCTGTTACTACTTCTCCATTTATGACTATAATAATAATAATAATAATAATAACATTAGAGCAATTTATCCTTTTAAACCTGTACCTTTGCAGTCTTGAGCGAGCGCATTGCCATAGTATCCACGTTTGCAGCTCTGACAGCGCGGCCCCTCTGTGTTATGTAAGCACCGCAAACATTCGCCAGTTACAGCATCGCATGCTTCACCGTCACGAGGATCAATGTTATTGTTGCAACAACACTCCTCACATCGGCCGCCTGGCAACTTCAGATCACCATAGTAACCAGGAGCGCAGGAGTCACAGTTTAGGCCTACAAGAGTAAGGTAAAATTTATAATAGGTGTTTTTATTTTACAGTGTTGTATCTTTACTTCCCTCACTGTGTGTTACATCAAACAGGTAACTGGAAGACTCTTTGATGGTTTTGGAAATGCTGTGTATGAAAGAGTGAACAAGGACCTGTATGTCCAGGCAGACATTCACAGTATGGAGCTCCAGAGTATGGATCTTTGTTGCAGGAAATGGCAAAGAAGCGCCCACTTCCATTCACATCTGGACATAAGCATGGCTCACATGGCTGCCCAGAAACAGGGTCACCAACATAACCGTCCTTACACCTGGAACATAAAATGACCATTGGCATCTTAAAGGGATAGTTTACCCAAAAAACTAAAATTCTGTCATTAATCACTCACCCACATGTTGTTCCAAATCTGTAAGACCTTCATTTATCTTGGGAACACAAATTAAGATATTTGTATTATGACAACTCTATGAAGATTTTAGTATGGTAATGGATATGACAGTGTTTATTTATTTGGTCTTGGTGGAATAAATCTGCTACGCTGCTGCTGCTGAATTGCTTTTGCTGTTGGTTATTTCTGTATTTTTGTTTTCTTTGTGCACAAAAAGTATTCTCGTAGCTTCATGAAATTAAAGTTGAACCACTGCTGTCACATGGACTATTTTAACAATGTCCTTACTACCTTTCTGGGCCTTGAACATGTGAGTTGTGGTGCTGTCTATGTAGGGTCAGAAAGCTCTCGGATTTCATCAAAAATATCTTAATTTGTGTTCTGAAGATGGTCTTACGGGTTTGGAACGACATGGTGAGTAATAAATGACAGAATTTTAATTTTTGGGTGAACTATCCTTTTAATTGTAAGGATTAATTTATTGTAGTGTAACACTGAAAATATTATATCAAATCCTCTCTTGCCTTTCACAGTGGGGTCCAGTGGAGTGTTCCCTGCAGTCCAGACAGTCTCCAGTGACCAGGTCACAGATGTCAGCCAACCCATTGCATTGGCAACGTCTGCACAGGGGAAAACCGTAGTAACCAGGGTAACATTTATCACATCGACGAGCAGTTACTCCTTCTCGACACGAGCATTGACCAGTTGTCTGGTCACAAAGCTCAGCGGTAGAGCCAGACAGATCACAGTCACATGCTAGAGGAATCAATGACAAATAAGAATGTCCAAGATAAAGAATCTAGTTTACGAAACATGTTCCATGTTCTAAAAACATTCTGTTTGTAGTCATATTTCATATGGTTTCGAAAATGTTTTTTTATAAATAATTTGTTATATCATGTCTTCTCTGAATATGAGAAAATGGCTTACGTGAGCAGCCATCTGGCCCAAGCCCATATGTCAGAGGAGTACAGGAATCACAGCACCGACCAATAACGTTGGGTTTGCATTGACACTGTCCACCGAATTTACTGCAAGATGAGCCATACGCTCCAACTTGATGACAGTTGCAAGCTTTTGATTTTCACAGATGCATATAGTTAATACAAGGTAACAATGCATCATGGAATTAAATTCGTGTGTATATCTGTGATGTAAATTTAGACGATACTCACACACTGCACCATTGTGAATGAAAGCTGACATACTTCCAATAAGCTTCTCACATACTTCAGGAAGGATGTGCTGTCCTGCCTGTGCACCCAGCTCAATACAGCGGTATTGCTGAAACTGAGCTTGATGTGACTGCGTGCATAAATTTGGGAGTGTGTCCACTTTGGGAATGAGGCCCATCTATGGAAAGTGAATTAGGATAAATAAATTTACTAAACAATTGGTAGATAATTTTCAATTTCATCTTTTCCAATGATCTTGCAAAAACAAGGTCTGAATGGTTGAAATCTTACAGAGTCAATCAGGATGTATGAGCTGATCTGAGGGTCGGCACTGGGTTTCTTTCTAAAAGTGATGTCCACATGGTATTTATTACCATCACTGAGGCATATTGGAAGATCCAGAGTGGCTGTCCTGTATGTGAAGAATTAAATGTAGTTAGATGAAGTAGATCTAGTTATAATTTTACTTGACATGAAAAATGCTTTCAAGAACATGAGCTCTTAAAGGATAGTTCATACAATGAAAGGTATTGGGGTCCAAAACAACATTTGACCCCAATGACTTTCAATGTATTGACAAAATGTATTTTTTCTATTCTGCAGGAAAAAGAAGATTACACACGTTTAGAACAGCATGGGCATAGGTAAACAGTGCCAGAATTTTCCTTTTTGGGTGAACAATCCCCTTTACTAAATTAGCACTCAACGTTAAATATATGCAAAATACACTATACAAAAATCTCACCTTCCAGAGGCTGGAAGAGTAAACATTTTATCAGACGGGTCATTCAGACAACGTCTATCCCCTGATCCAAAAGATACAACATTCACAATAGCTGTCCAATCATCGGTGGACTGCAAAGATAACATTTTGAGTACATAAATGTGAAATGGACCAAAACATTTCAAACAAACACTGATATTCAAATATTTAATGAAAAGACTGGCTGACCTCTGGTTTATAGCGGACAACTACATAGTAGTCAAGAGTAGTTGGTATATTGCTGACTTTAAATCTAAGTCCAGCTCCATCCTGAACTCGCACAAAACCTGGTCCAGTCCAAGTGATGGGCTGATCTGGGGTGCGCTGTCGCAGAATTATCTGAAGAGGTGAGCCTGGTTCAAAGGGGATTGTTCTCTGCACAGGAATGACGAAGTAAGACAATCACATTAAATTTTGTGACAATATAACTTGGACAGGTTGTTTATCTGACAGTTCAAATTTTACCTGGCCTTGTCTTCTTCTTCGAGTTTGCCGCTTCTCACGCTTGACCACCACAACCCTGCCATTACTGATCTTGAAGTCATAACCCCTCTGTCTGTAGTAGTGCTCACAGATGGGTAGTGTGACATGGGGGTTGTATGGGGTCGGAGACGGCTTCACCGTTGGGATTTCAGTTTCTTTATAAGGTGTTGGGGAGGGTTTTGGGGCAGAGGGGCAGAGAGGGAGCTTGGTTGGTCGTACAGGTATCTGTTCCGGGGGATAGACCAATGGAGGGGCTTGTATAAATGGAGAAATTGCCATCTGTGGAAGTAGAAGTGGAAATTACCCTATGTCATGAGGGTCTCTTCATTCTTATGAATGATTAAGAATATAATTTAGTACAAAAATCACATCCCAGTCTCTTTACCAGAGGTGCTGCATGTTCAGCCTCATAGATATAGAAATCAAGAGGGGCCAGGAAATATCCAGGGGCCGGCTCACTACATTTGGGGCCTACCATGTTAGGCCTGCATTCACACTGGCCATCCACTGAGGAACATCTGTGTGAATATGCACATACAGACTTGTAAACAATTAATCTGTGGTTTGTTTCAGAAAGGAAACTGTAGTATCATACTCAGTTCTCAATGCCCCTCCAATGTCACAGTCGCAGGGTAAGCAGCCATAGACTGTGTTTCCCAGACCCCAGTAACCTGGCTGGAAAATTGGACAACAAAGCGGAATATTAACATTTCCAAGCATTAATGACTATTTAAGTTTGTATCCTTGTGGTCTAATGGAGAGGTTCAGCTCACCAGACACTGGTCGCACTGTGGGCCGAAAGCAAATGGCTCGCAGATGCATGTTCCAGTTGTTTGATCACAAGGGTTTCCAGTGCGTATAGTTCCCATGAAATTACACCTACACACTGGACATGTATAAATGAATGAATAAGGATCAGATAAAAAGTTTTAAGGAAATGCATACCTTCTGCAAGTAGGTAAATGCAAAAAGCCTTAGCTATTCAAACTCATTTTAAAACGTTATTGAGTAAGAAATGCTTAAGTTGAGTCCCATTCTGTGGGTGAAAGAACACTTACACTGACAGCCACGAGGGTCGTCCCGGCTGAACCCGTAGAACCCAAACTTGCAGCGGTCACAGCGCTCTCCTTCAACATTCTGTTTACACACACACTGGCCAGTCACTGGATCACACAGACCACGGTCCACTGAGCCATCAGGATTACATTCACAAGCTGGATAGGAATCAGAAAGGTCAGGTCTTTCCTAGTGGAGAATGCTGTACATCGTCTTGTCCAGGCCCTAGTCATTTCTAGTCTGGACTACTGCAATGCTCTTTCTGACTGGACTTCATCATGTGCAATCAAGCCTCTACAAATTCAGAACGCAGCAGCTCGACTGGCCTTCAATGAGCTCAAAAGGACCCACATCACACCTCTCTTTATCTCTGCACTGCCTACCAGTTGCGGCTTGCATCAGTTTCATGATATTAATGCATGCTCACAGATCAGCCACGGGCTCCGCACCCTCCTACTTCCACTAGCTCTTACAAGTCTACATCCCAACCAGAAACTTAAGGTCGGTAAGTAAGTGACGCCTTGTGGTACCATCGCAGAGAGGCACAAAATCACTTTCTGGTGGAATGATCTTCCCACCCTCATCCGGAATGCTAAATCCATGACAATATTCACGAGACAGCTGAAAACTCATCTCTTCTGGGAGGACTTAAATGCATCTTGAAAAGTTATTTAGTTTGTTATTTGCCTCTTTATGACGAATCGCTTCTTGGATTGCTCATTTGTAAGTCACTTTGGATAAAAATGTCAGCTAAAAGAATAAATGTAAACATCTAAGTACCCTTTCCACAGGAATGGAATGATTATTTTAGATGACAACAATGAAAAACATACAATAGAATAATTTCTTTGTGCATCTAGAGGATTTTATTGTTCACCAGGTCACTCACGTATACAGGCATTGGGGTCGTCCATAGAGTGTTGAGGGTCCTGGTAGTAATATGGACCACACAGATCACACTGGGGTCCAGCACGGTTGTTCCTGCAGTCATCACACACACCACCACTAACCCCACCAGTAGCCAGATAGCGAGATAAGTCAAAGTGACACTTCTCTGAATGACCATGGCAGTTACACCCTGAATCATTGAAGGAAGAGTTACATATGTTTCATTGTTACTCCCAGAGTTTTAATGAGTTCCTCCAGCCATTTAAATTGACTTTTTTGTTTTAAACTATCAATAATCTAGCTAAGTGCCACTTACTTCTGCAAACATCCGAGTCTGTTTTTCCACCTGGCCTCCAGGGGGCGTCATGGTAGAAGTCTTGACAGCGCTCACAGTTGAACCCTGCAGTGTTGTGTTGGCAAACACATTTAGCATGTACCTTGAGCAAAGGCAGAAAAAAGCGAATATCAGAAGATCGTAAAACAGACAAACATTTTAAAGCATAGATAATATCTTAAAATTAAGCTAGTAATTTAGGAATAAAAACAGGTACCCATAAAAGCAGATCAAAACCTTTCTACTACACTGAAGCATGACAGGTAGTAATTATCTTTAACTGCCCTATAAAGAAAAATAGATTTATGCATATTTTTCAGAAATGGTGTAAAGAACAAAGAATGTGACTATACTTAAAAGTCCTTCCTCAAAAATGTGGAAGAAATGTGGATGGGAAATTAACTCTTTCAAACGTACTTGAGACTTTTCATGACTTTGGTAATCTGAGCACAGTATGAGACATTAAGATCTCTTCTGAACATGTAAAGAAGATAATTAGGAGACTATCTGGGCTCAGGAAAAATGTAATGTCTCCATTAATCTCCAATTAATCTCAATGCTGTCTAGGAGAAACAGTTAAGATATTAAGGAGGTCTCATATGTGCTTTTTCTTTCTAGCAGGAGTATGCTCACCATGCCAGGCTCACTAAAGGTATCTCCACGTGTGCCATCCACGGGAATGCACTGACTGGCGTGGCCATTGCAGAAACAGCTCCCTCGAACCACCATCTCATAGAGGGCATAATAGTACTTATCCTGTGGGTTCCTCCTCCGTCGCATGAGCAATGTGTCGCCCAGGGTGATCAAACGGGTAAAGTTTACTCGCAGGTTTGTCAGGGTGATCAGCTCTGAGGACCATAAGAAGTATTGCTTATGTTGTTTAAGAATATATTGATACCATATCTTTTTATCGATATTAGATATTTTAATTTATCAGTATTGACTGTAACATGAATAACTATTGTCTTATTGATATCGGCCAAAATTTTCTTTACAGGGAATTTTTCAAAGTGTCTCGCTCACAATGAGCTCATCATTAAGATATTGAGGCCTTTTGCTTGTTGGACATGCCTTTAGGCATCATCCTGGCTTGACATTTTTATTACTGTCGTATTTCTAAAAGAAACAAAACATCTTCAAAGGAGACATGAACCTTGTATAGTAGGGTCGTAAGGGTCATGGATGTCAAAACTGGGATCCAAGGCTTTCAACACCACCTGGATGAAAAGCAAAGTTAGACTGAACCTGATATGTATGTTAACAAGTAATTGAATAGATTGGATTAATTCAGGCTTGCTCTGTGACTATACCTCTCCATCGGTGGACGGCTCTGCCCCAGAGTAGCGACTATCACAGATAAGGTCATCAATACTGTCTGCTGGCCCCTCAGAGACACCAGGGAAAGAGTTGGCACAGTCCTCCGCAAAGTAACGAAAAACCTTCCAGTTTCTCCCGAAGTCTTTCGACCTCTCAACCAACATTGCAGCAGGCCGGAAACTCTGTTTGAGAGCATTTGTTATCAAAAAAATTTCAAATAAAATATCAATGAATTAAAGATTTATGTTTATAAATGAAGTACATGGAAAGCATTGAACGTACCTTGAACGTCAATATCAGATGACTAAACTGAAACATTGATTCCAGATCCAACTGAATGCTGACTTCATGCACACCTGGAATTTTTAAATTAAGTCTAAATTCAGGATACCAGCAGAATTTTACTTAAATTAAGTTCATGTAAAGAAGGTAGTTTGAGGAATGCACCATTCTCGGACTGCCACCAGCTCATCTTGCGTTCAGGTTGGAAGGTGGTGATGATGTTCTCTACGCGGTGGCTGTTGGGATTGTGGTAGAGATTGTAGGGGCTCCTGGAGTCACAGATGAAGCACTTGCGCTGATTCTGAGTTTTGAGATAAAGGATAATGTCTTTTAAATGGCAATATGTTATAATTTTAGTGTGATGAACAGAATGAAATTTGTTTTTCTGCTCCATTAACAGTTATGGCTGGTCAACCAAATCAGTCAGATTCATAAATGAATCATTCAGGGATGCATTTCTCATCATGTCTCTCATCATGTTGCTGGTTAGGCTCTGGTCTGCCTGTGCTGTGCGCGTTCATATATTTTGGTGGAGGCGTGGCTTTGGAGAGTGATTTGCAGGAAGGGTGGGATCTTATGCTTTCAAAGCTAGCTTACTATTGCTAGCCTCTCCGAAATCGCCTACCCTACCTTTAACTAACACACTGCAGTGCATCGTTGGAGAAATTAACTAGCTGATCTTGACTGTTTCCAGAAACCGTAGTAACTTTCTTGCACATCTATCTTTCAAACCATGTTGGTTCAACAATATAACAGGTTGTTAATGACGTCAAGTAGGTGGTGGAGTAATAACTTTTGCTAATAAGCATTTTGAGATCAAATTAATGTCAGATTATAGCTATAAATAACAAGCATGGCATCTGAGGTTTTGTTCTCTGTTGTTTTGCTTTATTTCCAGATTTAATCACAGGTTCCCCAGGTACCAGGTGCTTTCATTTTCTTGACAAACTAAAATAGTTCAAAATTTTGTGAAATACGGAATGTTGGTAATGATGGAACTTGCAACAATAGTTGGTTAACAATGCTTTAGGGAAATTAACCCCAGACCAGTTTTTGATCAGGATCAACTGATTCATTGAAATTCTATGACTGAAAACAATGATGTGTTCACATATTGAACACAACTACTTCTTTCATGAACTTGCCAAGGAGAGTAAGGGTGGATGGCAAGATTTTAATTGAATAAGGACTTATATTTCAAATCTGTTCTTCACACAAAACCAGTGAATGCTTTCAGAATACTTGGAATATAGTGCACAGAGTCTTATAGACTATTTTATTGGGTTTACTTTGGAGCTTGACAGCCGCAGGCTTCATTCACTTTTATTATATTGAAAAGACCCACCAGGATGTTATTCCAAAAAAATCACCTTTTGTGTTCCATGGAAGAAAGAAACTTCTTTGGGTTTGGAACAACATGAGAATATGAACAAATAAAGACAGAATTTCCTGAGTGAATTATTCTTTTAAAAACTTTATACAGTAGGGAGTATGTCGCAGAAGCTCCTGCAGTAATGTATTATTCTATGTAATTAGTGTCTCCTGGCAAAAATTCACAAGAATTTCCTGAATATAGTAGGGACAATGAGGGGGGATATGCAGGGGTACGTCTTTGTTGCAGGCATGTATGAACAAGAGCTGTCCATCACATCAATAATCTCATTTAAACACCTGAGAAACCAACCCGAAATGCATTCAGTGTTTTTACAGCTTCTTTTTATTTATACCACTTGTTATTGGAAGCACCATTGTGGTGGGCTCTTCAGGCCAAGAAAAGTAGTGTACATATACAAAATGATTGCTGAACGACACACCCACATACCAGCTTTATTACCTGTATAGACAGGGCCGGGGGTGTGAGGCAGGAGGAAAGGGGAATATGGAAACAAGCATAAATTAGTGTTGTGGCAGGGAAGAGGTAATGACCTATATGACAGCTCAGGGAGGCACATCAGAACTTGTCTTTAGTATGTATTACCCAAAGGGTCAGCCAGAGTGCTGTCAATCCACACTGAAAAAAAAAGGGAAAAAAGCATGCCGTCTCTTTTTAATCTCAGTGTGGGTGCTGAAAAGAGACCACTTTGGGATGGAACTGTATTCTGGGTAGTTTGGATTGGGAAGATGTTATGCAAATATGTCTGAGACAACTGTACTCGGAGTCCTGAGGGAAATGTATATGCTTGAGGATTCAAGGACTTCAGAATTTACGACCTTGAATATGTGATATTTTTTCAAATATTTTTCCCAGTTTCACAGTGAAGTGTAGTACTAAAATCCAGAGAAGCCTTTCCCTGCAAATCCAACAAGCAGTGTTCTGGGAGCAACTCTTCGAATCTACTTTCATTTCTGGTTTAATACTCTGAAGACATACATATTTTAAACCACATCACTGACATTCAGACCTTTTGAAGAGTTGCGCTTTTGACAACTGACCTCTAGGTATCCCAGGATGCAATAGTTTTGAGGTCTGTAGAGTCCACAGGTTGAAGAAGCCTTGAGCTGGGCGGCGCGACCCACCATGAGGTCACCAAGGTTAGGATAACATGAATTCCCCCTGCATTCGTCCTGGAGGCAGACTGGAGCTGCTATCACTACAAATCACAAAAGTTCAGCTATACCAGGTTTTACATTAGATAAACTTCAAGTAATAAAGTTAGCTGCATATTGATAACTCAACCCATTCTAAAAATTGTTCTCCAATCAAATACTTTCTAGACAGAGAATGCCCCTCCCCTCAATTAACCTGCTATTGGCTAGCGACAGCAAGCAGGAAATCATGAAACTAGAGCCTATTGGCTGTTTAATAAAGGGAGGAGCTTTGCAATATGCCACACCCAAACTTCCTGTTTTGTACCTTCAACGTACTTTGTATGCGCCAAAAAATGTATGACAATATGTTTTCAGTGGACTTTCAAAATTGGTTTTGCTTGAGAAAACGACAATATATAGTTGCGTTTTTTCGAAACAATTTTCAGTAATTGAGATCTGGCAGCAACAGCACATTTTTTCGCTTAGACAAACAACTCTTGGACAGCTTTTTTGTGCATTAAATCTATCAATCTAGGTGTTTTTCCTGTTAGTTAAATGTCCCAGACAACCTCCCATGGAGCTACTTGTTAGCAACAACTTTTTTAAAGACAAGTAAAAGCTTGAAAAAAAAAAAAAAAATATATATATATATATATATATATATATATATATATATATATCACAAAGAAATCAGTTATTTCAGGCATTTAACCAAAAACCCATTCAAAAAATGTACTCGTTTCTGGGTTTTGGCCAACAAAATACGTCATTCCTGCACTCTATACTTACAAAAAAATAATTATATGCGAATATAATCTCTCATTTCTCCCTGGAAACAAGGCTGAAATTTGCATCTTAAAAGTAATTATCGCCTGATTTACTTAACTAATTTTCAGGAATAAAAACAGGTTACTTGAAAAACAAAAAGTGTAAAACCAAAACAAGTATGAGCCAGAACATTTGCTAAATGACAGTGATTTGATAAAACTTGCTTTGTTATGAAAACTGAAGAAATATGTTGAAAAATATACAATGAAAGACAACTTGTGAATGTTAGAGGATTCAAGTGTCAACAAGTGGGGAAAAAATTCAATCCAAGGGTGGCAAGTGATCACATGTTTCCCATGATTGGGCTCATAGGGTAATTTCACTGTCAGCTTGCAGCAATGTCAAAGACTTGAGCAGACTTACAGAGGAGCAGGAACGCTGATGTCTCCAATTGGATCAGCATAGCTGGACCTATAGGACAAAAGGGTGCGTGAGGAGAGAGAAAGGATGAATGGAGGAGGAGGAATGTGATACAAAATTAATGTGAGAAATATGTCACAATAAAAGCAGCCCTTGCCTCAAGGTTTACTACCGGTTTAATTAAAGCAAGGTGTCAAAAATTTTTCTCATTGAGTATTCTGCAATCAAAATATCAAGTACAAGCAATCAGATGAACACCTATGATCTACAGGCTCTCAGAACTGACTGAGAGCAAACTTGACTGCATTTATCAACACTTTATCTGCACTGTTAATCAGAATTTATCTGGATATCTGTATTTGGATTTATCATTTAGCAGGATTTGAAAAGTTTTTTGTATCAAATTTGCATGATGAATCATACAGATAAATAGAATTTTGGGACTGTTTGTTGGGTGTCCACTTGAAGTCTGCTATAAAATCTGGGTCCTGAAGCAAACACTTAAGAAACACTGACATCCATTAACTTCAGTAGTGTGAGATGAGGCTTTAATTTGATCAGTTTCAGTATGTCTATGACACAAAGAGGAAGTATTTTTTTTTACAGAGCATAGATCATTCACAACAATACGCTAGTCCAGTTTCATTCAAGAAAAGCCACAATGTATTTACGTGACAACAGCTCTGGGAGTACAGGTGGGCTTCTGTTTAAGTCTTACTTGTGATAAAACAGCGAATTTAAAACATGCAAAAACAAGTCAGTCATAGTATTAGATTTGCTTTTAAACAGTGCAACACAGCAGAACAAAACTGGAATTGGCCAAAAGTCATTTTCATGCAACTAAGGCCTGCCATCATAACAGCTGGTACTTCATAAATATCAACAAAACTGTGCTAAATTGCATCTGGATTTGGTTTTGATTTAGAAACTAATATTTTATTTTATTCGTAATATAGTAATTTATTTTTAAAAATGCCTCTCTCTCTACTTCATAAAGATCAACGAATTTGTGCTAAAATTCTAAAATTTGATATATTATTTTATCTGGATAGGGCAGTTGATCTCTCAAATATGATAGTAATAGTAATATTATATTACATTTTAGCACAATTTCATTGATCTTTATGAAGTGTATTATATATATATATATATATATATATATATACATATACACACACACATACATACATACATATATATATATATACATATATATATATATATGAAGAGTTCCATTTGAAGTGCCATTTGAAATTTTCTTCTAAAATGAGCATTTTTCTCAACCTACTATGTTTATGTTCAGTTATTTCACTTTAATGGCAATGAAAATAACCTATATTACAATTTGCCATTTTTAATAAAATAAAATATTAGATTCTAAAACATAAAACCAACTAAATGTTTAGATACAATATTGCAATATTAGATTCAATATTGCAATATTAATTGTAATATTAAAAATAAAATAAAAATAGAAGTATAAAAATACAATAAAATAAATTATTAAATTTTCTAACAAAAAAATTGCTCATTAACACTTCTGATTATGTTAAAACAAATTATGATTATAATAAAAAATTTGACATTTGCAAATTAACAATTCTTATTTTGTTGAGGTTATGTTCTCTTTTTCTTAAAGAAAAAAAAAACTAAAAAAAAACACTAAAATTATCAGATTATTTTAACCACAAACTATCGCAAAAAAAAAAAAAAGTAGCTCAAAACACATTTTTTATTTTGGATAAAGTACTGACATACAACATCCCACAACTGTATATTACTAAACATTCTAACCAAATAATCATTACATCAGCTGTGACTGTGAATATTTTCCACACATACCTTTGCAGATGAAGACAAATAGCATGTGGTTGGACTAGACTTGACTGAACAGCTTCGGTTTCTACCAAAAATGATTCATCATAGTCCAATACTCTATAGAGAACAACAGAGCACTGACTTACAATTTGCATGTCATTGTATTACTCTTAATACCGCAGGACAGCTGGTTACACAGAAACGACTGAACACTTACACACTATCACTTCCACGCAGCGGGATGGAGAGTTTGAAGGTGATTAGATGGGGTCTTCTGCTGATGATCTCAGTGTGTTGTGGTCCTGGGCTTGTGTGCGTGTACCTGTAGCTGCCAGCAATGGATTGTGCAGTAATAACTCTGAAAGCTGAAGCTTGTAAAGACACACCTGAGCTCCCGAGTGTGTGAGAAAAGGAAGAAAAGCCCCAAGGCTGTGTGAGGAAAAAAGGATTATGTTGCGTTGAGAGTTGATTTATGCTTGTCATGAGAGGGAATGATGGCTGGATTCATTACGGGACACGCTCTCGTCACCGCAGTTAATTACACATCAGAGTATAGAAATGTGTTTGACAAGCATCACGAGTTTACGCACTTGGATTAAATGCTTCATACTACTGCTTCAGAAGGTGTGTCTACTAAGAATGCATTTCTTTAGAAGAATGAAATTAATGTTTGAGAATATATAGAGTGTGATACAGGCTAGTGAGAACTTTATGCGGGAATTAATATTTCAGGACATCTCCCAAGAATCATTATAAAAAGTATGTTGAGAACAAGTTGTAAGAAGCAGTTATAAAGCAAATACTGTCCTTAAAATGTTCAGGGGAGTCATTGCCTCGACTTTTTTAGTTGTTGTTCTAAAAGCATGTATAAATGCTATAAAATCTGGGTCCTGAAGCAAAAACCTAAGTTGGACCTAATTTTTAGTTGTTGTACTAAAAGCACCAAATAGTAAACATAAATGTAAGACGTGTTAGTAGTAGAGATGTGCAGATTTAATTTAGCTTTAAGAGTTTTTTTCAGAGCCTGGTCAATTTAGGGCTGTTTTGTTTCTGCTAAAAAGAAAACATCCAAAATGTATTTCAGTGTTATTTTACTACACTTTTATTTTTCTTTCAATTTGTGTCTGTATCAATTTCAGTACATATTGTATTAGTACATACTGAAATTTTACTAGAATAGTTCACCCAAAATTGAAAATTTTCTAAAAATGTACTCACCCTCAGGCCATCCAAGATGTAGATGAGTTTGTTTCTTCATCAGATTTGTAGAAATGTATCATTACATCAGTTGCTCACCAATGCATCCTCTGCAGTAAATGGGTACCGTCAGAATGAGAGTCCAAACAGCTGATAAAAACATCACAATAATTTACTAGTAATCCACACCACTCCAATCCATCAGTTAACATCTTGCGAAAGCGAAAAGATGTGTGTTTGTAAAGAAAAAAAAAAGTTTTGTTGCTTCTGGCTAAAATACGAGTCCTCTATCCAGAATATTGCTTTCTGGAAGTCGTCTCATCTGAATCAGAAGAGAAATATGCACAGATCAAGCAATGATTACAAGCAAAAGCAGCTCTAAACAAATGTGTCGGTGGATTTTGATGTGCGAAAACAACAGTGGATGGACTTTTTCACTGAAGGAAGTGTTATTATGGATTATGGAGACTCGTATTTTGCCCAGAGACGACAATTTGTAGCTAAAAAATGCCTTGATGGATTTGTTGCAGCTTTTCGCTTCACAAATATGTTAATTGATGGACTGGAGAGGTGTGGATTACTTGTGGATTATTGTGATGTTTTTATCAGCTGTTTGGACTCATTCTGACGGGACCCATTCACTGCAGAGGATCCACTGGTGAGCAAGTGATGCAATGCTACATTTCTCCAAATCTGATGAAGAAACAAACTCATCTACATCTTGGATGGCCTGATGGTGAGTACATTTTCAGAAAATTTTGGGTGAACTATTCTAGTAAAAGTTCAGTACATACTAATACAATATGTACTGAAATTGATATCTACAGACACAAATTGAAAAAAAAAAAAGTGTAGTACAATAACACTGAAATACATTTTGGATGTTTTCATTTTAGCAGAAACAAAACAGCCCTAAATTGAGCAAGTGATGCAAAATTTCTCCAAATCTGTTCTGATGAACTCATCTACATCTTGGATGGTCTGTGGGTGAGTAAATATTCAGTAAATTCTCATTTTTGGGTGAACTAT
Source organism: Spinibarbus caldwelli (assembly GCA_039654775.1). Lineage (NCBI taxonomy): Eukaryota > Metazoa > Chordata > Actinopteri > Cypriniformes > Cyprinidae > Spinibarbus > Spinibarbus caldwelli. The sequence goes on along the minus strand of CM077264.1, from coordinate 19,237,912 downwards.
TTCTTGGAAGACATCAACATTTGATGCTTTCGTGCCTTGAAAGTGAGTCGTCTCGGTTACGTACCTATCCCTTGTTCCCTGATGGAGGGAACGGAGACGTTATGTCGTGACGACATTAGGGGATTCACTTGGGAGCCCCAATCATCTCTGACTTTAAGAGAACACACCAATGAATATTGGCTAGTGGGTTTTGCATACCTGAGCCACTCCCCATGCATACAGGTATAAATAGGCAACAGGTGCATCCACTCATCATGGTTTTCTGCTGAAGAGCCGAGAACGTGTCCCTGGCACCCAGCAATGGTTCAAAATTGTGGCATGTGAATATAACGTCTCCATTCCCTCCATCAGGGAACGAGGGTTACGTACATAACCGAGACATTCCCTATCTGTCAGTAACTACAAGTTATGTCGTGACGACATTCGGGGTCCATGGAAAGCGCCACAACCTGAACCCCGTCACAACATTATGGCATTGCAAATGTTGACAAGCAAGCACATGACAGACAAATGCCATGCAAAGGTCGTAACCTTCCTATCGCCCCAATGCAAATTCGCTGACCTTGGTACCCGCAGGGATCACAGGTGAGTACATCACTGCTGGAGATAGCCAAGCCGCTGTTCTTTTCACCACAGAAATTAGAAGGGATTTCAACCTTCAACGAAAGATTGCTTCAAGTCTTTCCTATTTGTTGTTACAGCTCGGCAGTAACGACGGGAAAGCGAGCCTTCCGGAGAACAGCGCCACAGAGGCCACATCCTGCCCGTAGGGAGGTGACATGTGGAGACACTGATATGGACTGACCCAGGCCTGGGGCAGTACTACATATGAAACTGGACTCTGAGGCAAGTCCTACCTAGGAGTAGGGAGGAGAGCTGTCAGCAGAGCCTGACAGAGTGCTCTGTCAAAGGGAAGACACGGGTTTACCGAGAGGGAAACCTTAACTGTTAAGAAACTGGCTCAACACGGAGATTGTAAAATCTCGCGAAGGTGTTCGCTGTCGCCCAGCCCGCAGCTCTGCAAATGTCTGCCAGAGAGGCGGGCACGGCTCGCCTTGGGATTGGTACTTCTGAAGCTCCGGGTGTGGTCCACGTATATATGTGCAATGCTCTTACGGGACACACCACGCCAAGGCTGGATCTGCCTCCTCCGAGGGCAGTGCTTGGAGGTTCATCACCTGATCGCGGAAGGGCATGGTGGGAACCTTGGGCACCTTGATGGAAGTGAGCGCGGTCAGGAGCGCTGTCCTAGCAGACAGGAACTTCAGCTCGACTGAATCCAGCAGCTCAAAGGGACCCCTCTGAAGTCCAGCCAGGACGATAGAGAGATCCCAGGAGGGCACCAGGGATGGCTTAGGAGGATTTAACCTTCTGGCACCCCTCAGGAACCTGACAATGAGATTGCGCTTTCCCAGGGCCCGGCCGTCCACTGCAACGTGATGTGCTGCGATAGCAGCCACATACGCTTTCAAGGTGGAGGGTGACAGCCTACGCTCCAGCCTTTCCTGCAGAAAAGAAAGCACTACACCAATCGTACATCTTCGGGGGTCTTCTCGGCAAGAAGAACACCAGATCGCGTACAGACTCAACTCCAAGGCAAAAGCTCGCCTCGTAGAGAGGGCCCTGGCCTGAGTGAAAGTGTCTTCCACCGCCGGTGGACAAAACACTCAAGTCTGCCACGTCTCATCCAGGAACCACACATGGAGGTTCCAAGATCTGGACATGGGTACCACATGGTGCCGGGCCCCTGAGAAAAGAGGTCCTTCCTCAGAGGGATGCATCAGGAGGGGCTGTCACAAGGAGCATGAGTTCCAAAAACCAGGTCTGGGTGGGCCAACCGGCACAACCGGCAGGACCTGTTCCTCGTCCTTGCTGACCTTGCACAGTGTCTGTGCAAGAAGGCTCACTGGGGGAAGTGCAAACTTGTGTAAAACCCAAGGCCAGCTGTGCGCCAGTGCATCCGTGCCGAGGGGGCCTTGGTCAGGAAGTCATACAACTGGCCATGGGAGGACTCGTGGGAGGCAACCAGGTTTACCTGAGCTTCCCCGAATCGACTCCAAAACAGCCGGATTGTCTCGGGATGTAGTCGTCATTCTCCGGGGAACGTGAGCTGTCGTGAGAGCACATTGGCTGCACGATTGAGCTCCCCCAGGATGTGAACACCGCGCAGCGACTTGTGTTGCGTCTGACTCCAGAGGAGGAGATGGCGGGCGAGTGTTGTCCATGCGGACCAACACGTGCTAGCCAAGCAGCAGCGGCCGGACCGCTGCAAGGCTAGTAGCATTGCCAGCAACTCGAGGTAGTTGATGTGCCAAAGCAGTCAAGGCCCTGTCCAGAACCCCAAGGCTGCCTGCCCGTTGCATGTAGCGCACCAGCCCGCACTGGAGGCATCCATTGTGACAATGACATGCCGAGACACTTGTTCTAAGGGTACTTCGACTTGACACTTGTTCTAAGGGTACTTAGAAAGACAAGGTAATGCGTTGGCATGATGGTGCTGAAGTGGTCCCATATGAAGCAATCCGAGCGGCGAGACTGCAGCTGCGGATGCCATATGCCCCAGGAGCCTCTGAAAGTGTTTCAGCAGTACCACCATCCTGCCTCTAAAGGAACTCAGGCAGGTCAGCATGAACTGGGCACGCTCGTTGGGGAGCATCGTGGGCGAGAGTGAGGAGGCAGTGCATCGCACACTGTCAGCCCGTGAGCCTGAGAACCTGGAGGAAAAGGAAATTGCTCTTTCTTTAACAACGCTGGCCCTTGAGCCAGCAGCGGAACAGAAAAAATGATTTTCCACCCGACTCTCCTCTGGGGGAAGGAGCGGCGCTGTCCTCGCTGTCTCCTGAGAAAGAGCAGCTTCCCACATCTCTGGGTTGCCCGTGTCAGGGGCGCTTTATCGCCTCCCTGGACGATTTCGGAGCCAGCTGGGACACAGGGAGCGCCGTACTCCTGCAAGAGGCTCGATGCACCGGCCTAGGTGATGATTCAGCACGGGGCGGAGCAGCTCTGGAGGACGCAGGAGGGCACCCACTGCGACGAGCAGACTGGGGGCTGGCCCACGATGGAGCAGTAGCAGATGGTGCATCACGCCGGGGCAAGATGTGTTGGATGGCCTTAGTCTGCTTCTGTACTGCTGAGAACTGCTGGGCACAGTCCTTGACAGTGTCACCGAACAGTCCAGCCTGGGAGACGGAAGAGCACGGCCGTCAACTCTAGGTCTGATTCAGCATCAGCTGCGACACCCGAAGGGGGCAGCCCTGCCGAATCTTCATCCTCAGACTACGATTGCCCATCCCCCGATGCTGCTATCGACATCTGATCCTCTATCGGCGTGCCGAATGAAACGCTGGGCACGCCGTAAGACGGTACAGCAGAATCACCGAGGAGCCACACAGAACAGCTGCTGCGGGAGGAGTGAAAGGTCCTTGGGGACTGGCCCGGCGGGAAGGCTCTCACTGTAACCCTCAGATCGCCCAGAGCACTAGTCGATGGTTCTCTGCTCGTGGCAGAGAAGCCAGTGCGGGTTGTGACAGAGGGAGCCCATCCCCGTGAGGAGAGAGAGGCGCGATCGCAGTGCTGCCACGGTTACACGCTCAAAATGAACGCATAAACCATCCACGAACACAGCTTCAGCCTGTTGGATGCCCAGACACTGAAGACAATGATTGTGGCTGTCGGCAGAGGATAGGAAACCACTGCAACCAAGAGGACACGGCTGGAACGGCGTCTTTAAAAAGACACGAACCGACCGTGATTTGCTCTTTTAGGAAATCTGCTCTTTTAGTTGAAGTGCCCAGGGGAATCGCTGCAGACAGGGACGCTGCTGTTCGCACTGTGACGCCAACCAGAACAGCTTCCAGACAGATGATGAATGGCTTTGTGGAGATCAACATGTTCATCCACTCGGTTCCGAAGCAAAAACCTGATGAGTGGATGCACCTGCCGCCTATTTATACCCATATGCACGGGGAGTGGCTCAGGTATGCAAAATCCACTAGCCAATATTCATTGGCGTTTTCTCTTAAAGTCAGAGATGACTGAGGCTCCCAAGTGAATCCCCTAATGTCGTCACGACATAACTTGTAGTGACTGACAGATAGGGAATAAAGGCCTGGTTTCACAGACAGGGCTTTGACTAAGCCAGGATTAGGCCATAGTTCAATTAGGACATTTAAGTAATTTTTATAAATGTGCTTAGAAAAAAACATTACTGGTGGTGCTTTTTGAGACAAAACAAAGGCACTGATATATTTTAAGATCAGTCAGTGCAAGTTTCTTTCAGTTGAAACGGCTCAGACTTACATTTTAGTCTAGGACTAGGCTTAAGCCTTGTCTGTTAAACCGGGGGTAAATGTATTAAATTTTAACAAATAAGCTTGTTTTGTTGTGATTTTAAAGACATCTGTATAGGAAGAGAAGCGTTTTCTCTTAGTTTTCATGAGGGTTAAAAGGTCTAACAGTCAGCCCAGGGCAAGAGAAAATGACTTGCAGGTTTTTTCCAAACTTTACATTTCCAGTCATATGCAAAGACAACACAAACTCCTATGAAAGGCACTTGAAAAGTTTTCTTGATAAAACGCACAAAACAAAGATGATGATCTATTTTAATAAAAAAAATTAGAGTGGTCTTAAAATGTTAAATCTGACACATATTTGTGTGGATTGATGTAAATGTTTTGGGTTACAGATGCATAAAAGACCCAGTTTTCCACTGCAATGACTGTGTCTTCATCTCATGCATGTGTACATCAATTTAAACATCTCTATCAAAAGCACTACTCACATCTTTAAGGCTAAACCTACACATTTTGGACAGGAATCCCTCAAACATCACCTTCTTTATTGCTACAAATTATTGCCTGAATGAAATTAACGCCAGTGGCCGTAGTACAGATACTGATAAACACTGCGCATCTGGCCTACAAATCACAGAAATACATTTTTAAACTTTTCAAAGGCAGATTTTTATGATCTCAGAGTCAACAGCTGTGGTTAGAAACCGCATACCAACCAAGTCAACACATTTGTCATTCCCTCGAGGCTGTTTATGGCATCTGTAGACATTTACAGACCAGACAAAATGCAGATGTATCAATCAAAACCTTTGCAGCAAATCTTTACCAAGCCTGACATGTCTGAGTTAGGGTATTAAATAAGTGCACTGGTCCTGTTTATCAATGCCATTCATTTAAGGTAATGTTGACCAGCACTTCATATTGTGGAAATGCAAATCATCACACATCATTAATCAGATTACATGCAACTTGCCGTGAGTTTATTAGTCTTTAAAACGCTGCTTTGTTGTTGTTTGCTGTCTTGCAATTTGTAAGTTAAAACGTTTTAGACATTTTACGCGACATGATTCTCTCATCCTTTTTAATGCAAAAGCACTTTTGATTACCAGCTCACACTTCCAGCAAATCATAACCAGGGTATGAAGACGTGTCTCATCTTGTGTTGAAGAAAAATAGTGTCTCTGACTCGAAGCTTGGGTTCATTTTGACACTGCTATGACAGGACAGACAGACAAATATCTGATCAGTGTTTTGATTGTAAACATGAATATGAAAAACTCAATAATATGCTCAATATTGTAAACAGATATATATTGTTCTTAGTTAACAATCCTCACGGTCTGCTTTATATGATTTAATACGTACTATGATAATGTTTATCATAGTACGTATTAAAATGTATTAAATGTAATTTAAAACTGTTTTATTTGATATAATAAACATATAACTTCTCTGTAAAATGAATCTGAGATTATTACATTTACTGTTTGTTTTATCATATAAAATATTCTATCATATTTATCATATTATTAAAATTTATTATATTTTAAAATTATATATTTGATATAAAACAAAATATAACTTCATAATGAAATGAAATATTTATTAGTTATTTTTTCTGTCTGCTTTATATGATTCAAAATATTATATAATATTTATCATATTATTAAAATGTGTTCAATTAAATTAAAATAATACAAAATATTTCTTAGTAAAATTATTAAAAACATTTTTTACGTTTACTGTCTGCTTTATATGATTAAAATAATGTTATATAATATTTATCATATTAAAATGTATTCAATTAAAATTTGAAAGGTTATATTTGATATAATATAAAATATTTTTTAGTACAATTATTTAATTAAATTTTTTATTGCATTTTAAAATGATAATACAAAATATAACTTCTTAGTAAAATGAATAAAAAATATTTATTACATGTTTACTGTCTGTTTTATATGATTAAAATAATGTTATATAATATTTAATCATATTATCAAAATCTATTACTTTTTAAAATGTTATATTTGATATAATACAAAAGATAACTTATAATAAAATTAAAAATCATTTATTATTTTCCTTCCGTCTGCTTTATATGATTAAAAATATTATACAATATTTATAATATTATTAAAATGTATTCAATTAAAATTTTAAATGTTATATTTGATATAATACAAAATATAACTTCTTATTTATGTTCTACATTTCTTCCGTTAAAAGAATGAGGCTAGAGCTCAGACTTTTTACTTAAGTGCATTTCTCTGGGTATATTTATTTTGAAAATCCAATTTCTGTATAAACTTTAAAATCGTGACTACATAATCTACTGAATTACATTTAAACAGTAAAACTTATGAAAGTTATGCAACATCTTATGCAAAAATGTAAAACGGTAATATACAAATATTGTAATTCTGTATAAACGTATAAAAATTTAAAATATGTGGCAATCTGATGCAATAAAATCACAGCTATGTGGCCCCAACCTAATATTTATGAAAAAGAGCCCAGTCCTGGGAACACAGTTGTTGTTGTTGTTTTCCATTCAGTTATTATGTGAATGTTTTCCTTTGTGGAAGTTCAAAATATTTTCTGGAAGAACACACTACAAAAGCACAGCTGTGATTATGAGATGTGTCACTTCTGATATCAGCCTCATTCTGCACATTGACAAATGAGACAAATGTTATCACTGTCACTGTTTGGCGTCAACATCAGTGGTGAAACGACTAATGCTCTGCTCGTGTGAGACGCTCTGGCAGGCTGTCTGGAGCTGGCAGCAGCAGCACACATCAGTCTTTGATCCCCGTCGCAGCGGGAGTTTGTGACAGTTTTTTGGTATCAAAAGAAGTAAACACACAACTTATCAATTGAAGCTAGACAAAAATGAAATAAATAAAAACACATAAACATTTCATTGATTGCCTTGGTATTTTGATCAAGGAGCCCAACAGGACAGCACACTTTCTGGCCGGAAAAGACCACTGGCATTCGTGCATGAGTGAGATTAAGGGCCAGTGAACCACTAAATTACTCAACGTGTCTTTAATTACTGGAATGCTCATGTGCAACACCATAATTAAGCTCAGGAGTTAAAAAAAAAATAAGAGACAACTCAAAGAAACTGAAGAGAAGGCTAGTTATTGACATTTTTAATTGCACCATCACATAGAATTGAGAATTGTTTTTACATTTACACATCAGTGCAAATAACAGGTCTTCAATAAGTTGTCTAAATGTAAAAATAAATTGTTTTGGTTAATAAATTGTACTTTAATTTTATGATTAAAAGTTTGTTTGTTTTTTCTCTAACATCCCAAAGTTTACATGTTAACATCAACTCAAATGTAAAAAAAAAAAAAACGTCATTTACATTTCATTTTTTTAATAATTAGATATTTTTTGTGCTGTCAAACGATTAATCGCATCCAAAATAAATGTTTTTGTTTACATAATTTGTGTGAGTACTGTGTATATTTATTATGTATATATAAATACACACATACAGTATATATTTTAAAAATATTAACATGTATAAATTTATATTCATATAATTTATATTATATATAAATACATTTAATATATAAACATTTTTCTTAAATATCTACATGCATGTGTGTGTATTTATATATACATCATAAATATACAGAATACACACACATATTATGTAAACAAAAGCTTTTATTTTGGATGTGATTTATCACGATTATTCGTTTGACAGCACTAGATATTTTAATTTGTACTAATTATTTAAATCAAATTATTTGGAATATAGATCCATACCTAAAATTAAAAATTAAAAGTATAAACTTTTTATTTTTATTAATTATTAATATAATAATAATTAAAGAAATATTATATTATTACCAACAATATATTATACTTTAATTACTAATAATTATTAAAATGTTAATTAATATTTAAGTACAATTAATTCATAATTCATTTCAACAATTTAATAATTAATAATTTTAAAATTATAATTAACACTATTAATCTCTTCAGTATTACTGTATAAAGGCACAATGAAGATGAATTAGTCTGAATTAGTTGTAGATACAGTATATATAAACGGTTAGCAGAGTGTAACTTCTCTGCTGTTGTCATAGAGATGCTCCTCAAGAAAAGCCAGAGTTTTCTGCCAGGACTCCTCCTGAGCTCGACTGTGAGGAACCGTCTCTCCTCCCCAAAGCACCACCACTACAATACAAAGCAATGTCATTTCAGTCTCCTGAAATACAATGCATATTCCAACAACAGCACATTCATCTATCCGTCTGTGAATATGACATCTCACTTCCCATTTAAAAGCATGCTGGTGGGGAAAAATCATAATAAGATAACAGGTGATCCATAGACTAGCCCTTATGTTATATTCCTGGTCAGTATGACCCACAGCACATTTTTGAGTTTCTGGAAATACTGGTTAAACTTGGATGTTTTTCTTGAAATTGTGAAATTATTTCTTGTTTGGGGTCATGAACATGCCTGCAAAGTTTTGACACTCTGAGATGTTGTGAAATTTCTACTATGATTGTGATGTTAGCAGGTCAATTTGACCCACAAATTTCATAGTTAAAGGCCGGAGCAAAGACCTAAAAAAATGAGTGAATGAATGATATACTTCCCTCTGAGAGTATTTACATTTATGCATTTGGCAGACAATTTTTTCCCCTGAAGGTGTCATTTTTTATCAGTTCATGTTTGTGAATTTTGCTGGGAACTGAACCCATGATCTTGGTGTTACGCTACACTTTGAGCTTCAGGAAAGCACAAAATAATAATATATCGAAATATCAAAATTGTACATTTAAAATAAAAAAATATATATATTGTTTATACTATTATCATTTATTTGAAAAACAAATACTATTATTTATATAATATTTATCATATTAATTATTAAAATGTATAGAATTCTAAAATGTTATATTTGTTATAACACAAAATATAACTTCTATAAATTTATGAAAATTAAAAAAAACAAATAGAATTTTGAAAATCATAATTATAGAATATTTATCATATAAATGTTTAAAATGTATTAAATGAATTTAAAATGCTATATTTGATATAAGACAAACTATAACTTCTTAGTCCAAATAAACCAAAATGTATTTATTTATTTATTTATTTACTTACTGCATTTCCACTGTTACTAGACTTGTGCTTGTTGTCACTCTCTAGGGAATTTCTCTGGGTATATTATTTTTCATATCCAATTTCTATATAAACTTAAAATCTGGACTACATAAGATACTGAATTAAATTCAAACAGTAAAACAGTTATGAAATGCAAACATTGTAATTCTGTATAAATGTGAAACATTTAAAATGTGGCAATCGGTTGCAATAAAAACATACTGTTCACATTTTTGCAAAAAATAAATGTTTAAAGAACGTTGTTTTATAATTCTATGCAACAACTATTTTTCTAGTTTTATAACTCTATTCAACAACTATTTATATAACTCTGATTGTACTCATATGAAAGAACTTACATAAAGAAAGTCATTTACACCTAGGATGGCTTGAGGGTGAGCAAATCATGGGGTAATTTTCATTTTTGGGTGAACTTTAAAATTCATACTTTCTTATATTTACTTTTTGTAATGAGTGAGAATAATAGCTATTAAAGGTCTATGGCTATATATATATATATATATATATATATACTGTATATATATATTGTATGTATTGGTCCTGTGGCTAATTTTACACAATGATTACAAAATTTGTCTCATTTTTAAAAAGGTTTCTAATTAACGAAAAATTTGCCTTATTTAATGAACTATTATTTATAAGTTTGGCACCTTGGCTGGTTTATGTCTGTCATGGATAAGTAAATATGACAATAAAACTTCCAGTAGGTGGCAGCAAGTCCCTGTTTTAATAAATAATTTATTGAATCATTCAAATCAAACGGTTCATTCAAAATGGCTGATTCAATTAGAAACGTAACAAGGTTGAATCACTGGCTCACTCCATTTGTTCAAAAACAGATTCATTCAAGGAACAAAACACCGTGTTGCTCTGCACTGTTGTATAAAACTAATAGTACATTTGTGCTAGCGCACATGTGCTGATATTCAGAGAAGAACATTGTGCAATGACTACAATCAAATTAGGGTCAACGATTGTACCCATAAATTTAACGTAACACAAGGGCTAGCTGGCTCAAACACAACCAATAGCTTGATTATACATGTGATGTATTAAGACTTTCACCTTTAGTCTTTGCCTCCAGTAGCTTGAAGTCACTGAATCGGACGTGAGGGCTGTAGGGCAGCTCAATAAGGTGACCCGTTCCAGGATACGAGAGAACCGTTAGGAGGTGACTGTTCCCAGCCTTCTCCATCATCCTCTTCATCTGCCGAGCAGGAAATGAGATCGGCTCAATCGCTGGCCTGAAATGAAATTTTTAATGTATTAAACTGATCGATTCACATCTGCTGCAGATTCTGAAGCCGGCCAGTTTTGATCGTCCTCTCCAACGATTAATAAAACAGGACATTTGATCTCACCCATCTGGTAAAAACATGAATTGCAGGCACATGACTCTTTGTAGTACAAAACTGAATATTATATACCGATTACAAAGTAAATGCATCAATTTCATTCCTTAACTTTCTTGAAAGGGTCATCTGGTACTGGCAGCAACAGATCCCGCCAAATTATTCTCATCTTTTCATCATAGCGGATTTTGTCTACATTCCTTGGTGTTGACAGAATGACAGACGTTATTAGTATATAGCTTGTATAACGTAATGTATCTTAATAATGCCTGTTGTGTGAAAATGGTGTTTCTCACTGTTGTAGTGCTGCATAGACATCCGCCAAAGATCCTTTGAGTGGCATGATGTGACTCCCGCTCACACAAACCACACACCTGGGCTGCAAAGTTGCCATCAAAGAACAGAAAAATACATTGTATCACTGAATCTGCATCGAAACTCCACTGTATTGATGTAAATGAGAACTTATGACTTGTGTTTTTACCTGTACAATTTCTGAGTATGCGGTCAAACCCAGTGCTACAGACATACCGAATGACATCCCCATCACTGCCACTCTGTCAGGGCGAACTTTGGGGTGTTTTTGTAGAAATGTGAAAAATAAAAATATATTTGATGTGCTTTAAATACTTTCAAGGTATATATTATGGTATATACCTTATTTTTCCCTCTCCAATGCAAGAATCAAATTGTATGAAATACTGAAAAATAAATTTTAAATTAATTCAATTTTAAATTATTTTTCAATCTAATTAAACATTAAAAATTATTTGACATATAACTGAATTATTTTAGAATCACTTTAGCATTAACAAACATTAAATAATGGCAGTTTAGTACATGTTTATGCAAAGAGGTAATAAAAATGTAAAATTTAATTTTAATAAATATATTTTCATGTACACTACCAGTTAAATGTTTGGAATAAGTCTTTTCTGCTCACCAAGGCTGTATTTATTTGACCAAAAATACAGTAAAACATTAATATTGTAAAGCTACTATATAAATATAATGCTATTATATTTAATAAAGCTATTGCAAAGATGAATTTTCAGCATCATTACTTCAGTCTTCAGTATCACATTATCCTTCAGAAATCATTCTAATATACTGATCTGTTGCTTAATTATCATTGGTGCTCAATTATTATTATTAATAAAAAGCTTTTGCTTCTTAATATTTTTGTGGAACCTTTTTTTTTTTGATGAATATGAGAAACCTTTTGAATTTCACAGTTTACACCAAAATATGAACCAGCGCAACTATTTTCAACATTGATAATCATAAGAAATATTTCTTGAGCAGCAAATCAGCATATTAGAATGATTTCTGAAGGATCATGTGACACTCAAGACTGGAGTAATGATGCTGAAAATTCAGCTTTGGTCACAGGAATAAATTACATTTTATATTACAATTGAAAACAATTCTTTTAAATTGTAATAATATTTCATAATATTCCTGATTTTACTGTATATTTGATTCATGTATAACTATACGTGAATTACTTACCTATCCGTTAATCAGTTATATTTTTAGTTGTTGTGTAGCACACATGATGTACCTCAAAGTATGTGTTGTCCACGTGATGGAGTTTTCCTGCAGCAGTCAGCATCCCGATGTACTCCAGAGCCAGCTAGAAATAGCCATGGGACACCAGGAGCGCTGAGCGATACTCAACACGACCTCCCTGCCCTCCCCAGAGGTCCAGCACAGCAGGAAAGGGGCCAGAACCTGCATTACAAAACCACACACATATAAACGGAGAGTCCCTTAAGTCTCTGTAAAAGTAGACAGAATGTACAATGATTTACATTCATCTAAATGTACAAGGTCACAGAGTAGGTTAGTTTTAAAATAAACGCTTCTTTTGTAGCACAATAAAAATACATATTTCATGTGTTGTTTCTGAATGTTTTGAATTAAATCCTTCACTTTTCTTGATTTTAATGCATCACTGCAGAATAAAAGTATTAATTTCTTTAAAAAATGCCAGTATAAAAATATGTATATTATAATTAAATATATGTTAATTAATAAATTTCTTAAACGTGCATATTATGTAATTTATATTATTATTACATTGATGTCATTAAGTTAAATATAATTAAAAATTGTTGCAAATACTATACTAATGATATGTGGGCAAGGACTGCATCTAATCACTAATCCATACCTGGAGGAATGAAGAGTGTCCCCTTTATCTTACCCTCTGTCACTTCAACCCTCTGGACTTCAGGGGCCAAATACCAGCGTTCAGCAGTAGCTGATGTGAGGGGTATGTGATGCTTAAAACCCCTAGCAAGGTGTCCTTCATACACAGAAAACATCACTTTAACGGGTGTCTGGACATTGTTCTTCCGAAATCTGTCAGTTCAAATTAGAATTATCTGTCAATTCAGTGCATGACGGTAAAAGATTTTCCCACGCATTTTTCGCTTCAGTTTAAAGTTAGGCACAAATTCACCACATTGGCATGCTACTTAAAAAGATGAAAATACTAGACTGTGACTGTATGCTTAACAACTTTAATTAGGAAAAGAATTACAATCTCATGAAGCACTGTAAAAAACAATTTAATTAAAAACGATGGAGAAATATAAAACTATCAATTTAAAGTTGTTAATTGCATATATAGAAATTACATTTTAAGTTTATTGCCAAATCTGAATATACATACAAATATTTAAGTATTTTTTGAGACCGTGGGGAGATTCTATTATGTCACAGTAGTGCTTCATGGAATAGGTGGACATTGGTGCTCGTTTGGTGCGATTAGCTCACGGCAGCTCTCCGATTGGTAGTATTTTCTTTAAGCATCATGGGTAATGCAGTTTTTCACCAGCGATTCCGCTGTTAAACAGGGCTATTTAAAACATAAGTTGAAAAATTGCGAACTGAAATATTGCGAACAACAAAAGCATATTAAAGGGATAGTTCACCCAAAAATGAAAATTCTGTCATTAAAGGTGCACTAAGCGATTTTTGCCAAACGATGTTGATATTTGAAAGCACCAAAACAAACACGCCCATACCCCAACAGGACCTCGCCCTTATTTTGAAATCTCTGCCCAACATGTACGTATACAACCATGGCTACGACGATCGCAGAAACAAGGGAAGATGACACACAAACATATTCAAACAAAAGCTAGTCTCGCGTAGCCAGACCTTCAGACTGACGGCTGAAGGTCTGGAATCCATGGCAGCTTTCATTGGCCAAGGCCCGCCCATGAGGCCGTTTGACCGACATGTCAAACAACTAATCACAGTTCGTTTCGTTCAGCGTCACGTTTCGGGGTGTGGAAATGTCGCCACAATAACAGGCCGGTGTGTAAATCTCTCTGACGTATTTTAAAGATTCTATGCTGCGAACTTTAAATATTTCACATACTTCTGAAAATCCAGCATTTAGTTGACCCTGATAAGCGTTTGTCGTCACAGTTGTAAACACGACGGCTTTCTTCTTTCGTGAGGGGGTTTGGCATCACGGCCTCTTTGTTTCCAGGCAGAACGTTAAAGAACGCGACACACACGTCTCCCGGAAATCCTGTATAATTCAACCAATCTGACGATGACTTAGAAACTCCTGAAGTGTTTCCACTTTTCTGTGCCATATGCATCAGACGTTTAGCCAACGGTCCGTGGGCGTGACGTCTGAGGCTGAGACTAAACATAAGCCAACACAGATAAGTTGTGTGAAACGAAGCAAAATCAGCATTACTCACCTATCAAGAAGAAACAACGCAACCTCGGCGTCCGACTCGAGCCCTTCCCGCTCCTTGAGTTTGAAAGCTGCTCCAATATTTACGCGGGTCCTACTTCTTGCCTGATCGTAACCTTGCCTTCTTTTTAATGTTCTGTTTCTCTGATATTTTCCTCTTTTTTATCTCCCATCTCTCTTTCTCTATAGTCAATCTGCTGATATCCGTCCTGTGCACTCAAACTGAGTGGTCTCTTCTCTCTGTCATTACAAGACACGCCCCCTTACTGCTGATTGGCTACAAGTGTGTTTTGGGATTCGGTCTGAGGCTGTGGTCAAAAGCGGTTTTCAAAAATCGCTTAGTGCACCTTTAATTACTCACTCTCATGTCGTTCCAAACCTGTAAAACCTTCATCTTCGGAATACAAATTAAGATTTTTTTGATGAAATCCAAGATCTTTCTGACCCTGCATAGACAGCATGTGTACTATGACGATCAAGGCACAGAAACGTAGTAAGGACATTGTTAAAATAGTCATGTGACATCAGTGGTTCAACTGTAATTCTATGAAGCTACGAGAAAAACTAAAATAACAACTTTATTCAGCAATTCTTCTCCTCCTTGTCACCCTTTGGGTGCCATTTTGGAGAGTATCACGATGCATGCGCGTCCTTTTTCTGCACGTAAACAACGCATACATGTGATGCTGCTGACACAGAACACGCAGGCGCTGCGCCTTGTTTACATTCAGAGGAGAGCGCACACATGCATTGTGGTACTCTCCTAAATGGCACCCTAAAGTCCATTGCACACTGAGTCTGAAATTTTCATATCCGTTTTTTCGGTTTTTTCATATTCGTCATCATTTCCTTTAAAAATGCTTGCTACGGATGCGAAAACAGAAAATCGAACCTGATCCGAATTTTTTTATGACAGACGAAAGTTTCGAAAGCAGTGTGTAAACGTGATTGACACAACGTGAGGTCGTATTTATTTTTTAACATGCGAAAATTTCGGACTCAGTGTGCAAAGACTGGAGGAGTGATGTGGAGGAGAATTGTTGAATAAAGTTATTTTAGTTTTCTTTGCACACAAAAAGTATTCTCGTAGCTTTATAAAATTACAGTTGAAGCACTGATGTCACATGGACCATTCTAACAATGTTCTTACTAAAGGCTAGAATACACTACATGACTTTTAAAATCTGAACAGATTTTTAAAACACCAGGCATCATACACTTACCGACTTTGTAAATAGTGACAAAGGAAAACTGGGCATCATACACTACTTGACTGAAGATCATACACTATCAGACTTTAAAGTTTGTCAATTGTCAATCAAATTGATCACAACAAACTCACACAGAAACATGCGGCTTGTTGCTAGGAGACGCATGACAAATGAAAACATATGTGTTCTAAAATCGGCTGAAAATATCAAACATGTTTGATATCCTCTGACTGGATAGAATCAAAGTCTGAAGCTAAAAAATCAGAGTCTGTGACCATCATACACTACGCGATTTTCTGTGGAATCTGTCAGCTGTAATCTGCAGACTGTCTCTGACTTTCTTCAACTAGAGTCAAATTGTTCAGACTTGTAAAATCGGGGGGAAATCGGGGCAAAAATCGCGTAGTGTATTCCAGGCTTAAGTTTCTGGGTCTTGATCATGGTAGGACCCTTGCTGTCTATGGAGGGTCAGAGAGCTCTCGGATTTCATCAAAAAAAAATCTTAATTTGTGTTTCGAAGATGAACGGTCTTATTGTTTTGGAACGACATGAGGGTGAGTAATTAATGACACAATTTTCATTTTTGGCTGAACTAACCCTTTAACAATTTCCCTACGAAGAAAATGAATGTTATTTTTACCTCTGGAACCCGTCTATTGCACTATATTGACAATGGGCCTTTTATTCCCATGTATTTATTTATTTATGTATTTTTAATGTTAGCACCTTTATGATAAAATTCCCACGTCGATTTACAAAGAAAAATAACAGTATACAATTTTGGTATGACGTAAAGAGAGTAAATGAAACAAGTTTAATTTAAGGTGAACTGTTCCTTTAAATTAGAAGTTCATGCATGTAATGCGGTTGTTTATCCTTGCTTTATTAATTACTTACCGGCGACCTGGTTTACTTTCAGGAATTTTTTACTTTAGAATCAAAACTGTGAATGTGTGATGGTTTAAGATGAAGTAGTGTACCTTTAACAGTCCCTGAGGAGTCGCTGGTGTGGCGTCTCCATCTTCAGAGTGAATTAGTGCGTGAAGAGTGACCTTATAATCGGCAGGTAAGTGCTTAACTTCTACCTCTGTTTTTTCATCAACTAAGCAGCTTGAAGGATGAACAGAAAGTACAGGGCTGTGTTCTGCCATGTTCTACCTCAAAAATGAACACTGGACTCGCTGGTAAAGAAAGGTCTGAATGAATACAAACTGTGGCAAAGGCTTTTATGAGACGTTTAAGCTGGTCATTGTCCTATAGGCATCGGTTCACACAGACAGCTCCTTATTTGGACCTTAAGTTCACAGTTAAACAAGCCCATAAAAACGTAACAGGTTATTGAAACTGATGATAAAAGGCTTATATAGATAGTTGGACAGAAGTGACAGGATTTCCTGCCATAAAATCTGACTAATTTGTTTGAGGGAAGTGTTGTTTGTTTACTTATTAATTATTAACTATCATTGGCTTAAAGCAAATAAATTGCAATCAAATCTTGATATTAATACAATTATGTTGACTTTTGTTATAACAGCTGTTCTTTTTGTTATATAGTGATACATATTGTACACATTTTAATAGAAATAATGCATAATCATAAAACTTGGATTGATATTGTGCTCATTCATAAAAGTAAATATGAATATAGAAAGTATGTAATGTATACATTTTAATTTAAAAAGTAAGTTTGTATTGATATTTATTTTGCTGAGGTTGATTTATGCAATAATTTGCAGGTGAAATGCTGTTGTTTCACTGGAAGATCAAGCTAGAGTATGACATTTTCTAAAATAAATAAACAACACAATGAAACATTCGTGATAAATCATTAACATGCATTTAGAAAATAGTCAATTTCCATTTCGCGCCAAGTTTCATCCTTGCACACAACTACAGAGCACCAAACTTTATGGTATTCATGGAAGATTTTAATTAATGACAAAAAAAACAACAACGATTGTCTGAACATCAAACTTTAGCTTTTAGCTATCAATATTTATGGAGCTGAACACATTTTATTAACACAGCAGAAGTGATATATTGTAACGTGTGCCCTAAACTAGGCCTACTCTTCAAACAGCTAATAGCACCGCATTCAATGTACGTGTCTAAAAATAAAAGACAAACATAAGTTAAAAATAAACCACACTTTCAAATAAGTAGTTAAAATATTGAATATGTAGTGGTAAATCTGCCTTAGTTGTAACATCATAATATCATTTTACTTCAGAGAATGATTCATGGAGCGCCTCCGGCGAATATGAGCTCCAGGGCCGCTTGGATGTCTCCGCCGGTGGCCTGCAGGGCTCTCAGGATCAGCTCCTCATCACGGATGCCCATGTCCCGCAGCTGCTGGAGCTGCGACTGCCACTGATTCTACACATTATCAAACAGAGTCACTTCAGAATCATCAATGCTGCTTTAACAAAGAAATATTATATTGTGAACAGACTTCACTGCATATAAAAATGAACAGAATGCGTGCAAATCAAGTTGTGCTAATAGTCATAGGAAGAGTGCATGCATTTTTCTGCGACATCTCTATTTGAAGGGCTGATGATTTACTCTATAAAGATGAATCTGGTGTAAATGTCACAGGATGTCCGGTGGTTACTCACGGATAAGCTGGACATGCTGGACACCTGCAGAGCCTGCTGCAGTGCCTGGTTAAATAGGTCGTTGGTTATAGGAGTGCCTGCAGGGATTGGGGACACTCCTGAAGAGGGACCCTGTCACAGACATATTCGGTTTTTAAATTAGTGTATGCAAATCTAAAATATTATAGACAAACTGATGGTTACATTCTAGCTGATAATTATTATCATTACTGTTTGTTAACTAGTTCTGATATTAAGGCGTCACAACATCGTTTTCATCTAAAAACTGAAAACTTTGTACGTTTTGGCCGCTCGTTTACAAGAAAACAGCGTTTTGGCGGGCTGAAAACGCAAACTTTGGAAAACGGGTTTCAAAGTGCAAGTTTTTGAAAACGATACCGTTGTAGTCTCGGTGTAAACTACAAAAACACACATTTGTGAAAAAAGTTGACGTCATGCGTTTGTGTATTATATGTTCGCAGGTGCGTAGTGTTTCTTTTCAAAGTGGCATCGTCATCTACTGGCCTAGCATGAACAATACACAAAGGGAAAACATTTCTGTTTTTAGTATATTGTTGTCATGTAAATGTACCCAAAATTTTTATACTGCATTAATTAAATTAAAAATAAAACACTAAAAACTAAAATCTATCATTTATAAATTAAAGTGAATTTAGACATCACAAAATCAGCTAAAGATTACATGTATCAGTGTTATGAAATTATTAAGTTATTTCAGCACTGATAATAATAAGACTTTTTTTTTTTTTTGAGCACCAAATCAGCATATTAGAATGAAGGCTGGAATAATGGCTGCTGAAAATTCAGTTTCACTATCGCAAGAATGAATGATTAAATTGTTAAAATTATCAAAGAAGAAAACAAATAGAAAAAAGTTCATTTAAATTGTTATAATATTACTAAAATTATAACAAATATAAGAAAATTTTATCAAATGCACCCTTGGTGTGCACAAGAGACTGTTTAAAAAACATTTTAAAAAAATCTTACAACAAATGTTTGAATGGTTGTATACATTTTGCCACACCTGCCAATGACTGGTAACCAGACATAAATATTTTGTACTGGCCATGAAACACAGTCTTTGCATTTTAATAACTGCGCCAAAATATATTGCATTTTCCTGCAGTGTTATAATTCATTTTAAAAAGTTATTGGTCAATTGGCGAACAGTGTTGGGGGTAACGCATTACAAGTAATGTGAGTTACGTAATCAGATTACTTTTTTCAAGTCACTAGTAAAGTAAGGCATTACTTTTAAATTTACAAGAAAATATCTAAGTTACTTTTTGAAATAAGTAACGCAAGTTACTTTTTTCTCATTAATTCACTAGCTATGTTTCCATCCAAAGATGCAAATTTAACTTATGCGCAAAACTGGAATATCGCATGAAATATTTGCGAATAAAACACCGTTTCCATCCGAGTCAAAGAGAACAAAATCGTCACTTCCTGATAAACTGGCACTAAATATCACTTAGAAAACTAGAAGCCACTGAATATAATAATTTTCACATATAATAAATTACTTGCGCCTCAGAGAGAGCAGACGTAACAATAAATGCGGTCATTGCTTTCAGAGGTGGATCCCTGCTGTTAGGGAACGCAGCTGTGTAAGACAATTATACAGAAATATTTTGACGACAGACTTTGCTCAGGCATTTCAGAACGACCAAAACAACATATAGATGCTGTGAACGAGATCAATCCGCTGCTAGTCAAGATATCTCGTCTCACAGCTCAAAGTCATATGACTTTTTAAATGCGCATGGTGGAATTTATTCGGTAAATGTGTTTCCATCTTAGTTTATGCGCATTTTTTCTTATCGGATAAAAAGTTTATCCTACTCAATTGAGCGCATTAGTTTTTTTTATGCGCATTTTTAGAATTTATGCGCATCTTTGCGTTTCCATTCAGTGTTTTTTATGCGATATTCCAAAATGCGCATAAAAATAGGTGGATGGAAACATAGTCACCGACACCTCTTCTGTTTGAGAGAAATTAGGGGAGAGGTACAAAGACACTTCTATCAGCCCTAATTTCTATTTTGATGTGAAAGGGCCTTTACAGTTGCCAAAAATATAAATTTTGTTTTTTTTTTGTTATTAAAAATAAATAAGCCCAGCCCACTTGACAAAAAGTAATGCAAAAGTAATGTAATGCATTACTTTCCATAAAAAGTAGCAAGATAACGCAATTAGTTACTTTTTTATGGAGTAACGCAATATTGTAACATATTACTATTAAAATACTGTTTTAAAATACCCAATACTGTTAGCAAACAACACTGCTTTATATACTGACCAAAGCTTTATGCGCATTTGGTGATGAGTCAAATTTTAGGCCTGGTTGTATATAGGCTATATATACAGTAAAAACATTAAGGGTTGCAAAGGGGTGAAAAATTTCCAGTAAATTTCCAGGAGATTCCAAAAAATCCTGGAAACATTCCAGAAATTTTGGAAAGTTTCTGAAATTTACTGGAAATTTACTGAAAATCTACAGAAGTGTCCTGTACCTGGTTTCCTGTAGTTGGTGTAGCAGCGCTGCTCTCAGGGGTGCTGGCGAGGGCCAGAGCGGTGGCCAGCTCACTTTGAGTGATGGGTCTGGGGCCCACGGCGCCATTATAACCCAGCGAAGCTGGCCTCATGCCGGCCAAACCACTAGCAAGAGTGGACGGCCCACCGCGATTCCCCTACAGATGATAAACTGGCTTAGAATCCAATAATGTTAATGCACGATTC
The DNA here is from genome assembly GCA_039654775.1 of Spinibarbus caldwelli. Classification (NCBI taxonomy): domain Eukaryota; kingdom Metazoa; phylum Chordata; class Actinopteri; order Cypriniformes; family Cyprinidae; genus Spinibarbus; species Spinibarbus caldwelli. Next base: position 19,216,798 of record CM077264.1, on the reverse strand, counting down.
CTAATGAAGAACAGTAAATCATCACAAACCGACTGGAAGTCCTCCTCGTCATCAGACATGCCTTCAAAGAGGAAACCTCCTGTAGATTAAAAAAAGTTTATGCATGAAAACTACTATGGATCACCAAAATTACCCATCACATTATGTAAATGGTGGGCAATTTTTCACTTAAATGATGTTTAAATGGACACCCACCTGGCATGTCGCTGTAAGAGCTAGAAGACACGTTTCTGGAGGAGCTGGCGCTCTGCTGGGGCGGCACGCTGCCAGCCACCGAGTGCAGCACCAGGATGATGGCATTTACCAGTGCCGGGTGGGAATTGGCCAATCTGGTGAGACAGTTAAGCTCAGGGTATCGTTTGCTTTAACCCAAAGTGCACCACATGATTCAAATGCCACATTCTGAGGCGGTTAAACCTCGGATTCAACAGGAAGTCAACACGATATGGTGTTCACAACTGTTCTACGATGTGACATCAGCCAAAATGGAAAGACGTTTCAAAAACGAAAGAAATAATTTAACTGTGATTTAATTATTATAAAGTCAGTACCAGAAAAATTTGAGTGTTTATGCTTTAAATAAAACAAATATTAATTCAACCTAAATATGAATTTATTTAAAAATATATATTATTATTATTATTACTATTATTATTATTATTTCAATATTGATTCATTAATAATAATTATTATAACATTACTAATTTATTACTAATATTATTATTATTAATTGAAGCAATAGTAATTATATTTACCATCATAATAATACTGATTAATTAATAATAACATTATTGATTTATTTAATATTATTATTATGTTATAATAATTTAATTAATTATTATATTATTATTATAATCATTTTTATTGTTATATTAGTTAATACATTATTGTTGTTATTACATTGTCAATTAAAAATAACATTACTGATTTATTATTATTATTATTATTATTATTAATATTAATAATAATAATAATTTAGTAGTATTCCTAATAGTAGTAATATTAATTATACTTTTATTATAATACTGATTATTTAATAATAATATAATACTGATTAATTAATAACGTTATTTATGTATTTACTATTATATATTATATTATATATTTGGTTATTATTATATTACAATAATTATTATTAGTGTATTATATCAGTTAATAAATTGTTATTGCATTATCAATTAATAACAATATTACTGATTTATTATTATTATTGATGTATTATTATTATTATTATTATGTTACATATAACATTGATGATGATTATTATTATTATTGTTAATTATGTTTATTATGAATTGCGAATTATTGTGATTATTATATTAATATTGATTAGTTAATTAACAAAATGACTGATTTATGATTACTGATGTTGTTTTTCTAATTAGTAATAGTAATAATAATTATTATTAATATTACTAATAAGAAAACAACAATAATTATTATTATTAATATTTATTAGTTTATTAATAATAACAACCGATTTATTTGTTGTTGCTGTTGTTTATTATTTTTTACACATAACACTATTTATTATTGTTGTTGTTGTTATTGTTCTCCTATACTACTAATAATAATCTTATTTATTTATTTATTTTGGATCAGTATGTTGTATGTAATGATCAGTATGTAATGATCAGTATGTTGTATGTAATGATGCTCACTCACGTGTCAAGCATGTTTGGGTCTGTGAATTGCATGAAGAGGTCTTTGTCCTGAAGAACCCCTAAAAATAGTCAATAAACATGAATAAGTCTTCAACACGCCTCACATCACAAATCACTTCTGCCTGAAATCATACAGTACCTAGAGCCACAGGATCGCTGCTCAGCCCAGGTGTTGCCACGATGATCTGGTCGAGGGATTCCTTGTTGTTCAGCATCTTGAACACCTGGAATAAGTAAACAGCTACTCAACATGTTCCCAAGGGTCCAGAACCAGCAGCAGAGACGCTCATGCTCAGCAGTGAATCTGTATGCAGGTCTGGTCAACCTACCGAGTCTCTGTATGCAGTGCTGGTGTGAAGAGCTGCCTGCAAGACACGAAACTCCCTCGCAGCCGCAACCTTGTCCACTGGCTCTATAGGAGAACATACAGGAATAAATAATGGCCTGTATTCATGGTGCACTTTTGTGTTTTTGGAGCTTGCCAGTGTCCATCTGTATCTCCATTCTTTGTGTTCCACTGCAGATCGTAAACAGGACTCACCGGGATGTATCTCAGGCTCTGGCCATGACTTTCTCAGGATGTGCACTGTGGATCCCGACTGAATCCCATAGGACTCCAGAGTCAAGTCATCCTTTAACTTTCTGCCACAGTACACTAATTCTGTAATGCATAAAGATAATGGGAAAACTGTTTGCAATCTTGTCAAGATTCCTCTAGGGGTTATTCCCAGAATTGATTAATTTTTTTCTTTTTCCTTTTTTTTTTTGGAAACATGAAACTGTTTTGAAGCGTCTTTAAATTTCATCACAAAAGGGACACGTTTAAGTTTTTAAAAGTCATAGTTCCAGCTTGATGACTTAAATCCTATTATATATTATGTTATACATTGCAGACACTTTTTAAACAAATGAGATACAAAATTTCCACCCCATTAAGAGGAAAAAAATAGTCTAATAGACTTATAATATAAACCTAAAATAATGTGTCCCTTATTTGTCCCTTATAATATTAGTTATATTTTGTTGATAATGTTAAGAAAAAAAAAACTTATGAAATTATGTGAATGTTTACTATTTAAACCGTAAAACTGCATCCTACTAGTAAGATTGGTAACACTATACTTGATGTCTTTAAATATATAATGCTTTTTAATTATGCCCCTTGTAATTCAAACGGCATTTATATTAACTATTACACATTTATAATACAATTAATACCTATAAATTCATCTTAAGTAACCAATTAAAAAAAATAATAAACCTTTGGTTACAATTATTTATGAAAAGATCGAATGGTTTTTTTTTTTAGCTATTATTTAGTGGAATAAAAATGTTACTAATAACAGTTGGGATATCATAAATAAATATTAATAAAGCTGTAATAGATACTAGTAATTATTAGGAGGAATTATTACCTTTGATTATTATAGTAACTATTAGCAAAGCAATAAGTCTACAAGTATCTCATAAATAGACAATAAAATTGAAAAGATAGTCACCAAATAAAAATAAAAACTAATAAGCACTAGTAAAATAATAGTAAATAATAATATAATGATAAGCGCTAGTAAAATAATAAATAAGCACTAGATCTACATGAATACATGTAAAAAGGCTTAAAATAACGGGATAAAAAAAAACAGTTACCTGAGTGACTTTTAATGATTTTAATTTGACTTTGAGGTCCACATCAAATTATGACATTGTAAATAAAGGCTCTAGTGCTTTTAACCAGTTCAAACGTGACAGCATACTGTAGTCTAATATTATAATGAGTCACATTCTTCGCATTATATGTTACCTATGAGCTCAGGGTCTGGTATGGCATCAGGGATCTGAGCTGACACCAGCTGCTTGAGCGTGGAGACCCGATACTCTCCGGGAGGAACATCTCCAGGCTCGGTCTCGGGAAACTGCAGCACGTTCTTGGGAAGAGAGGGCTGATCCAGCAGCTTCAGAGACAGACGCCACTCTGAGAGCGCCATTGAGCTGTACGGACTAGAGACGGTGTGCTTTCTTTGGCAACGCTCAGAAACGACGAATAAATCTATCAATCTTGTAAACGCTGTCTGTCTTTGAAATAAACCGTAATCATGCGACTGTTTTCATCCGCGCGTCATGACGTCACGCAGGAAAGATGGCGGTTCTGGGAATTGTAGTTTTCCTGATGTGTTTACAGACTGTAGTTCTCGCGTGTGAACAGAGAGGGCGGCGTAGCTATGAAACGCAGAAATTATAGAAATATTAAAAATTAAATTAAATACCAGCCAAAATAGCCAAGTGTTTCTTTTAGAGAGCCCACGAACAGGGTTATTATTATCAAAAAAACATAAAAAGTATTTTTGTTATTTAAATAAATGGTAAATTAATAAACGGAATTTCAGTTTAGTTGGTTGCCAAGGTAAGTCTAATTTCATTTTATTTTAACTTGACGGAGGCCTACTAAAATAACTAAAGCTGAAGTTAAATAAATAAAAGCTGTATAAACGTTTTTTTAAAAAAAACTAATTAAAATTACAAACTTGCAATAAAATTACTTGATTACTAAACAAAAGTACTGTTACTAAATTTAAATTAACATTGTCGTTACTTGAAATTAATTAATTACCTGAGTTTAAGATGTTTCCAAAGCAACATGTCTTACATTTTGTTAAACTAAAACTGAAATAAATTAACAAAAATATGTTTAAAAAAAAAAAGGAAAACTAGTGAAATGACAAACACAACAAAATTACAATGGAAAATATTATTGAAAACAATAATAATGGATCTCAGTGATACTATAATAACACTGCCCGCAACCAGTCATCATCATCATAGTAATAATTTCAGTCAAATTATTTTAAAGTAGGCTACTTTGAAGTAAATACTTTGTGTTTTTTCCCCTAAATTTTCCGACTCACTTGTACGTCATTAAAATTGAATGAATAGTCTGCTAAAGGTGCACGCCTGTTTTTCTTTCTTTCTTTCTTTCTTTTATTTATTTATTTTTTGGAACATGTAGCTGGTCTTTTCACAAACCAACTGGGCAAAGTTAGCATTAGCGGTTAGCATGTATTAACCTCAATGGCGGTTGTTCCGTTAACACGTGAATCCCCGGTAAGTACCGTGTGTAATCTGTCATTTTAGCTCGTTGGCACGAGTGTAGTAACGACATCTATCAGTAAGGGCTAACTACACCATACTAACACCAAGTTCACCTAAAATAAATAATGCTAAATGAGCAGTTTCAGCTAGAAACGATATAAAACACCTTGCTTACCACTCAAATATTTAGTCTTTCAAAGGTAGTATTAGCAATCATCTTAAACCTATGACTATTTTCTTTATATTCAGTCATTCCTTTCCACTGTGACAAGAAATGCTTTGTTTGGATCAGTTCTTTCATTTCCAAGCTCTCGTATCCATCAGTTCTCAGTGCTAGTTGGGGTTTTAGTGAGGTAGGACTGTATTTGTGCTGTCACGCAGTTATTCGCAGTGACAGATGGTCTCTTGGCTGGATACGCTTCTCAGAGAGCGCCAGTCTTCACTGAGCTCCTCCACTCGGTGCAGCACGCCTGACAGCGTCTGAGGGAATCAGGACACACCGGTTATGACAGGGATAGAGCAAGCGTCCAGACATTTCACACCCTGCGAAGAGACGCCCTGTTCAGCCAGAGCCGGTGGAACATGGCGCAGCTACAAAGGGGCATCACTTTGGGCTTGTCTAAAGATCAAGACAAGTCTGAAAGTCTGCGCGGTGCAGATTAGAGGAACTGTGGCCGCTTCCAAACTACCACAGTGACCACTCAGACTTTGGTCATGTTGAAGTGGAAATCAGACGTCCGCATTGTAGCAGGAGACTAGGAGAATTTCTGACATTTTACTTCAGAATAATGGCTATGTCCTCTGGTTTGACATGCCGTACTCCATTCAAACATGATCTTTTTATGAACATTAGGCACACAACTCATTTTAAGAAACTGAGAGACTCATAGAATACTATTTGTACAGAATTTTTACGATTTATACACTGTAAAAAAATCAAAAGTTGAGAAAAACTTAAAAGTTTATGGCAACCAGCCTCAGGAGATTTTTGAGTTCTCAACTTTTTTTTTTTTTTGTATAAACTGAATACAAGAAGTTGAGAGAACTCAAAAATGTCCTGAAGCTGGTTGCCTTAAACTTTTATGTTTTCTCAACTTTTGATTTTTTTACAGCGTAGTAGAGAACACACACACACACACACACACACACAAACTAATAAAAATTACATAAAGAAATAAAAACGCAACAAAATTACTAAAAAAAATTTTAAATGAACATTTTCATTACTTGAAATAAAATAAACGTTACCTGAAATGAAATAAAATATATATGAAAAAAGTATTTTATTTCATATATAGTTTGCAAGGCAATATTTCTCATTTAGTACAACTAACACTGAAATAAAATTAATAAAATCTGTATAGATGTATTTTTTCTTAAAAGAAAAAAAAAAAAAAAGAGAAAGTGACGCAAAGTGATGCTTGTTAATATATTTACTTTGCGAAAAGCTAGATCATAATTTTCTCAGAATGGATTATAAAATCTTTCTCAGAGGAAATTATATTATAACTTAAAAGTTGTTGTTTTATATTTGGCAGCTTAATGGAGTTGTCAGTTATTTTTTTATGAACACTATCTTAGATATTTATTTTAAAATTAAATTTTAAATTAAAATTATTTTAAAAAATGAAAATTGACCAAAGATATATATATATAAACTATTAAAAAGAACTTTTTCAATTTAAATATAATTTAATTTAATTTAATTAATTTGAATAATTACCATTATTATGTTTTTGAAAGAAGTCTCATACATATTATTATGTATACACACACACACACACACACACACACACACACACAACTTAATATATATTGCATTAATTATATTATAATTATATTTTGTATTATAATTTAAAAGAACTTTTCTATTTTAATATATTTTGAGAATTTAATTAGCTAATTAATTGGAATAATTGCCATTTTAATGTTTTTGAAATAAGTCTCATATGTATGTATATATATATATATATATATATATATATACATACATACACACACACACACGTGTGTGTGTGTGTGTGTAAATATGTAAATGTAAATATATACTGTATAGGAATTTCAGATTTTTGATTACAGATTTTGTTACTTTGGCAAATTTGAAAATTTTGAGACATTGTTGGTCTTTGTCTCAGGAGAAAATTCTGAGATGCAGAGGAGCTAATAGAACATCTCATCTAGCTGTTTACTTTTGCTCTTGCTCTGAAGCTTGAATGTTGCCATCCTTGAAACGAGCCCTTTTCTCAGTCACAGTACTTACTGTAAGGAAAGTGTGAGAGAGTCCATGAGCGTATCGTGCAGCGTGTTTGCGATGTGATGCTTGATGGAGTCTCTTCCAGTAAGGTCACTTTACATTCACATCACACAGTACAGCTTGATTAATGGAGAGGCTGAGGAATGGATTCTTTAATTTGATTAATTAGGCTCAAGACCTTGTCTGGAGAGGTCTGATGAGAACTGAATATAAGCATTCTGAAGAGCCTCGAAACCCGCATTAAGGGATCGTTATATATGGAATAAATGAACATTATGTGTCAATCAGGAAACTCAATGAATGAAGGGGAAGCTAATGGGTTTGATTACAAGCGACCCCATTAAAACTTTTGTCCCAGTTTGGCCCCATGTGCATGAAGAGATTAGTGACTGGGATACAACTAATGCACTATCATTATCCTCATAAACAAGCTTAATATCATGAGGGCCCTGCCCAATGATGCCACAATTATCATTATTAACACAGGCTTTATAGGAAAGAGGAAGGAAAGTTTCTGTTTATTGAGTTTCTATACGACCAATTTAGCTTTATAGCATGGTACATTACGTTTGATAGCTCAAGTTCTTGTACTAACCAAACTATGAAAGCTGGTCTCTGCCGTGGGACAAAAAATAAATAAAAAAAGTAATTGTGTCTTTTTAATCTCACATTTTTTTCTCGCAATTGTGAGTTTATATTTCACAATCAGACTATTTTTTGTTGTTGTACAGTGTGACAAAAATTACGCTATATTGATGTGCACATGCCCAGTCTGTCACGTTGCACTGTTCAGGAAGACGCTGGAGGCACGAGGAAACGTTTAACAGTCTTTAATCAAGGAAACACCGGGAAGTAATCATAACAGGAGCTGGCGCAAACACACGTAGAAACAAGTGAACAGGTAGACCCGACAAACACAAACTGAACAGACTGGGGCTTAAAAACACTGGATAACGAGGGACAGACAGGTGCGGGGAATCAACTAATGATCAAACTAAACAAGGACAGGAAGGTGACCAAATAAGGCAAAACAGGAACTGAAACACATGACAAAACGGGTCCATTCCTGACATTTCGCCCCCTCCCGGAAGGTGCATCCTCGCACCATAGACAACAAGAGAGGGAGGCATAGGTGGGAGGAGGAGGAGGACGACGGGCAGAGACCAGGGAGGCGACGAAGGAGGGAGGAGCCAGGGAGACGACAGGAGGGGCCCGGAGCAGTAGGAGCACAACAGGACCCAGGTCACAGCCATGATGACGGCCCACGGTGGAGCCGACGGAGGGAGGAGACATGGAGGAGGAGGAATGGCCGCCGACTCCAGGGGGCCAACCAACGGCGGCTGAGCAGGTGGAGGAGGAGCCCGAGGCGGAGACAGGGAGCCGATGAGCCAGGGCGACAGGGAGGATCCGGGGGACCAAGGCGGAGCAAATGGTGCCGGCGACCGAGGCGGAGACGGGGATCCAGATGGCCGCGGTGGAGCTGGAGCGACAGAGGACTGAGGAGGAGCCGAAGGTATGGAGGAGCCTGACGGAGCCGGAGGGACGAGGCGCAGCCGGAGGAGTGGAGGATGGTCGACGACAGACCAAGGCAGAGCCGGAGGGACGAGGGAGCCCGGCGGAGCCAGTGGACAGATGGGCCATGGCGGAGAGGAGGGAGCTAGGAGCCATGGTGGAGCCGACGGGTCAACGGGCCGAGGCGGAGTCCAGGGCTTAGAGGCTGGAGGCGGAGTCAAGGGATACTCCAGCCACGGCGACGCTGGAGGATGGCAGTCCCGCGGAGCTCGCGCCGCATAGATGGTGGGCTGAGGGCGAGCAGAGGGGCTGCCAGACGACAGCGGAGGAGGAGGCAGGAGCGGAGGAAGAGGCAGGAGCGGGGAGGAGGCAGGAGCGAGTGGGAGGGCGGGCATTTGTGAGCCTCCAGGCTTTCAGGCCTGAACTCAGGAACGGGAGCCCACTCTGGGCTTAACTCTGGAACGGGAGCCCTCTCTGGGCTTAACTCTGGAACGGGAACCCTCTCCTCTTCGGTGTGGCACAATCGCCGCGCCATACTCAGCTCACCGGCGGCGGGCTCTGGCTCTCCGTCAGCGGTGGGCTCGGGCATGCGCTCTGCGCAGCGGGGAGAGGGTGGTCTGGGCACTGGGTCCTGAGTGGCACTGGCGAGATCCCAGTGTCCACTCCATAAAGGCGGCAAAGTCCTCTCGAGGACCATCTTCGGACGACGGCGCTCTGCACACGATGTTTAAACTGGCGTCGTAGAACACACAGAGCACATCGTCCGGGTAGCTGGTGGTGTTAGCTAGGATCAGGAACAGTCTAGTATGGTTCTCGAGAGCTTTGTCCCCCTGCTCCAGCAGGAGGAGGAGGAATTCGGGGAGAAGAATGGCGTCCATACAGGGAATCCAACGGAAACAAAAACACTGAGAGAAAACAGAAACCAAAACGGAGGGAACACACGAAGGTAACTGTGTCGGTTAGGTCTTCTGTCACGTTTCGCTGTTCAGGAAGACGCTGGAGGCATGAAGAAACATTTAACAGTCTTTAATCAAGGAAACACTGGGAAATAATCACAACAGGACCTGGAGCAAACACACATAGAAACAAGTGAACACATAGACCCGACAAACAGAAACTGAACAGACTGGGGCTTAAACACACTGGATAACGAGGGACAGACAGGTGTGGGGAATCAACTAATGATCACACTAAACAAGGACAGGAAGGAGACCAAATAAGACAAAACAGGACCTGAAACACATGACAAAACGGGTCCAATTCTGACACAGTCTCTCAGATGCCCATATCTCACAGTCCTGACTTTTTTTTCGCAATTGAGACTTTTTTTCTCAACATTGTGAGTTTAAATCTCACAATTATGATTTTTTTTCTCATAATTGTGTTTATATCTCAAAATTCAGACTTTTTATCACAATTGTAAGTTTATATCTCAGTCTCGCAATTATGAGTTTAGCCTATATCTCACAATTCAGACTTTTTTCTCAAAATTTAGAGTTTATATCTGAAGATACAGACTTTTTTCTCACAATTGCGCGTTTATATCTTATGTTGCTAATGATGTTGTGATGTTGTTGCGTGTCATTAATGAAGTAAAACTTTATCATAAATTAAAATACTCAATGACATTTCTCAAACTAGTTGGCCATTCGGCAAAAAAATATAATTTGAAATTAGATTTGTTTGTTTATTATCATATCTTTTATTTGTAAGAGTAATGTAAACGCAATAAATATATATTTTTTCTAAATTCCACTTTTTTAAAATTGAGACGAAACAATTATACTGTAAACTTGTGTGCAAAAGCACTAGTAAACAGGAAAGTTTTGGCATTTTGATGAAAAATTTAAGAAGTTAAAGAATGTAAAAAGCGAAACATATGGATGAATACATTTGTTTAACATTTTGATCAACAACATGCATTGGAAAACAGATGAATTTTGTTTTCATGCCAACTTTATTACTAAGCCTAACCCAGAATTTTAACTGTTCACTATTTTCCCACAACAGAGTGGAACTACTAAGCTCTGCAAGGTAAATATAAGTGTAAAGATGTTTACACAGTATCAGCATGTACTCAGAAACAACTGTCAAGAGCGCCATGTTCTGTCACAGAATATATATATATATATATATATATGTGTGTGTGTGTGTGTGTGTGTGTGTGTGTGTGTGTGTGTGTGTGAAAATTTATCTTAAAAAACTAAAAATTAATTAAAAAAGAAATCTAATTCAAAAACTATAAATATTAATACTAAAATAGACTATAGATACTAAAATAACACTGGTGTTAAGAAAACAGGTTGATTAAATCAGTTTAATAATTAACTATATTAGCAGTAATACGAATAATATTAAACCCAGTTCATTTCAGTGTTACCACGTGAATCAGTTATATAATAAATAAATAAATAAGTAAATAAATTTATTTATTTATTTATTTATTTATATTTTTTACAGTGGTAGATGACAAAATTTTCCTTTTTGAATGCACTATTCCTTTAAGACTCCAATCTTCAACCTCGTGTTTGCGTTAGTTATAATTGGTCTCTACTTGTATAGAGGATTAAAAGGTATTCCATAAAAAGAACTGCACAGTGTCCCTTGAAGGCAGTTTCAGTGATTGGCTTTTTATTATAGATGATTGCATAACAGCCATCTCCAGCTGAAACGGGCTCGAGGTAAAGCTTTATGATTTAGACTCCAATTAAATTACCTCACTCACACTGACAGATGAACTCAGAGCGCGGCCTTGTGAGGTCTTTTGAAGGAATGAGCTCACAATGTCAAAGTTCAGATACGGCACGGCTAATGTGTTTGACACTATGGACAGTGAATCTTGCCTCTTAATTAATTTCCTCTGTCTGACCCGCTGTACTGTCGGCACTTATGATTGCAGACACTCCTAGGCATTTTATTCATATAAAATAGTTTTTAAAGCGACGGTACACCCAAAAATTTAAATTCTGTCATCATTTATTTAGCCATATCTTTTGAAAATGTTATTTTGTTCTTTAGCAGAACACAAAAGGAGTTATTTATAGATGTAAAAACATAATCAGATTTATATTTTTTCTTTAAGGGTTACTCCACCCCAAAATGAAAATTTTGTCATTAATCACTTACCCCCATGTCATTCCAAACCCGTAAAAGCTTTGTTCGTCTTCGGAACACAATTTAATTTATTTTGCAAACAGGGAGGCTTTTGACTGTCCCATTGACTGCCAAAGAACTAACACTGTCAAGGCCCAGAAAAGTATGAAAAGCATCGTCAGAATACTCCATCTGCCATCAGTGGTTCAACCGTAATTTTACGAAACTATGAGAATACTTTTTGTACGCAAAGAAAATAAAAATAACGACTTTATTCAACAATTCGTCTCCTCTGCGTCAGCGTAGCGCCATTTTGGGGAATATCCACTAGACGCAAACTGCATACACTGTTCTTTGTCAGCCGAACCACAAGGATACGCTGTTTTCGTTCAAATCAAAGCGTAAACAAATGTAGAAGACGTATCCGTGCGGCGCAGCTGACACAGAAGAGCGCACTCAGTTTGCGTCCAGTGGATATTCTCCAAAATGGTGCTATGCTGACGCAGAGGAGATGAATTGTTGAATAATGTCGTTATTTTTGTTTTCTTTGCGTATAAAAAGTATTCTCGTAGCTTCATAACATTACGGTTGAACCACTGATGGCAGATGGACTATTTTGACGATGTCTTTCATACTTTTCTGGGCCTCGACAGTGTTCATTCTTTGACAGTCAATGGGACAGTCACAAGCCCCTCGGTTTTCATCCAAAATATCTTAAATTGTGTTCCGAAGACAAACAAAGCTTTTACGGGTTTGGATCGACATGGGGGTAAGTGATTAATAACAAAATTTCAATTTTGGGGTGGAGTAAACCTTTAAGAAAGTTTGAGTGGTGGTTGCCTAGACGTTGTTTTTTGGTTATTCAATGTTCTAAATGATTTTTAGCATGTCGTTTTGCAGTTCTGGACGGTTTTTAAGTGGTTTTTTGCTCGCCCAAATCAAAAGAGCTCACCTCCACATTTATTTGATCTCTAGATAAAAGAAGTCTACAGATATTTTTACTAATTTTACAGTCCGCGAGGCAAGTCTGATTGCGTAGAAAAGTAATATTACACTTCTTCTCAATAAACCACACTATTTGAGGCATCATTCATGTTTGTAGTGCAGACCTTGCAGTATGAGCTGCACAGCAAAATGTAACACAGTTAGGGGATTGTTCAAGTCATTAATTCTAATTATGGCAGTAATGATCCTATATGAGCCTTATATGAAATTTGAGCTTTAGCAACCACCACTAATAAATGGATCTTCTTTAAACACTGTATAAAGCTTCTTTTTTTTCACTTCTATATTTGTGACAATGGCTAATGCAGCAGTTTTATTGTCACAGCCATGGTTACTATGGTAAATCTGTGCATACATCACAGGAAAAACAGTTTTACTAATTAATGTCCTGGTGAGAGGAAGATGATTCAGAATGAAGCGTCTGCCAGAAAGTTGTATTCATCATTTTATTCATAATTTACTTGGGGTTTTGTCAGAAATAACAGCCTAATATAAAGCACATTATTTATATTCTAGTAATTCTTTGGGGAAGCGTACCACTCGCTTAATTTAACTGTCTATTTACTGCACAGTGTGGGTGTGACCGAAACCAATTTCTCACTCTTTAGGGGGCTTTGGACTGGTGTTAATGTTCTGCCAAGATGCATGATTGTTTCGATATTGGCATAATCCCTCATAATTAATCCAAACGATGGTTAAATTGTTCTTTGGAAACTCCATGAGAACAGAGGTTTTTCCATGACAGTAATTCATTATCATAACTACGTATCGACCTAAACATTTCATAATTACAGATGGTACAGTTCAAAATCATTTCAAACTAATTTCAATGATTAGTTCACCCCAAAATGAAAATTCTGTTCATTTATTCACCCTCATGTCAATTCACTGACTTTCATTCTTCAGTGGAACCCAAATGAGATCTTTTGGTCATGCTTTTCCATGATTTAAGCTTCAAAATTGACACAAAACATCATGAAAGTATCGCTAAAATATCATAAAAATAGCTGTGATTTAAGAACAAATCATTCAGACAGGTTTTGTGAACTGAATAAACAAATTCACTGAAAAGATCCAACAAAAACAATGACTTCACAGAAGAGTTCATAGATCAGAAATCATTTATGAACGCATCAAGAACTTTTGGAGAATAACAACTAAATTTTGTATCTCAAATCTAACAAATACATTACCGCTCAAAAGTTTGAAATAACTATGATTTTTTTAATGTTTTTTAAAGAAGTTTCTTATGCACACCAATTGCATTTATATGATGAAAAAAGTAAAAACAGTGATAATATAATTTAAAATAACTTAAAATGAAATTTATTGCTGTGATGCAAAGCTGAATTTTCAGCATCATTACTCCAGTCTTCAGTGTCACGTGATTCACAGAAATCATTCTAATATGCTGATTTGCTGCTCAAGAAAAATGTCTTATCATCAGTGTTTAAAACTGTTTTTGCTGCTTAATATTTTTGTGGGAATTGTAATACACTGCTGTTCAAAAGTTTGCATTAAATAAGATTAAAATAGAAAAAAAGACAGAAAGAAACAAGTTAATATTTGCATTCACCAAGGATGCATTAATCTGATTAATAGTAACAGTATAGACATTTATACTGTTACAACGGATTTCCATTTCAAATAAATCTAAATGCTGTTCTGTTGAACTTTCATTTCATCAAATAATCCTGAAAAATCCGTTCCCACAAAAATAAAAAGCAGTGCAACTGTACAAAGAACCATTATTAATACTTGAGCACCAGTGATTGTAACTGAGAAGCAAATCAGCATATTAGAAGTAATGATGCTGAAAATTCAGCTTAACATCACAGAAATAAATTACATTTTAAAATATATTCAAATAGAAAACATTTGTTTTAAATTGTAATAATATTTAACTTTTTTCTAACAACTTGCTGTATTTTACATCAAATGCATCCTTGGTAAGCAGAAGAGACTTCATTCAAAAACATTAAACCTTCTTTATTATTAACAATAACTTTTGACCAGTAGACTACATTCACATGATTTTAAATGTATTTACAAGTCATGTGGACTTTTTTTTCACTTCTATTATATTGGAAAAATAAAAATTCACCTTCTGCATTCCACAGAAGAAGGAAAGTCATGGTTTCAGAGCGGCATGAGGGTGAAAAATTAATGACAGATATTTCACTTTGGGTTAACTATCCAAGTTTTTGGGATGCTTGCGGAAAGTTTCAGTTCTTGTAGTCATTTGAAGCTCTTTGCTTGGCTGGAATGTACGGGAAGAGAGTTTGTGTGCTTTTATCGGAAACAGTTTGCGTACTGCAGCTACGGAGAGCTCTTTTCTTCGAGTCTGGGCTGGAGTAAGTTTTACGGTTACATCTGGGCGTCAGAAACCTCGGAGGTGAAGATGAAAACACAGAATCGGTGGACGACAGCCTCGATGATCTCATTCCACCTCTATCTTCGTCGTAATCGTCATCGTCACAGCACAACGCGTGATAGAGCGTCTTGTCGTAGTAATGGAGCCGTCCTCCAGATCCAAAGAGCCAGGAGGCTTTAGGGCTGTTTGAGGCCTTTAATGGTCCATTCAGGGCAGGCAAGTCTCCACAGCTCCTGCGGTAGAGCTCTAATTCTTGTTTCTTGGCTGTGGTTGGGTTACGGACTGTGTCTAGCAGAGGGTTGTGCAGTAAGTGGTTGTCGGATAATGTCTCATTGTGCAAGAGGTCACTACGGTCCTCGCTGCAACACACTAGTGCCAGGTCATCGTCTGAGTCGAGGTCGATATCTGATGTTAACTTGTCGATTAGTGCCACAACCTGAAGAGAAGAAAAAGAGAAAATTGAGTACATGTCTGGAAAAAGCCCTCGTGATATCTGAAGCTTTTGTAGTTTGCCCCAAAAATGAAAATTCTGTCATTATTTACTCACCCTCATGTATTTTCAAACCTGTTCGACTTTTTCTTTAATACAATCAGAGATGGGCACAAATACATCAAAATGTATTTAAAATAAAAATACAAAATACTGTGTGGAAAAAATGTATTTAAATACAAATACAGTATTTTGTATTTTGAAAATACACAAAATACATTTGAAATCGGCCATCCAGTGAAGTAACACTATTAAGGCCTGTTTACACCAAGAATGATAATTATAAAGATAACTATATTAGTGTATTCTAAGTCTACAATGCAGTTGTCACGTTTGCTCGGGGGAGCAAGGAGCGAGACTACGAGGAGTTGAAAACAAAATAGCCTTTAATGAAACACAAAATCCTTGGAACACTTGAATCCAGAGACATCTAAAGACATTTAACAGCTGACGCTAGAGACAGGGAAACACAGGGCTTAAAGGAGGGCGATAACAAGATAATTAACAAAACACGGCTGGAAAAATAAACTAATCACGAGTACAAAATGAGAACAGGAAAAACCAAATAAGGGCACGAGAGGAAGGGAACGACAAGACACAGGAAGACAGGACTGACAGCAGTTGTGTCATCTGTCACTTTAAATGCTCAAGCTCTTTAAAAAGCAGAAATGATTCCAATTGACTGTCAATGATTTTATCATTCATCATTTTTTTTGTGCTGTTATGGTTATAGTTGTGGTGTGCTATCTGCTATTCACTTAGATTTAGGATGTACTCACACTAGGGGATCTGATCCATGCTTGAGCATGATTGACCCCCAAAGTCCAGTTCATTTCACAAGTGTGACTGCTCTGTACTGTGTCCAGTGTGGTTCGTTTAACCATAACCCGCTTGAAGAGGTGGCTTGGGTGCGGTACACATGTAGTGTGACCGCTTACCGCTCTGGAGCATGGAACAGTTCATTTACTATTTTTGTATGCGCTATTGTTATCATTATGACAGCAAAAATCTTTATTACTACTTGGATATCACACTTTTTAATTAATTTAATTTCGAGTACATTTAGATTTATAATGGGTCTGGTTCTCATCTTATTGATGAACAGGTAATGTAATAATGTAGTTGCCTCTGTAATAATCCTGTGTATCTGTCTGTTAGCAAAAGGAAAATCTCGCTTGGGCTTTAGTATAAGGCAACTGTGCCTAGTGTGAGTGTACCCTTAGAACTTTTTTTAGTTTTTTTTTTTTTTTACATTTATGTTTTTATTATTAGCAGTATAGTTATCTTTGTCTTGGGGTACACACACACACACACACACAGAAAGCTGTTTATTACTCATTTATCCATGTTTCTTTATAGCTCTGACGTGTCAATAGCTATGTTTCCATCCAAAGATGCGAATTAAACTTATGCGCAAAATATCGCATAAAACATTTGCGAATAAAGCACCGTTTCCATCCAACGAGTCAAAGAGAACAAAATCGTCACTTCCTGATAAATTGGCGCCAAATATCAAAAAGAAAAATGGAAATTGCTGCGGTAGGAGAAGCCACTGTGGGCCTTTTTTCATATATAGTAAATTATTTGTGTCTCAGAACACGTAGACAAAACGCAATGAACGCAGTCATGTCATCTTGCTTTCGGAGGCGGGAGACTGTTCTTTGGCAGCGCAGCCGGTCAAGACAGTTCTGGGAGGTAATAATACTGAACCACTTTGATGACAGACTTTGACTAAGGCATTTTAGAGTGACAAAAACAACATTTCAGATGTTGCGCAATGAGATCGGTCCGCTGGTTAGTCCATTAATGCCGTCCCATCGCACCCCAGTTCCGACAGAGAAGCGCATTGCCATTGCGCTGTATAAACTGGCTCTTGCCACTTGCACCACTACGTCCGAGTTTTCTTTTTTCAGCCATGTATTTTTGCTTAAGACTCTTCCATTTATTACGCAAAATAGTCCACGGTTTGTCATATCCTTTTAGAATCATCTCCGCTCGCACCTCTTGGAAGATTTGCGCGTTCCGTTGATGTTTTCCATCAAGAATTGTTGTCACTTTTTTATCAAATATTATATTTAAAAGTGTTCGGACCTCATCGTCCACCCAAACATACCTGTCACTTTCCGCCTTTTTTTGTTATCACATGATCTGTTGAAGCAAAATCACATGACTTTTTTGATGCGCATGCTGGAATTTATTCGGTAAATGTGTTTCCATCGTAGTTTATGCGCATTTTTTCTTATCGGATAAAAAGTTTATCCTACTCAGTTGTGCGCATAATTTTTAATGCGCATTTTCAGAATTTATGCACATCTTGGCGTTTCCATCCAGCGAATTTTTTATGCCATAGTCCAAAATGCGCATAAAAATAGGTGGATGGAAACATAGCTAATAGCTCCTGCCCACTAAAAGCTCCACAGATATATTTGCATACCACGATGATATATAAATGATATAGAAAAAGTTCAATCGATTTACACTTTATATCATCGCCAACATATATATTGTCATATCGCCATAGCAAGCAGTAATGATTAAAGTTTAATGAACACATTTGACTAGCGAGTTGATAAAACCAAAATCTGACCAAAACAAAAACGGAGTGTCTATTTACACTAAGTGCAAATAGCCTGCCTTGTTGGCAGAGGTTATTTACACTAACTCTGCTCACCAATGTGTGATTAGGATAGTCAACACTGAAAAAAGATGCATGTTACATATCAGTTTCAGTGGTGTACATCGTAAGGCACATGTTTTTTGATGCGATCAACCCGAGTTCGAACCCGCCTTTTGCCGAACTTTTTTTCTCCCTTTTCAAATCTCATATCGCATTGGAAAGGCATTTATTTTCCATAAAAATGAAGAAAACAATCAAAAAGTTGAAAATAAAGTATCGGGTAGGGTTAGGGTATGTGTAGAGAGTGCTTTATTGTCCCAATAAGGTGGCATCCTTTTAATAATATGAATTAAATTTATAATTTACACTCAATACGTTATTATTGCATACTGTTTTATAATGTACTACAATACTGAGGTGCAGATAATTGTCACTCTTTGCAATAAGTAGTACATATAGCAGAAAATCTTGCTATTTTAACATAGTGTAAATAGAATATAGTGTAAATAGCATATCGTGTAAATAGCATATCGTTAAAAAATACTGCTATTTTCACTTAGTGTAAATAGAATCCATTGTTATTTGCACTTAGTGTAAATAGTAGCTATCTATCGCTAAGAAAATATGCTATTTGCACTTAGTGTAAATAGCATCTATCGCCATTTACACCAAAAAAAAAAAAAAAACCTAACAAGACTGACTAGTGCTAATGCTATGTTCCCCTTGCTAGTGCTCTTTTTTACCTGCTGGGACAGAAATGCTTTTTTTCCCACAAAAGCAAGATCACCTTGTTTTAATGTTAAAGTCATGCACATAGTAGTGCAATAACCATTTCAAGCATTTTGTATGGTTTATACACAGCAAAACAGCGTGTATTTGACTGAAAATCCAGAATCATCAACAAGCTAACTGTAAAGATAGCACTGTGAATGATGATATAGTTGTCAACAAATGGGATGCTACATTTTATTCAAAATTAAATATCTATGATTTTGGCTTTAATAAGATTTTCCCAGGAAAACTGGCATCCTCCACGATTCCTATTCTTTCCAACAACAAAGCACTTGAATGCGACATGCTTTTAATCAGGACTTCTGAAATTGGAAATAGGACATTTTGATAGCACACGAAGGCAGTATTATTCCTTATTTCCTTACAGGAATCCAGAAAATGTCATTACCTAATTCTAGATGGAGTCATACAGCTGCAGCTCACATGCATGAAAGTGGCATGTTTGAACTAGTTGATAGCCTGCAGGAAATCAGCAGTCTGATAAAGAGGTTGATTGGCAAAAGGTATTTTATGTATTTTGAAAATACAAAAATACTAAGATTAAATGTATTTAAATACAAAATACATTTGATTTTTTTTCAAAGATATTTAAATACAAAATACAAAATAATATTTTGTATTTCAAATACGTATTTTAAATACATATATTTGAAATACTGCCCATCCCTGAATACAATATCAAACAATATGTCCATACAATATCAACTGGGTCTGATCTGCTTGTTATCCTCAGAAAAATAAAATCCATACAGATTTGAAATGACATGAGGGTGAATAAATGATGACAGAATTTTCACTTTTAGTTCAATTATCTTTTTTTTTTCAATTCCATGAAATTGCTATGTTTAAATCAACTCAAATGTTTGGTCAAATAATAGAAAACTGCGAACAGAAAACTAGCATGCTAAATATACTATTTTATTATTATATATAAAATGATTTTGGCAGGAGGTACAAGAAAAAGTAGATCACTATGCTGGCATATGAGCAGTAATGTGTCATTAAGTAAAGCAATATTAAATACAGGACTTTATTGTATGTAGCAATACTCAACATCAGCACAATATACACTGTTCAGCATAATGTAAACCCCCAAAATACCAATATAAAACTGTTTTAAATCCCATTATAACAGAACATTAAATATTTACAAGTTTCTTCTTTTTCTGCTGGCTCAAAAACATATAAAATTGCACTTGCTTACAATAGTAACTCTCCACATGCAAAGCACACTGGGAGCTAGAAAAGTCTCAGTCAGATTTAGTTAAAACCAACAAAAAATGAGTCACGTACAGAGCTTAGTACAAAATTACTAATTTTAGGCAATATAATCTGACTACTTTAAGATTACTTTTTTTTTTATCAAACTTGTTTTAAATGTACCATACTGATATAATAAAGCAAAGAGAAAGTAAATATGTTCCGTGTTTTGATGTCAACATCATAAAATTCACTAAACATTACATTAGTGAGTTAATAGAGAGTGAATAGTGAATTAATAAAAACCTAATAATTCAATCATAAAAATGTAAAATAAAAGCAATTTAAACACTGCATGTCAGTGTGACTATTAACCAACATCAGAGAACTGTAAACATGCAAAGGTGCTGTTAAAGTATTGAAATATTAACTACTTCTGCAATATTTCAACAAATATTTTATTTTAAGGTGTGACAAAACATTTGGGAATCCCTGCATTAAACACACATTAATAAACATGAAAACAACGACGTGCCCAAAATCTTCCAGGTTTGAAATATTTTTGTCCAGAATTCCAGATTCAATAAATTATGAATAATTTATTGCCACTGTGTGAATAATATGTAATCACGTAATCCATAAAAAGGTAACTAATGTGATTACAAGCATTTCAAAAATGGTCACTAATTAATTACAAGTACTAAATTTTTGGAATCTGATTACATAATCCAGATTACAGTACATGTAATCAGAAGTTGATTGCAAAATTTTCAAGAATGATTTTGTACTGTACCCATTTTAAACGGATAGTTAACCGAAAAAAATGAACAGTTGTTGGTCCCCATTGAACTCCATAGTATGAAAAAAAATACTATAAGTCAACGGGGACCTGAAATTGTTTGGTTATCCACATTTTTCAAAATATCTTCTTTTGTATTCAAAAGAAGAAAGCCGCTCATATGGTGTTTGGACCAACTTGAGTTGAATAAATAATGACAGAATTTAAATTTTTGGGTGAACTCTCTTTAATAAAGCAAATTGAACAAGAAGCAGACTTCTTTTATGAGAGTATAAAAAGGGTCTCTTATTGCAACTTGTAGACGATAAAAATCAAACCCGAACTATTTTAAGAGGTCATGATTTAGCATGTATTTATATGAGAATTTATTCACAAACGTACAATTTTTAGACAAAACTAAGCATGAAGATACATTTTTGTACCACCTGATTTGGCTCAAGTGACAGTTATGTTTATGGTGGGGTTAGGCAAGGACCTTCATGCTTACAATTTTTTCTAGAAATCATATGTTTTCATACAATTAACATCATTCATTTATATGAAATCACCACCTTTTAAAATAGTGTGAGATTGGGTACAAAAATTTACGAATAAAACCATTTGAATTCATACAAATTAGCCACCAATTATCATCTAGTTTCTCAGAGTGTTGTTGAAAACACCAAGATATTCCACAGTATTTTCTGAAGAATGCCTGTAGTTTTATACTGTACATGTGGCTGAGCTTAAGTCATAAATGAGTAATAAGGATATATATCTGTATCTATCCTTTCCATCTTTATGTTTTCCATCTCACCCCATTTCACCCACTGGCATTGGAATATTTAATATCTGTTTGTGCTGAAGGGAATTTGTCCTCCTGCTGTGCTAGTAACTGCATCTTACATAAGATCTCAACCATACGCTTATCAATATTCCTTCTCTTGCTTTACCCAGCTCTTTTTCTGAGCAGGGTCTCAAGGCTGGTGCTCACAAATCAGAGACAA
Organism: Spinibarbus caldwelli; assembly: GCA_039654775.1. Taxonomy (NCBI): domain Eukaryota; kingdom Metazoa; phylum Chordata; class Actinopteri; order Cypriniformes; family Cyprinidae; genus Spinibarbus; species Spinibarbus caldwelli. The sequence continues at coordinate 19,194,925 of CM077264.1, read as the reverse complement.
AACAAAGTACAGGCGTAGCGATCCTGCCAGATCATAAAGTCTGTCTGAAAATTTTAATCAGATTATAACATGCATAAATGGTTATATATGATGGGATATTGTTTGAAATGAAATCATATGCCCTGCAAAGACATTATGTTGCCCCTTGTCAATATTAAGCAGCTTAGTAGGTTATTTATGACGCAGTTATGTTTGATTTCTCAGGATTTTGATGATAAAGCACTGCTCGGATTGAAATTACAGAGTTATTAATGACAGCGTGTTCTGTAATTCACTGCTTCTGATTTCGATGAGCTCAGGGCTTTGCTGCTGCCAAACTTTCTCATCGTATTCAATCGCAGGATGTGGCGTTCATGATATAGCAGATCAGCTATTCAGCGGCGAGCCAAAGGCTGTTGGGATTCGGTAATGAGCAGTCAAACGTAAACAGGAAGAGCCCAAATGACAGGCATTCAACAGCCAGAATATCCATTCACAACACACCTGCTGCTCAAAAGCGCACACAATACGCAAACAATGCCAAGCTTTAAGCAAGGACTGTACAGACATTATGTACTGTATTTGCGAATAGGCTATGTATCGAGCCCTGCCAAGTATGATAAGCGCCATGCGGTTATCAGAGAGATACATTTTTGGGACTCCACTGAAAGGCTCCTGTCTGGAGGAGGTATTAGATCATCTCTTGTGGGGTTGTGCCCTGTGCGCTGCTGTCAGACAGTTCATGTTTACTGCATTCCTGCCAACCGCACGCTAACTGATCGGAGATCAGAGTGAGACCAGCTGAAACAATTGCTACCTTGTGAGGGGCGGTTTGACTTGAGGAGCCTTGCACACCTTGCAAAGCAGAAATGCTGACCTATAGAAATCCCCAAGTGTTGTGATTGTTGTAGGAGGCACTGCTCATAACAAGTGGGTAGTGCACTTGCTGACTGCTGTGCGCTTGTATGTACGCGGGTGACACATTTCTGTATGATGTATGCAACACCAGTGATGGGGAGTAACCAGTTATATGTAATGGTGTTATGTAATTTAATTACAAAATAAATGTAACTGTAATCTGTTACAGTTACTGAGAAAAAAATGTGTAATTAAATTACAGTTGCTTATGATAATGTTAACGATTATAAAGGGGGTTACATCTGAATATTTTCTGTACAAAGCTAGGATATTGAATAATATTAATTTGTTGCTTTGCCTGTTTTTGATGTGCACATTGCCCCCTGCCATTTAAAGGCCGTTTAGTAAAGCGATGCAATTCTGATGCTTTTGTTTGAATTTGTAGTGCACCACGTCTGCCAATTACATCAGAATAGTACTGTCAGGATTTACTAAAAACGTGCAGTAAATAATTAGCACTAAAAAGGCATGGATATTTTTGCGCCTGACCTTAATGAATATGCATTTCAATCATGAGAACTCTCGGAAGATTTTAGCATGGTAATGGTTATGACAATGTTAATGTATTTGGTCTTGGCAGAATAGATCTGCTACGCTGCTGCTGCTGAATTGCTGCTGCTGCTGGTTATTGCTGTAGTTGTAGATTATTGCTGCTGCTGCTGCTGCTGCTGCAAGCAAGTATGGGAACTTGCTACTGCCAATGCATAAGGCGATACAGTGCTGTGAGTATTTAAGACATACTGCTGCTGCATAAATAGCATATAAGGTGGAGCTGGGGAAGGTGCTGGGTTTCAGAGGAACTCTGAAAGCGCGCTGCAAATGCTCAAGTGAATGCTAACCAGCCATTGAAATGTAAAGTAGCAAGCTCATTGGCTGCGTATGCAACATGAACCAATCAGCTTCTGCCAAGTCATTTAACGCTGTGAATATCATCAGTTACGTTAATACCCGTCAGCCTGCGCCATCTAGAGTTTCACGACTAAAGCGAGTTTCCCATTCAGATGCAAAATTCATGAGAGGAGAGTATTTAAATGAATCACGCAACGCAGTTTACTAACGTTTGCGCTTGTCAAATTACTGGTATTTGTGCCATTATTTAACGCCCAATAAAGCATGTCTTAATTTTCCCCTCCCATCGGCACTTTTATGGAATTGCGTTCTAATGCTAATTTGCCCTGTTTAGTAAATCTGGCCCTTAGGCTACAACCTGTCTGAGAGTTTGTGGTGGCTGTGCATTAAAATTATTATAATCTTAATTCAAGTGATGAAGGATTTTGAAAGTCTGACAGTAACTAGAGTACTACTGTAAGGTTAACCCTGTCTGGTTTAAATGTTTGAAAATGATTAGCATTTGAAAACATCTGTTAGAAATTTTGAAAAGTAATCAAAAAGTAATCAAATATAATCAATTACATTACTTTACATAAAATAATTGAAATAGTTACACTACTGATTAGGCCTAAATTTTAAAAAGGGTAACTTGTAATCTGTAACCTATTACATTTCTAAAGTAACCTTTGCAAAACTGAGCAACACCAAGGGCATGGGTTTGAATGATGATATACATGATGCATAAAGTTTACTTAGATAAAACAAAACAAAAGACAAAAACTCCATTTGGAGGATCGTTTGGATCCCCTATTTAAATTTAATTAAGTAGCTGGTGCAACAAATCCCATGCCATTCTAAAAGTTACAACCCATACCATTTTTTTATCCGATTTGTCTCCCAGTCATCTTACCCGCAGAACCCCCGGTCTTAGAGTCAGATAATTGCCAAACCTTCCCAGAAGGCTTTTAAACAGAGTGTGTTTGGAACAGAGTGTGAGTCAGAACAAGCATTTAACCAATTTAAACTTTTGCGAGAGGAAGCCTGATTTGAAAGCAGTAAGAAACAGACTCATCACCACCATTGGGCTTCTTAAGCGATTGATTTTTACCTGGAGACTCCAAAACATCTGATAGAAACCATTAGATTCAAAAACAGATTCTAACCTCATACATTTTTCATCATCTATTGCTGCCTTCCCCATATATTTGCTCTGAAAATAATCTCCATATGCATTATCATATCTATCTACATATATATTTATGCATTTGACAGACGTTTTAATCCAAAGCGACTTACATGGTATTCAAGGTATATGTTATATAAGCTACTGTTGCCTTGGTTTTGCTAGCAGCATGCTCTACTGATTGAGCTACAGGAACGCCGTTTACCAGAAGAGCTCAAGGTTTGGCTAGTTAACTATGCATGGGGAAAAATGTGTTACTACATTTAATAGTAGCCATGCATTCAGACGAAATACAGTTCTTCTAACTTAGCTCAACTTACTATATTCTTTAGTGTGACGGTAGCAATTTTTTTATTTTTTTTTTTTGACGTCATAAAAGTCACAGAAATGTTTTTAGTTTTATCATAGTTTTAGTGTAGGCTATGTTTTATACAGATTGTTCAGTTTATATTGATTACCAATTGTCAAAATGCATAATTTAAAATGAAGTAACCGCTTAAGTACTTTAAATGGATTTTAAAGTAGTGTGTAAGCTACTTTAGTACTCAAGCACTTTTGAAAAAGCAATACTACAAAACTTACTAACAAAACTTTTTTTTAAATGTGTAGCTTGGCAACTTACTACTAATATTTTCAAAAACATCAACATTACCTTGGCTGGTTAAAATAGTTTAATTGTTGATGTATTTCATATATACAATAGAATATAAAGAAGGCCCATATGGGATCTGTGCATGTGCTGTTTTTGGTGGGAAATCAGTATTCTACGGAATTGATTTAAACATGATTAAAATGTGTTAAATGGATCTTAAAGTACTAACTTTAATTGCTAGGTGACAGCATGATCAACTTAGCCAAATTATTGAATTACACGAACACAAAAGGAACTTTAGACATCATAATTCTGTTTGCGTGGGGTCTGTAAGTGAGCAGTGTACTGGTTACACTTGGCAGCAAAGAATTCAGAATTGTGACAAATGTTTGGCTGTTATCCATGGAATAAGAGACAGCTGAAAGACAGATGAGCGTGTGGCAAAACTAATAACCATAACAAGATGTCAGTAGTAACAATAAGGCTCTGCTGCAAGGTGTGAGTGACAGATGGAGGTGTTAACTCAAGCAAGAGCGGCAGAGCTACCGGTGATGCCTGAACTTGGCCAAGGAGACGAATGAGACAAATCCAGCAGAGCTGTGACTGAGATGATGAGACAAATGCCAGTCTGGGACACTCATAGACTCAGTGACAGTAATGAGGCAGATAGATATCCACCCGAGGAAAGAGATTAATTAAGGAGATGTCCTCTCACATAATGCTGAAAGCAGTCACTCAGCACAAAGGGAGATAACCGCAAAAGAGATGAGACGTTGACAGGTGAGAAGATGAGGAAATCAGTTGCGGTCCCATTGTCTGATTCGCCGGGTGATAATTAGGCATCACAAATGACATCTTGCTTGTATGGGGGTGTCACACCGTATGTGGGGGGTGTCATCCTGCAAGTCTTTCTCCTTGTTAACCTATCTGTTGGTTGCTGTTTGGGTGACAAGCTGTCCAGTCAACAGCCCCTAAGTGGATGTATAACAGGGGCATGAATGTGTTTGTGACCTTGTGTATATTTATGAATTGTGCCCACTGTGTATGTGTCTATTGGTTTTTGTATATTTACAGTGCTTTGCGAAAGTATTCATACCCTTTCATTTTTTTCACGTTTTGTTATGTTGCTGCCTTATGTTAAACTGCTTTAAATTTCTTTTTTTTCTACATCAATCTACACTCCATACACCATATTGACAAACCAAAAACAGAACTGTCACAACTTCGTGATTTTATTTCATATAAAAAACTGAAGTACATTGCATAAGTATTCATACCCTTAACTAAATATTTAGCTGAAGCACCTTTACAGTCTTAAGTCTTTTTTGTTTGATGCGACAAGCTTTGCTCATCAGCATTTGACAATTATCTGTCATTCTTCACCTCACCTCTTCACCTCTCAAGCTCTGTCAGGTTGGATGGGGGCAGATGCACATTTTCAGGTTTGTCCAGAAATATTTGATTGGGCTGTGGCTGGCCCACTCAAGGACATTCAAAGAGCTGTCTATAATTGACTCTTGCTGTGTGCTTAGGGTCATTGTCCTGTTGGAATGTGAACCTTCTGCCCAGTCTGAGGTTCTGAATGCTCTGGACTGGGTTTTCATTAAGGCTATCTCAATATTTTGGTGCACTGAGCTTTTCTTCTACTCTGATGAGTCCCTCAGTCCCTGCCACTGAAAAACAGCCCCACAGCATGAGGCTGCTACCAGCACACTTTACTTTTGTGATGGTACTCTGCAGGTGATGAGCAGAGCCGGTTTCCTTCGAACATGATGTTTGGAATTGAGGTTCATCAGACCAGAGAATCTCGTTTCTTACAGTCTGAGGGTCCTTTAGGTGCTTTTTTGCAAATTCCAAGTGTGTTTTCATTTGTCTTAACTGAAGAGAGGATTGAGTCTTGCCACACTGACATAAAGCCCAGATCAGTGGAGTGTCGCAGTGATGTTTGTGCTTCTGTAGATTTCTCCTGTCTCCACATATGATCATGGAGCTCAACTAGAGTGACCATCAGCTTCTTGTTCACCACACTAACCAAAGCCCTTCTCCATCAGTTGCTCAGTTTGGCCAGGAGGCCAGCTCTAGCAAGAGTCCTGGTCATTTCAAACTTCTTTCATTAAGGGTAACAGAGACTACATGGTTCTGTGACCCTTCAGTGAAGCAGAATTTTTTCCTGAACTCTTCCCCAGATGTGTGGCTAGACACAAACCTGTTTCTGCGCTCTACAGGCAGTTTTACAGGCAGTCTTTTGACCTCAGTGCTTGGTTTTTGCTCTGATATTCATTATCAGCTGTTAAACCTTTTACTAAGATGTGTGTGCTTTTCCAAATCATACCCATTCAATTGAATTTGCCACAGGTTAATTTCACTCAAAGTGTAGTGACATCTACAAGCAATATGTATGCTCCTGAGCTAAATTTCAACTGTCCCAGATAAGGGTATGAATACTTATGCAGTGGAATCATTTAAGTTTTTTATTTTTAATAAATTTGCAAAGATGTTAAAACCCTGTTTTTTGCTTTACCATTATGGTGTATGGAGTGTAGATTGATGTGGAAAAAAAGTAATTTAAAGCAGTTTAACATAAGGCAGGAACATAACAAAAGGTCAAAAAACATGAAGGGGTATGAATACTTTCGCAAGGCACTGTAGGTAGTCAGTCAGTAGTCGCGTTTAGGCCAGTAACAAACTCTGTGAAAGTAGTGCATTGCAAGATTTCATCATTTTTGGGTTACTGAGATGGTAAAAAAAAAAAAAAAAAAACAGTACACAAGGGGGTGATAGAGTTACCAAGAGGGTGTGTTGTTTAGGTAACTTTGGGTTTCATTTTTAAAGTGGTTCAGCAACTTTGAGAATGTATATAGAAATTTGCGTTGTGCTACGAATTGCTTTGAACAAATTTCGGAATGCAACAATGTGTAAAATCAGTCATGCATACTTACATACTTGAGTATATTTCGGGTCTTACTCGGCACAGTGTAGGAATCAGTGACTTGTTTAAGGACACAAAGGTGGTAGCTTGTATAGAACCCCTTGTGGGGTTAAAAAAGGTTTGTATTGTCAGAGCTGATAGCCTTGTGGGCATTGCTCCGACATGTTGTGCAGTTACACTTTGAGTGACCCAAGTTCAAGTCCCACCTCAGGACTTACAGGGATGTCCAATCCTGCTCCTGGAGGACCACTATCCTGCAGCGATTAGCAATCCTACTTGAACACACTTGAACCAGCAAAGAAAGGTCTTAAGAATTACTAGAAACTTGCAGGCATGTATGTTTGGGATAGGTTGGAGTCAAGACATTGGCCCTCCATTAGCAGGATTGGTCATCTTTGGGTTAAAGCCCACAACCTTTCACTTACTAAATCACCCCATCAGACTGTGCCTTTTACCAAATCACTCCTTTAACCTTCAAAGCAGGCCTGTAATGTGTGCTTTACCTCCCGGAGCTCTTTTGCCACGTCCTTGAGCTCAGCAAGAACTTCCTCCAGCTGTTCCATGACCATCTTAATGTGCCTGCGGATCTCTGCTCTCCGGTCAGGGCTCTGGCTCGGTTCAAATGGTCCTAGCGCTGTGCTGTGAAACATCCTTCACATGGGGATGACAGCAGCAGCAGCAGCCAGGAGGGGACAGGACACTGGGCTTCATGTCTGAAGCCCACCACAATGTTGTTTGGCCCTATCTGAATGAAAGACCCATTCTCTGGTCCAAACATCTTAGCATAGTTTTTTGCTGATGTTGGGAAACTTTGAAATCAGTCCAGGAACATCTAGTATCTCTCAGAAAACTTTCAAAAAGAAAGAGGGCATCAAGAAAATTGGAAAAGTTTCAGCACTGAAACAAACAGTTCTCGGCAAAGCTTTGATCTTTTCTGTATGATGTTAAAATTAAATCAAACGGTATCATTTTTGGCATGAAAGAAGCTTTGTTCTTAAGACAGCCAGCAAATAAATAAATAAAACACCATTTTGAGCTTCTGTTTTGAGAGGCTTGTGACATACCGAAAATCAGTCTACCAGCTTATGTGGGACATCTGTCAATCTTTTTACCGGTTCTCCACATCTATATATGCATCCTCTGTTGACACTCCACTTTTTCAAAAACGTATACCATACAGTGTGTTTTCCAATGATGAGAAAGTCTTCAGAGCAGGAGCCATCGGAATTTGATGTGAAGAATATATGTATCCAAAAAGTGCACTGAGAATAGCAAGAAAAAGTCACATTGCCAATTGAGCTGGCAGGAAAAGAACACATCCGATGTGACACCTGGGAGGACGAGCCAAAAATTGCTCCTCTCCGAGGCAATCCTGACAGATACTGCTATGAAGAACCATCCCCCCGAGACAAAGAGAGTTCCGGACATCCAGTTCAGCTAACCCACACCAGAATTTCAGTATAGCTTGTCTTCTCTTGGCTTTTGTGGCTTTGGTCCAAAATTGATGCCGTTTGGACTTATTGCTGCTCCATATGTCTATAAAAAGCTTCCGCAGAGTTGCCAGGCTTTTCCCACTGTGCCCTCGTACCATGCAGCGTATCTCCTACCCCATCTGAGCACGCTCAGATAACAGTAGAGACGGATGCATGCTCAACACCTCTCTTGCAATGTTGTTCTCTATCAGTCACTGATGCTCAAGCACTTAGGAAACCTCCCCCTTCCCTCTCTCTCTTCCTCATTCACTCACCCTCAAACACTCGCATTCGTTCTCTATGATCTCCATAACTCTTCCCTCCTCTTTCATACTTGCTTCCGTACACACACTACCCTTTAGTCCCACTCACCCTTGTCCTGTCACTTCCATCCTACTTCCGACAAACACATCAATTCATGTACACTTCCAAGCTCGCTCTCTGCTCAGATCTTTTCAACCACTTGCCACCTCAGTTGGGGAAGCAAATTAATTCAATTTAGTGTTGCAGTGCAGGCTCGTGAATCGTGAATGCGACGGCTCTGCAGCAATAGAAGCGGACCAGATTATCCCATTTAGATCAGTAATGAATAGACGACAGACGCAAGTACATCAGGAAACCGCTCGCCCTAACCATAATTATGTGCAAGAGATGCTTCAGCCTCCTGTATTCATTTTCCTGTTGCTCTCTTCAAATCACGAATCGACCAGGGGACTGTGTCAGCAAGTTTGAAATTCTAATTTACCTTTCTATAATGATTCTTCAAAACATCCTGCGAGGCTTGTCCCAAACAAAGGCCCTCATTATTTCTTAGGTGTCTCTGGTGGGAACTCTGATGAGAACTATCAGGGAAAAAACAACAGGGTTTAACACAAAACAAGCAGTTGTTTGAAAAGTGTATTCAGGCATATGGTGCCGAACAGACAACTAGAATAACAGATACAATTTGAGATGAAAGTATTGAGGAAAGGTAACGACCATTTGTGCTGTGAACATTAATGATGCCTCAAATAGTAAGACTTGCTGGGGAAGGTGTGCTTTTACTTTTGAAGCATTTGGACAGTTTTAGCCTTGCAGATAGTAAAACGGGCAAAAATAATTTAGATGACAGATCTGAGTCATTTCTTAAGGGCGATATATTTTTTATTTAGGTTAATAAGAAACCACCTAAACACTCTAGCAGTGCATGGCAACCACTCTAACAACTCCAAATCAATGCAATGAAAACTACTCAGAACACCCTAGCAGCCACAAAGCAATGCAATGAAATGCTCAGAACACCCTCGCAACTGCAAAGAAACACAATAAAACACTCAAAACACCCTAGCAATCTTAAAGCAACACAAATGAAACTGTCAACACATCCTACCAACCGCAAAGCAATGCAATGTAAGGCTCAAAACACCCTAACAATCACAAAGCAATGCAATGAAAACATCTCAAAACACCCTAGCAATCACAAAGCAATGCAATAAAACTCTCAAAACACCCTAGCAATTGCAAAACAACATAATGTAACATTCAGAACACCTTAACAATCGCAAAGCAACACAATAGAAACAGTCAAAACACCCTACCAACCACAAAGCAATGGAATGTAACACTCAAAACACCTTAGCAATTGCAAAACAACATAATGTAACATTCAGAACACCTTAACAATCACAAAGCAACACAATAAAACACTCAAAACAACCTAGTAATCACAAAGCAATGCAATGTAATGCTCAGAACACCCTAATTACCGCAAAGCAACACAACTGAATGTCAAAACACCCTACCAACCACAAAGCAATGGAATGTAACACTCAAAACACCCTAGCAGCCACAAAGCAATACAATGTAATGCTCAAAACACCCTAACAATCACAAAGCAATGCAATGTAACACTCAAAACACCCTAACAATTGCAAAACAACATAATGTAATGCTCAGAACACCCTAACAATCACAAAGCAACAATAAAACACTCAAAACACCCTAACAATCACAAAGCAATACAATGTAACACTGAAAACACCCTAGCAATTGCAAGACAATGTAATGTAACGTTTAGAACACCCTAGCAATCACAATGCAATGTAACATTCAGAACACCCTAGCAATTGCAAAACAACATAATGTAATGCTCAGAACACCCTAACCATCGCAAAGCAACAATAAAACACTCAAAACACCCAAGCAACCACAAAGCAATGGAATGTAACACTCAGAACACCCTAGCAACCACAAAGCAATGCAATGTAATGCTCAAAACACCCTAACAATCACAAAGCAATGCAATGCAACACTCAAAACACCCTAGCAATTGCAAAACAACAATAAAACACTCAAAACACCCTAACAATCACAAAGCAACAATAAAACACTCAAAACACCCTAGCAACCACAAAGCAATGCAATGTAACACTCAAAACACCCTAGCAATTGCAAAATAATGTAATGTAACATTTAGAACACCCTATCAATCACAAAGCAATGTAACATTCAGAACACCCTAGCAATTGCAAAACAACATAATGTAATGCTCAGAACACCCTAACCATCGCAAAGCAACAATAAAACACTCAAAACACCCTAGCAACCACAAAGCAATGCAATGAAATGCTCAGAACACCCTAACAATCACAAAACAACGTAATATAATGCTCATAACACCCTAACAATCACAAAGCAACACAATAAAACACTCAAAACACCCTAGCAACCACAAAGCAATGCAATAAAACACTCAAAACACCCTAGCAACCACAAATCAATGCAATGTAACACTCAAAACACCTTAGCAACCGCAAAGCAACACAATGAAATACTCAAAACACCCCAGCAATTACAAAGCAACAATGAAATGCTCAAAACACCCTAGTAACTGCAAAGCAATGCAATGAAACGCTCAGAACATCTTAGCAACCACATGGCGACATCTTTGCAACTACCATGGCATTGTGGCCTGCAGAATTAGCATGTTCAAACACTACTCACATTTGCTTTAGAAAATATTCCTAGTTGTTTAGCAGTTGTTGTTTAGATGCTTGACACTTTTCATGGCAGCGTGTTCACAGGCACTAAAAACGTATTGAAGTGCTCTATTTTATTAAAAGTTGGATCTGAGGACTAAATGCTGAGCTTTTGAGATTTGCAGAAAGCTAATGCAATCCTAATTGCATATGTGGCAATTTATGCATGCATTTAGGGATAAGTACTAGCTGTTGAAGGAAACTTATTTCAATGCCCTAAAATGATGATGCAAACTGAATTCTTGTCCTTGAAACAGAATACAAGCTTTTTGTAATCCGTTCGTCTCATAGCTAAGTGCATTTATTTCTGAAAAGACTGAAACAAAAACACAGTTCCTGATTTCATACAATCTTTTCACTCAATGCAACTTCAGTGATTCAATGAAATGTTATAACAAGGTCTTTCATTCAAGCAGATATGCTGCTTCTGTAAAACTCTTTCAAACAGTAGTATGCTAATGTTGTAATTATGTTTAGTTCAATGAGTAACAAAGTAGCATCTCATAATTAAATATGGTTATTTTGCATTTTTTTATTCAGGTTTGTATACATTTTGTATACATTTTGTCAGTTTAGTCAAGGAGTCAAGATGCAGATGTTATAAATGACAGTTGACATTCCTTCAAATTGACATTATTGTCTTGACAATACTAACCCTCACTTACAAAGCCCTTCATAACCTTTACTTCTTATGTATCTGAATTACGTCAATCTTTTTGCAAATGTAGTAAATCATGTTGTATTCTATACACAATAAATAATGCTGTGTATACATACCATATACTATAAATAAGTAAGTGTTGTAGTATGACAGTATGCTTTTTTCAGCAAGTAGAGAGCAAATGCAATCCACCCAGGCTTTTAGTGCCATCTATTGGTGGATGTGCAATTCAAAACAGAAAATTTCATTACAGGGTGCAGTGTTATTGCAGTATCATTGAGATACTATTATGCTTTGTTTCATATTATAATTTTAATATTTTGTTTTCATTTAATGCTAGTTAAACCAGTTTATTAGTTTTGCTAAATATGTATACAGTTTTATTTCCGTTTTAATTTTTATTTTAGTACATAAAGTTAAACTAAATGAAAATGAGAAGTTTTGCCTTGGCAAATTGCTCAAATAATAAATTTATTTCTAGCTAATAATAGTATTTTATATATATATATATATAACATGAGTAAATTTCATGGTTTTCATTTTAGGTTTAGTTGACTATAACAGTTTCATGACCCTGAATGGACTCAGACACAGAATGCAACATTATATGTTTATTATCCATCAGGGAGAGACAAAATAATATAAAAGTAATACAAAATGAACCAAAAACAATTCATCTCAAACTTCAAAAACAACCACCTTCAGAAATCACAACTATTGATCTTCATGTTTGCATGATTGATTTCTAAGTACAGCTTTTCTCAGGAAAACTAACATGTTAAAGTGTTTGCGTTGCATTAAATACAAATTAAGTACACTAAACATAGTAGCTAAGGGAAAAAATATGGCTAAATTTATATTAGTACAAAATAATTGAAATGTTTGACCCTTATAATTCAAGAAAAAATTACCAAAAAATAAATAAAGAGAAGTAGATAAAAATGAAAACTGTAAAATGTACTGGACTGTAGTTCTTGTCTCCAAGTCAACAATACATTCCACTTTAGACATGACAAAAAAAAAACATCTACACACATACAGAGTGCCTTTGTACACATGGCACAAGGTTTGGTTCAATTCACAAATTTACCAAGCACCACACACAACTCACTATACAAAGACAACTATCTGTTTTGTGTTACTCTACTGGCATCTTTCCACTCACTTAACTTTACAGTATGAACAAGGCTCTTTATCTACTGTTGGGATACACAGGCATGAAGATCAGGGCACAAAATACATAAATAGCGGGTCTTGGAAAGGACAGTGACCTTAGCTTTTGCTGGTGCAGCTGAAATATAACATTCACACTTATTGATGTGATCAGATCATGCATGACAGATATCGATATTGCTTCTGTCAGTGTTTTCTTACTAGGTGACTGTCAGAAAACAAACAGGTAAAGTTTTATACATCCAGTCCACTAGAGGGCTGTGGATGTCAGTTAGGGACGAAACCTCAGCCAAAGCTTTGCACAGGAAATCCTGTCTTACCGAGCCCCACAATAGTGTACTAAACATCAGATAGTGGAAGAATTTACGTTCAAAACACCCAAATACACACATTATCGAAACGTCAACAAAAAGATCTTTACAGAAACAAAAAAGCACAGAAAAACTCCCCAAACATACATGAATAGGATCACACATGGGCGTACTGAAGTTTCACAGTTCTTGAAATGATTAAAAGTATTTTACAAGCCTTGATAGAGACATTGAGATGACATATTACATATACTGTACACTATTATTTTAATCTATTTCACACTTTATTTTCATATAACTATGACCCAGTTCCACAGTCAACCATCTATTCATCACTAACCGGCTCCTCCGACTGTTAATTCGGTTGAATTGGAACAACGATTCTAAATAAATGTTCTACTATATATTACAAATCCACAATTTTCAAGTCCGAAAGAGTTTAAATAATCTCTAAATATCTGACATTTTGAATTTCACACAGAAATTGCTTGTCGATGCATAATAGAGAAAATATTTTCAGAAAAATCGCCAAACATGGACACAAAACTTTTGGGAAATGCAAAGTACTACAATACATCACTATGAGAGTAATCAATAATTAATATGATACTGTATATATATTGTGTTTGAGACAATATTACTTAATAATGTGCTTTACTTGTAGGGTTTAAACCAGTGGGGGATAAATCACCCAGAAGCCATATTTTACAGAAATTACTTAAATTCAGTCTGAGATTATACGCAAAATAACAGTTATGATTTCTGTGACAACGAGAACGTTAAAATATCAGCCTTCATCGCAGATTCAGATCATAATGGATTGAAATATATATAACAAGCCTGTAGCTAAGAGCAGATTTAATATTTACTCTATTTGAGAAATCAACTAATGTACAAACATACAACATGTACATGTACAAATATTTCGTCCAGTCGATTTCGTTAGCCGAACCTCGGCTACAGTACATCAGCAGTAAAATGAGACGATTAAATCCTGAGGTAAAGAAAACAACGTTAACAAACACAACCGCAATCACTAAAACCTCAACAGCCTTTAACACAAACGAAAATACATAACAACTAAAACAGCGTAAACATATGGCTTTCCTTGTCCCTTCACAGAAAAAGAAAACAAACTTTCTTTGTACTTGCACTTGACGTAAAGCGCTCAACACAAACAATGTAATGTTTATAAACTTCCCAGCTAACAAAAATGTTCTAAGAACGTTTTGCTAACGTTGCCATTAAGTTATGAAAACGTTATTTCAGAAAGTTCTCTGAACATTCAAAATGTAAGTTTTTTTAAATGTTTAAAAAGTTACACAAATTTTAACCGAACATTTTGCAAACATGTGAACGTGTTCCCTGAACATTCTGAAACAAGTAGTAATATTTTAAAAACGTTAGAAGAAAAACGTTCCATGAATGGTGCTTGAATAGCATAGCTAACATTTGAGAACATTATTAAAGACCAGGTAACTTTGACCAAACATTGGGCATTACTAAAACGTCTGTTCATAACTTTGAGAGAACATTGCCAAAGTTCTCAGAACATTCCCTGCTAGCTGGGTTTATACTTTTTCAACTGCGAGATCAAGTAAATACCAGTCAATGTACTTCCAAAAGCTAATAATTTCTTCTCTTTGTGCATAAAACGTACATTTATTCATAAGATGTGAGAGTAAAGATGCGTTTGCTAAATAGTGGAAATGTGTTCTTGAATACAAACAGCCAAACAAAACATAGAACTGGCTTGCAAATACCACACTGACCAATCTGAAAATCTAGTTACTATAGAAACAGTGAGCTTTGGAATGTTTCCTTAGTGGTGCTCTAATTCAGCCATGTTTTAAATACGGTAAGTGGAGAAACACGACATAACCGTTAATTAAATCTGCCGTAATACCACAAGGTGAGACTGATACTTTCCTATTGAGAGGTTCTAAATACCGAAAGCAACTCTTTAACCTATCACACACTTTTAAAACAATTTAAGCTAAAGCTTATGTATTGTTGTAGTGGTGGAAATTCGTTTAAATTCAAATTGGTCAGATGAATCTTACTTTTATCCCTTCCCCCGTTTCAACCACTGACTTTATCCCTCTGCAACGCCCTCCCAAATACCGTTTCTGTCCCCTCCCCCCATTGTGACTGAAAAGGATCTACATTGGCTCGTCGTAGTTGTAGGTTGGGGCGGCTGAGTACTGCTGACCCTGCATGGTCCCCTGTGCAGCCCCCATAGCTGCCTGCTGTGCCGCCTGCTGGACGTGAGGGTTCTTCCAAGCGCCGGTGGTCCATTCTTCCTGAGCCTTGCTCATGCTTCCCCCACTGCCACGGTAGAAGTTGTGAACCTGACACAGAAGGACAATTTATTGCTCAAAAGTTCAGCTCAGCAGATCACCTGTCCTAAGCAGGCAACACGTTTATTTAGTTTGACTAAATCAGAATATATTTGAATAGATTTAATCTACAGATTGCTTTCATTTAAGCAACAGCTTTGCTACAAAATATCTGCTTTGCTCAGGAATCCTAAGAAAAATAGACCAAAAATTATTCAGCATTTAGAGGATAGAGCTATAAAATTAGACACAGGGATATTTAAATTGTGGCCGATATGTAAGTCAGTAATTATTTTCATAGAACCAATAAGCAATAAATGGCAAATATTTGATAGGCCTAATAATAATAGTCTAAAATAATCTGAAAACACGTGTTAAAGACTACTGATACTAGTGTTTTTTTGTTTTGTTTTGTTTTGTTTTGTTTTTTAATTAAAAATAGTATCTGATATGTAAGCCAATAATTAATTTCATACAACCAATAACTGATAAATGGCAGATATTAAATAAAAAAATTATTCTATAATATTTGTCTAAAAGAATAATAAAAACCTCCACTAAAATCAAATGTTTTCAAACTGAGTTTAGGCATAACTACATTATAATGCACTTTATGAAAATGGTTATTAATTTCAATTGCTGTTAAAGATTACTGTTACTAAATTATTAGTATTTTCAAAGATCAAAAATTGTGGCTGATATGTAAGCCAATAATTGTTTTCATAGAACCAATAACCGATAAATGGTAAATATTAAATAAAAAATAAAAGTAATATGATTCTATAATATTTTGTTTAACAAAAAAACACACACTAAAATCAAAGGTTTTGAATGTTTTAAAGCAAAAACATTGTGTTTTAGTTATCACAACCTTATAATTTTCAGTATAAAAATGTATATTAATTTCAATAATTGTTAACTATTAATGTTACTACATTAGTTGTGTATTTTTTAATAATTAAATATTGTGGCTGATATGTAAGCCAATAATTATTTTCATAGAACCAATAATCAATAAATTACAGATATTAATAAGAACAAAAAGGGGGAAAAATACTGCTATAAAGACTTCTGTTACTAAATATTAGTGTTTTTAACAATTAAAAATAAACTTTTTTGGTAAATCTGAGCATAGTTCAAGACCCTCTTCAGAAACTCTAGAGAAAATGTGAGCTTGCTGAGGATTTCTGTGCAGGAGAAATTAATTACTGTAATTACTGTGTTGGAGAAAAATGATGTTAATCAACAAAAAACAATATTGTTAATATTACGGTATTACACACAGCATAAATTAGTAATTGCTGGAATTTTAGGAAATATCATGAGATCTGTGTATACCTTGGTGAGGGCAATGAACGAGAGAACAGCAACAGCAGTGAACATTATGGTTGGAATCAGCATAACAACAGCAGAGCCAATATTAGTGCTGAAAAAAGTGATGGTGGCCAGCCAGCCACTGTAATACAAACACATAAAGAAAACATATTCTCCTCATTAACGAGGTAGTTAGAAAGTAAACTACATGCAAAGCTTGTATAAAATTCAGAATAGAACGTAACATCCTAATATAACCTTAACAGACCATAATATATGTGCGCTAAAAATATTACATGACGCAAGAGAGTACATGAGTCATTTGAGTTTCTATAGAGTAACTCAAACTGGAACTAACCCAGCTTTGCTGTATGTGTCCACACTACTGCTGGGTTGCAAATAAGCCAGTTTGGGTTGTTTTGCAAACCACTTCTGGGTTAAATATGGACAAACCCAACCGTGGGTTATTTTGACCTAGCATGTTGAGTTGTTTATTTAACGTATCATAATAGTCTATCTATCTATCTATCTATCTATCATTTCTTATACACAATAAGCAATTCTTACCATACTCCCCATCCTGGGATTCCAACAGTCTGGATGATACTAATCACCACTTGTGCCATAAAGACGAAAAAGAACACCATGAAGTTGAAAGAACTGTCTGTCCTATGAAAGAAAGAGTGAACTGCATTAGGGTTGTGCACAATGATATGATTACAACTCAAAGACTATTTTAAAACATCTCGGATGCCACAACATTAATTGAACTCACTTGAAGGCCTTGTAGATGGGCCTAAACCAGCACACGTATGAGCATGGGGTGAACAGTATCAGCCACAGAATGGCCATCCCAAAATTGGTTGCCCCGCCCCCTCCGCACATCCATGCTAGACAGCCAATCAGGTTCACTGCTAGGGTGGCACTGTTCACTGTGAGTGAAAAAAAAGTATGAATTTAATTTAAAAAAAAAACTCATTTCATTCCATTAGAATGTATATCTATTTGCATGTGTTTCATAATTTGATGTTGTAGATGAATGCATTACAAGGAAAACTGAAATTATCACATTTATCAGAAAAGGGCAGATACCAAAAATTGTGCACATGTATGACACACAGTGACTAAAATCTAATTGCTAAGTAATCTAATGCTAATCTAGAATACGTTTTAGATACTAATACAAATTTACATTTATCTCCACACTTACTTTCTCAACTCCCAGACCCATTTCAAAATAGTTCCCAATTTGTGAGCCAACAAAAAAGGGGTTTTGTAAATATTCTACACGTCAAAAGCAAATCTATTTCTTGTGATTCTCATTATAGCATAGTAAACTGGACAACAACACAAGAGTAATATGACACCCCACATTTTTACTTGTGGACTGACAGATCAAAATACAAAACCTGTCTGTACAAGTTTTCCTGTGTCTGTTTCTCTCAGTGTTTACAGTGAAAACAATGGTGACATTGTAATGGCAAATAAAGCCACATGATTGCAATCTACTCAGTGCACACACCACATTAAATGATATGCACTGAGAATACTGCAAAAATATATAATATATGCCGAAATATGAACATACATATCCATAGGTAATATAGTCGTTTGCACATTGTACGCCACTGGTCTGGGATCTCGTTGAAGTCTTGGTAAAAACATGGTTTCAGTGGAATGAACCGTGGAAGAGGAGGGAAATTGTTTTCTGTGGGGAAAAAACACAAATTAAAACAAAACTAATAAAAATATTATAGTACTATTTGGACATGTACCATGGTAGGACCATGCAGTACATTACAGTACCATGTAAATACCACGGTATTTCAATATGTTAACAATTCAGTTTGTTTTAAGAAAGTTGTAAGCTCTCACCTGCCATGGAGATTCTTTTTTCAGATCACCAACGTCAAACTTTAATATTTAAAAACCTGTAACAACATACATTACAGACACACAACAAATTCACATACTTAATGAAACACTGTAGTGTAGAGAGTGTTCATTATACAACAGGTTATAACCTCATTAGTATATTCCAGTGTGAATGGGAAGCTTATCCTTTGAAATCTATCTAAACTTTGCTAAGTATAACCATACAGCCTGGTAACAATGAAATAACTTGAGTAAACACAGCTTAGCACACAAGCTACAACCCGAATACTGGAAATGTTGGGATGTTTTTTAAATTTGAATAAAATGAAAACTAAAAGACTTTCAAATCACATGAGCCAATATTTTATTCACAATAGAACATAGAGAACATAACAAATGTTTAAACGGAGAAATTTTACACTTTTATCCACTAAATTAACTAATTTCAAATTTGATTACTGCTATAGGTCTCAAAAAAGTTGGCACGGGGGCAACAAAGAGCTGAAAAAGCAAGAAAATTTGAAAAGATTCAGCTGGGAGACCATCTAGCAACTAATTAAGTTAATTGACATCAGGTCTGTAACATGATTAGCTATAAAAGGGATGTCTTAGAGAGGCAGAGTCTCTCAGAGGTAAAGATGGGCAGAGGCTCTCCAATCTGTGAAAGAGTGCGTAAAACGATTGTGGAATACTTTAAAAACAACGTTCCTCAACGTCAAATTGCAAAGGCTTTGCAAATCTCATCATCTACAGTGCATTACATCATCAAAAGATTCAGAGAAACTGGAGAAATCTCTGTGCGTAAGGGACAAGGCCGAAGACCTTTGTTAGATGCCCGTGGTCTTCAGGCCCTCAGACAACACTTCATCACTCATCGGCATGATTCTGTCATTGACATTACTAAATGGGCCCAGGAATACTTCCAGAAACCACTGTCGGTAAACACAATCTGCCGTGCCATCTGCAGATGCCAACTAAAGCTCTATCATGCAAAAAGGAAGCCATATGTGAACATGGTCCAGAAGCGCCTTCATATCCTGTGGGCCAAGGCTCATTTAAAATGGACTGTTTCAAAGTGGAAAAGTGTTCTATGGTCAGACGAGTCCAAATTTGACATTCTTGTTGGAAATCACAGAGGCCATGTCCTCCGGGCTAAAGAGGAGGGAGACCTTCCAGCGTGTCATCAGCGTTCAGTTCAAAAGCCAACATCTCTGATGGTATGGGGGTGCATAAGTGCATACGGTATGGGCAGCTTGCATGTTTTGGAAGGCACTATGAATGCTGAAAGGTATATAAAGGTTTTAGAGCAACATATGCTCCCCTCCAGATGACGTGTATTTCAGCAGGACAATGCAAAACTACATACTGCAGTTATTACAATAGCATGGCTTCGTAGTAGAAGAGTCTGGGTGCTGAATTGGCCTGCCTGCAGTCCAGATCTTTCACCTATAGAGAACATTTGGTGCATCATTAAACGAAAAATACGTCAAAGACGACCACGAACTCTTCAGCAGCTGGAAACCTATATCAGGCAAGAATGGGACCAAATTCCAACACCAAAACTCCAGAAACTCATAACCTCGATGCCTAGACATCTTCAAACTGTTTTGAAAAGAAGAGGAGATGCTTGCCCCCGTCCTAACTATTTTGAGACCTGTAGCAGGCATCAAATTTGAAATGAGCTCATTTTGTGCATAAAATTGTAAAATTTCTCAGTTTAAACATTGCAACAGCAACTTGTTAGTAATTTATTTACTGATTTAAAAAACTGCGGCTTCAATATTCGTTTTGAGATATCACTTTGTGTTTGTAAAAGGTAAAAACCTTTATTTTATAAATCCAAAGCTTACAAATCTTAAAACTATTTCTAAAAGCCCACAGGAAATTCCCAAGTTTGCCTCCAAACCGACTTCAGATCGACTGAATATAGCTTTATTTTTTACACCTAAAATGACTTATGTTTAGAGATTCACATAATATATTAATTCAATGTAAATATTCCAAAGATTAATATTCCAAGTTCCAAGTACTAACATTTTTAGAAAACTTTACAAATACTGGTTTAATTTGTTCATGGCAATCAGGTTATTTGCATGATGCTAAAATAAAATAGTAGGTATGGCCGAGTAATATAACAATATTTCCGAACATATAAACCTAGTGATTGCACACAGTAACGGTGGATTGTTATTATCATAACCTCTGATTTGATCCTTGAAATGTATACGGAATACCGATTTATGAGGCCTGGTAACGGAATCATACATTATTTGACCAACACAACTGTCAATTAAGAGTTTACACGATTAGAGTTAACAGAATGAAGAATGATTCGAACAATTCGAACCTTTAACGAATCGTTTGGTAGCGATTATTATAAATCGTTTAGCCTATTTGTAGCGAATGTTCACCAACATTTATTCGTAGCGGCTATTATTTATTATGTAGCGTTTATACGTAGCGATTATTATCAAGCGTTTATTTGTAGCGATTATTATCAGCGATTGCTGGTCGGTTTTTCTCGCTCGGATCTATCTAACCAAACCCGGTTGCAATGTGAAGGGCATGTCGCCGGGGTGGTTCACAGATATGAAACGATAATCTAGTTGCCATAACGTTATAGTCCACTCATCCAAATGGGAGGTATCATTATAAAACACAAGATAAGACTCGAAAGAGAAAACAAAAGCAAAAGAATATTTAGCAAAAGCATTTCACTCTTTCAGAGCGGTATCGAGGTCGAGCAGAGCGCCCTTCAAGGGAAAAGATGGTGCTGAACGGAAGGTGTTTTATTTAACGGTGCAAGCGAAGATTACATGCATTTCTGATTCTACCTGCATGTAAGACACAATACATCTGTTCTGTGTGCATAAATGTGAAAAACACGGGTGAAAAAGTGAAAAGCATCGGTGGAAACCGTTCCTCTTACCTTCTCGCGCGTTCACCCAAGAATCTGCTGCCGATGCACGCGTCCACTCGCATCTAATAAACCACTTTCCATTCAATGATCGATGCACTTGTTATGGGGATGTTTTCCAAATCCGTTATCTTATGAGATGATATTGGGAATATGGGAGTGAAAACAATCACGTCACGGTACTCCTACACACGCACGCGCGTCGATGAGCATCAGTTCCGCGAGGGATGAGCGCGTGCGATGCTGAATAATGAATCAGGCCTCTAGACTCGCGATACTTCATTCATTCACTCTCACTAACCTCAGGCCGCTCTCCACGGTCCTGAAGCATGTATATTAAAGGAAAATAATGAGATAGATAAAGGAATAAGTACTACCAGTAATTCCTGGGATGCAGTCATGGAGAAATACTTAGGACATGTCTTCACTCATACACATTCTCTATGGTGACTGAAGAAAACGAAAGTGAATGGTGACTAGGTAAGACCTAGAGGGTGCGGTCTTGCGTAGAAACAACTTTCACTCATTAATTACTAGTAAAATTTAAAAAATGAAATTAATAATAATAACATAAAGAAACGGCAATTAACACGTTGAATAAAAATCATGAAGATAAAATTTTGAAAATTTTGCTCTTTATTTACAACCTCGAAAGTTTACAGTGTAATTTTACAGTGAAATGATCACACATAGTTCATAACATATAAACGAGTAACAGACATAATTAGGAGGGGAAAATGAGCATGATGACAAAACACTGATATAACTAGATATAATTTTTAGTTCTTAGAAATGAGAATTTTTGCACATGAATCATACACAGGAAAATTCTTGCTTAAAATAAAAGCTTACAACTTACAGCAATTTGTAGCTGTGTATATATATATATATATATATATATATATATATATAATATCACAGCGCTTACAGTAATTTGTGTATATATAATTTATAAATATTTTTAATACATTTATCACCTTTTATACAAACAGATTGTTATCGCAACTTAAAGTAATTTGTATGTTTATATATAAATAAAATACTACAGTACTTACAGTAATTTGTGTGCATGTAAATGATAGGCTATTACTGCATTTTATAGGCCTCTGTTATATTTCTATACATTTAATCACATTTATCACTTTTATACATACAAACATTCTGTTATTACATTACCTAAAGTAATTTGTGTGTGGTATATATGTATATATCACACAAATTATAATTACAATACGAATTTTCAAATATATATATATATATATATATATATATATATATATATATATATATATATATATATATTACAGTACTTACAGTAATTTATATAACTATGCAATATTATATTATATTTATCTCTATATTTAATACACTTATCACCTTTTATACTTAAAGAATGTTATTACTTACAGTAATTTCTACACTGGGGTTCTACACTGGGGACCACTAGTGACAGTGTTTCTAATTAATTAATTAATTATTATACTTTATAATAAAAAAAACATATTTATTTCATCATTGTATACTGACCTAAAATGCTTCTCCCAGCATCTCAAGTATACTGTAAGCAAGACAATACGTGTTAATCATTATCACACAGAAATTACATTAAACATTGTTTGAATATATTTATATTTAGGAAAGGCTGTGGCATTAGACTAGAGATTATATTGGGTCCTTCACGAATCACTGTCTATAGAGTGATTGTTTCTATTGGCCTTCAGTGTGGAGTCTGGCGCATGCGCAGCAGCAGTTGGACACGTTTAGCTTCCGGTGGCTGACAGATGACTGAGCTTCAGGTAAAATACATAAATGTATGGCAAATGTTTGATATTTTATAATGTATAAGTAGAGTGATGAGTACTCTGTTTTCAGATCGTTTGTGTGCTGAAGCTTGAGTGAGTTTCTTCAGTGAGACCGTAGCTGAGCTAACCAGCTAGCATGCTTAACATGTAAACAAACACAGCAGCGCTAATCAAAGCGACTATTGCTTTAAAACAGTCACATATTCGAGGATCTAGTCTAAGAGCGAACGATAAATATGTTTATATAATGGGTTGGGTTCCGCTAACTTTGTTAGCAGCTAATCTGCAGTAAAACTCTCACTGAAAACAAGTTATTAACGTTAAATGTTTTACAGAAGTTTACGTACATCTAACTTAATGAACTCATGCGTCAAAGTTCACCAATTATTATTATTTTTAAGTATTTAGATCATTTTTCACTACAGGCAAATGTATCTTGCTAGTATCTAACTTTAAGATATTTGAAATAATATAAAATTAATTTTAGAAATTATATAAATAAATGTATATTAGATATATAAATTAACTATTAAATATATAAATAGCAAAAATGTCAAATAAAAATGATTAATTTACAATTATAATATAATGATTATATTATTTTTGTCATTATACTCTATAATATACATCTAAAATATATAAATTTATATTGTTGATGCTACATATGATGTATGAAAACCAAATGAATGAAACATGAATGAAAATCTTTTTTATTATGATTATTTATTATACTTACTATTATTGTGATATATAAGTATTAAATAAGTATATGAATCTACAAATTTAATATACACATTTTTCACATTGAATATTTTTTAAAATGTAATTTATTTCTGTGATCAAAGCTGAATTTTCAGCATCATTACTCCAGTCTTCAGTGTCACATGATCCTTCAGAAATTATTCTAATATGCTGCTCAAGAAACATTTTTTATTTTTATTATTATCAATATTTAAAACCGTTGAGTGCATTTTTTCATTATTCTTTGATGAAGATCAGCATTTATCTGTAATAAATAGCTTTTGTAACATTATACACTATACCATTCAAAGCCAAATTAATACTTTTATTTAGCAAGGATGCTTTAAATTGGACAAAAGTGATGATAAAGACATTTATAATCTTACAAAAATTTTCCATTTCAGATAAATTCTGTTCTTCTGAACTTTCCATTCATCAAAGAAACCTGAAAAAAAAATTATTCTCAGCTGTTTTCAACATCATAATATTTTTGAGCAGCAAATCAGAATATTAGAATGATTTCTGAAGGATCATATGACTGGAGTAGTGATGCTAAAAAATCAGCTTTGAAATCACAGGAATAACTTACATTTTAAAATATACTCAAATATAAAACAGTTATTTAAATAGTAAAAATACTTAAAAATTTTACTGTTTTTGCTGAACATTGGATCAAATACATGCAAGTTTTTTTTTGTTTTTTTTTGACACTGTTAGATTCACAGTCTACATGTTTTGCATCAATTGAAATGATTTCTTATTGTCTATTATTCATGGAATATCTGTTGTGTGTGTTCTAGTGTTGGGAATGCAGCCGCCTCTCCCAGCAGCTACGGTCAGAGAGCTGGTTTGCTCCTGTCTGCATCGAGACCCTGTAGCGGCGGATCTGCGCTGCAGCCTCTTCGTAGCCGCTGTCCAGAGCTACAAACGTGATTCAGCGCTCAGACCCTTCCCTCCTCGCTACCTTAGAGGAGAGATCAAGGACTTTGAGGAGCTGGTAAGACATTTGAAGAAGATAAACTCTCTGTGTTGTTGGCCTTACGAAACACAATTTTTTACAGTTCTGATTCTACTGTGCTCCTCACAGCAAAAGGATGTGGATACTTTGCCAAACGTGAGAGATCTGGTGCGTCTGGGACATGGTGATGGAGATCATCATCTAGCTCTTGTGCACTGGGTTCTCTCCTCCAAGAGTTTTGCTGTGAAGACCCTGCAGAAAGAGGAGGTATTGCTAAACTTCATTTAAATCTGTGCATTTTGCATATGAATCTGAGTCACATCCCTCTTAATGATTCTATAAAAAAGTTCTGGTAATACAAAGAAAAGTTGTAAAGGAAAAAAGAAAGCAATGCAGTTTTATTTAATGCTTTCAGCAGTCTGTTCAGACACATACATACATACATAAATAAATAATTCACTAATTACAACAAAACTAAAAACAGACTGTTCAAAAAGGCATAAGTTCAAACTATGAAAAAAAGAACTGGCTCCCCATTTGTTCATGGATGGAGCACAAGAAGCACTCTATGTTTCTGATTCACTAAAAAGAGTTGGTTCATAAGAGTCATTTGATTTGTTCAGGGTGCATCAACACAAGCACTCTATGTTTATGATTCACTGAAAGTAACCAGCTCATAAGATTCATTCTTTCAGCGATAGTGCAACACTGATTATACTCTGTGTTTCTGATTCAAGAACAAAAATAAATAAATAAAAAGAACCGGTTCATAAGAGTCCTTAGGTTGGACTGCTCTCTCTAATCATACTGTATGTTTGTGATTCATTAAAAAGAACCGGCTCATAAGAATAATTTATTCGGGGGTAGATCAACAGTGTTTGCTCTCTGTTCTTGTGATTCACTAAAAAGAACCAACTCATAAGAATCATTCATTTGGACTACACTGGTATCACTCTGTTTCTGATTCACTAAAACAAAAACAGCTCAAAAGAATCATTTGTTCATGGATGGATCAACACTTAAAGCGCTGTAGGTTTGCAGTTCACTAAAAAGGACCAACTCATAACAATCATTTGTTTAGAGATGGAGCATTACTGTTTGCACTCTGTTTATGATTCACAAAAAAGAACCGGTTCATAAGAAATTTGAGTTCTGGCCTGCACTGGTTATGATCTATGGTTTTGATTCAATAAAGAGAACTGGTTCAAAAGAATCATTCGATTGAATATGGAGCAACAGTGGTAGCACCTTGTGTTTCTGATTTACTAATAAAAACCGAGTCATTAGTTCAGACTACACTGTGTAACAGTTTCCCTGTTACTTATGCACCAGAAGTCCTCTTAGAGCCGCCCTGTCATTACTCACCTGAGCATTAGAGGGCACTCTGTTAAGGTAATGCATGGAATTCACCTATTTAAGATAGCAAAGAAGAAGAAATGGCAGGAAGTTAATTCTCTATCTTCTTTGGAGAAGCTTACCTCATGGTGGTTTGTACCTTTGTACCCTGTTTGAGGAACTTTATAGTTCTAAGCTCAATCGTAAGTAATTGTTCATGATATTTTGCTTTGGTAACAATATGGTTTGAGCACTTGGTTATGGTTTGTTTGTTTGTTTAAATGTTTATCTACAGAGGGTTTTTGCTCTGAGCATGTATGGATTATTTGGCCGCTTAAACATCCGAAAAGTCTGGAACTAGAAGAACTGGCTTACTTCTACTGCTTAAAAGCAATGCTGGACTTCAAACATCTCTTTTCTGGTTGAACTTTGCTACAGAATCATCTTGGTTTTCAAGTACTGTCATTTTTGCACTTCATGTTCCAACAAAGACTGAGCAAGGTATACGCTGGCAGTGATTACAAGCCAAGGACTATGTTTTAGAATACTAGACTGGTTTTTAGGCTCTGGTCCTAACTGTTGAACTCTCAATTGTTTGTGTGTCATATGGAATTAGCATATTCTGGGTAATTATATTTAATCCACTTGACTCATGAGTACAATTGGTTGGTTTGGTCCCTCATTTCGTGTGACACTTACACAAAAGACAAAGGTAAAGTTGTTACACAAATTGGCGCCCAAACAGGGACCAAACCAACCAATTGTACTCATGAGTCAAGTGGATTAAATATAATTACCCAGAATATGCTAATACATGGGTTTTCAATCACCCTCGCCCGACTTCACGACTGACCAGGTGGGCTTTGAGGTTACAAAGCTTTGACTTCACAGTTAAATATCGAAAGGGACAATGTAATGTGGTACCCGATACACTCTCTAGGGGTATACCTTTACAGGAGATTAAGGGTCAGATTGCTATTTGTCAGGCAACTAATATTGGATCAGACTTACCTGTCAGCTGGGATGAAATTGGAATTGCTCAGAAAAAGGATCCATTACTTCAGCCGCTATGGGAAGCAGCTAAGTTACCTGTAACAGACCCTAGCCGAATTCATTATGTCATTCAGAACGATTATTTATTTCGATGTGTGCCTAACAAACAGCAAGGGGAGATTATGCAAGTAGTTATACCATTGACTTTGAGAGAGAAGTTCTTGCAATTTGCCCATACCAATCCCTTGAGTGGACATCTGGGGCGGATGAAAACTCTGAGACGTTTACTTAATGTTGTCTATTGGCCAGAGATACGCAAGGATGTGTGGAGTTTTTGTACAACCTGCCAAACCTGTCAGATTTATAAACCAAGAATCTCCAAGCTGTCTGGTCATCTACAGTCAACACCAGTGGTAGAACCTGGCCACATGTTGGGTGTTGATCTCATGGGTCCCTTCCCAAGGAGTTCACAGTCCAATGAATACCTGATGGTGGTGGTAGACTACTGCAGTAAATGGGTGGAATTATTTCCTCTGAGATCTGCCAAGACTCACCTCATTGCTAACATCTTGATAAAGGAGATATTCACTCGATGGGGTACACCCACCTATCTGGTCTCAGACCGTGGACCACAGTTTACAGCACAACTTCTGAATGACACCTGTAAGCGCTGGGGGGTTATTCAGAAGTTAACAACGGCATACCATCCTCAAACTAATATCACTGAAAGAACTAACCGAACTTTAAAGGCTATGATATCCTCCTATGTAAAGGACAACCACAGACAATGGGATAGATGGATATCCGAGTTTCGGTATGCCATAAATACAGCATGGCAGGAAAGTACTGGGCTAACTCCTGCAGAGATTGCATTAGGTCGCAACTTAAAAGGCCCCTTGGAACGTCTCATTCGAAATCCACCTAATCCTGATAATATGGCGTATAGTACTGTTGAGAGGCACAGAAAACTGATTGAACAAGTAAAGGAAAAGACTAGTCAAGCTCAAGAACGACAAGCAAGGTACTATAACAGAAGAAGGAAACTTGAGTCGTTCGAAGAGGGAGACTTAGTCTGGATACGTACTCACCCTCTGTCTCGGGCTTCAGACTCCTATATGGCCAAATTGGCACCTAAATGGCAGGGTCCAGCTAAAGTTTTGAAAAGGTTAAACAATGTTAACTACCAGTTAGTGAGGTTGGATGACTCAAAACAAGTTGAAACTTTTCATGTAGAGAAAATGAAAAAGTTTTATGGAGCGGTTTAATTTTTTTTTTTAAGGGGAGGGATGTGTAACAGTTTCCCTGTTACTTATGCACCAGAAGTCCTCTTAGAGCCGCCCTGTCATTACTCACCTGAGCATTAGAGGTGAGCAAACTGGTCGGGTTGTATGATTTGATTCAATATAAAAAATTCAATAATTCAAAAAATTCAAAATTTTATAATTAAAGAGTCATTAGTTTGGATTACACAGTTCACACTGTATGTTTTTGATTCACTAAAAGAACCGTCTCATGAGAATAATTTGTTTGGGGATGGATCCACACCAGAAGCACTCTATGTTTATGATTCACTAAAAAGAGTCATTAGTTTGTACTACACTAGTCACACTTTATGATTTGATTCACCTAAAAATAGAACCAGTTCATAAGAGTCATTACTGGACTACACTGGTAGCACTCTGTTTCTGATAGATTAAAAAGAACCAGCTCATAAGAGTCAGGAATTTGTTCAGGAATCGGATTAAATTGTTTGACTGATTCACTAATAAGACTTATAAGATTCATTTTAGTGTGATATTTCATTGCATTGGTGAAAAAACAGAATGTTAAAAACATAATACCATATAAATCATTTGGTTTTTGTATTCTGGACTAGTCATTCAGGCTAAACCCCATTCTAGACTACTCTGTTTAGTTTTGAATGTATCTTAGGCCCCATTTACACTAGTGCATTTTCGTTTTAAAACGCATAACTTTTGCTACGGTTACGCCTGTCGTTTACACTACTCTGGCGTTTTCGACCTTCGAAAACGGAGACTTTTGAAAACGCCGCAGACCCCGTTTTAGTTTAAAAACTCCGGGGTTGTGTTTCAGTGTAAACAGACCAAAACGGAGACTTTTGAAAATGATGCCGTGGCTCATAGATATGTATAGATGCCCTATTCAATCGCTTCAGATAGGTTGACGCGTCCGCCATTTTGGAACGGTCAACTTGACGTCATTCACCATAATTATCAATGAGTATTCAAAGATATACAAGCGTATAACTTGCTGTTGTGGACATAGATGTATATACGTAGATGCCTCATTAGCGACTGTTTCTATGGGCCGCGATACGTAACCCATCCGCCATTTTTGGAAAGGTCTGTGAACCTTTGAGCGCGTTGACCGTGTGCGTCTACAACAGCAAGTTATACGCTTGTATATCTTTGAATACTCATTTATAATTATGGTGAATGACGTCAAGGGCTGTATCCGAAAACTGAAAAACACTGCCTTCGGAGGACACATTCCAAGGTAGGAAGGCATCAAGGCACGTCCGAATCCAAAGTTAGCTTCACTTCCTGTCTCATGAGATACCTTCATCTGATCGATTTTTGAAGGCAGCATAGATGTATCCTTCGCTGCCTTTGATATCCCACAATCCTGTGCGTTCCATTCCGTGACGGTTGAGCTAAAAAATAAAAATGGCGTCTGAAAGTTGCGTTTGGTTATCACCAAAAATCGTTCTATTTTGTTGTAGATCATTAAACCGTTGCGCTGCCTCAGAAGCCTGTCCGAAATCAGTTTTGTGAGGTTCCTTCGTGCAAAAACGCTGCCTGTGAAGTCATTGCCTCATAAGGCAGCAAGTCAGCAGCCTAAGTTTTCGGATGCAGCCCAGTTGACCATTCCAAAATGGCGGATGCGGTCTATGGTTGTAGATGCACACAGTCAACGCGCTCAAAGATTCGCAGACCGTTCCAAAAATGGCGGATGGCTTACGTATCGTGGCCCATAGAAGCAGTCGCTAATGAGGCATCTACATATATATACGTATATATATCTATAGCGTGGCTGTCTACATTCTCTCTGCGTATCCTTGACGATCGCGTAAACAATAACAGCATGCTCATTGTTGTACCCATAGATATGTATAGGTAGAATCCACATTCGATCACTCCAAGCACGTAGACGCATCCAGCATCTAAATAACAGGGATCTACCTATACATGTCTATGGTAGTACCTGCATGAATGGTCATGTGACATGTTTTCAGTTGTGTAGTGTAGTCGGAGATCATTTCTGAAACGCAGTGACGAGGATGGTTTTCATTCTAAAACACAGTTTTAAAACGAAAACGCACTAATGTAAACAGGGCCTTAGTTGACTTGTGTTCAATCTCCCTCCATCAGTTTGCCAGACTTAGCCAGCTGACTCAAAGCGAAGGCGTTTCGGCTCCGGCTCCAGCTCCAGACTTCCTCTTTGAATTGCAGTACTGTGATTTGCTCAACTCCAAGTTCGAGCGGACGCGGGCCGGACGAGAGCTCATCTATGCATTCCACGGCAGCAGACTGGAGAACTTCCACTCTATTATACACAACGGATTACACTGCCATCTCAACAAGGTCAGGACGGGTTGCGCTCGTGGATAAGGCTCTTTTAGACCTGCTTTGGATGCTCTCCAGGCAGGCTTTGTGATTATTATAGAGGAGTGCAAATAAGCGTGTCTGATAGACGTGTTTGACTGTGCCTTATCAGTTCATGTTTAGATGATATGTGTGAAAATGATAATTATAATTCCATTGTTATCTGCTTGTTGGTTCAGCAGTTACACTGTAATTGAAAATGATGTAAGCCACTTATCTTTGATTATGATTTGATATTTCAGACCTCACTGTTTGGGGAGGGCACATACCTGACCAGTGACCTCAGCATGGCCATCCTTTACAGTCCTCACGGTAACGGATGGAGAGAAAGTGTTCTCGGGCCTTTGATCAGCTGCGTTGCCTTGTGTGAAATCATTGATCATCCTGATGTGAAATGTCAGGTGAAGAAGAAAGGTAAGGTGTCAAAGCTTGGGGCCGGTAAGATTTTTTTGAAAGACGTCTCTTATGCTCTCCTAAGCTGCAATAATATGATCAATTATTGAGTAAAAATAGTAATAGTGTGGAAATATTATTACAATTTAAAGGGGTCATCGGATGCCCATTTGCCACAAGTTGATATAATTCTTTTGAGTCTTAAAGAAAAGTCTGTAAATTAGTTTGGTTAAAATTTCTCAATTGTAGTGTAAAACACCGTTTTTACCCTGTCAAAAACAGCTCTGTCTATAGCAAGCTTATTATTGCACGTCGCTTTAAATGCAAATGAGCTCTGCTTGCCCCGCCCCTCTCTTATAAGTTTATATGTGTATATGTGTATGTGTTTAAGCTGTTGATAGATTGATTGTTGATCAATTCAGAAATCTAAATTTTCCTATCTGTGAGCCATTCCCATGTTGAAATAACACTACTGATAACATGCCTGTGTTTGGAATGGAATACTAGCGTATTTTGTAGTATATAGAGGTGTGTGGGGTAAGATGTGCCACATTTTATTGAAGTTGCCCTGTAGGCAATAACAAAAAAATACATAAATAATAAAATAAAGGAGATGTTTTCTTTTATTATTCACATTTTCATAAACCAGCCAGAAAAAAAAATGTTTAATATGCATTGTATTAAAATTCTGGCTGATACTGACAAGCCAGTCTTTTTTTTTTTTTTTTCTTTTTTTTTTTTTTGGTATGGCTGATACATTTTTTTCCCCTAAATAAATAAAAAATAATGAATTAATTAATTAATTATTTTTAAAAACAACCAAACATTATTTAATAAATAAAAAGGCACATCTGTCAGATTCGCTCTTTCTAAATATATAGTTCTTTGACCAATTATGCATAGTTTGCTAGAATGATGGCACATCTTACCCCACTCCCCCTACAGTATTTTTTTCATATGTGGAACAGTATGCAACAATCTTTCTAACAGTACTATTCTACATTCTTTTCAACAAAATAAAAACAAACACTGATTTGATTTTTATTCCAATTTTGTGTAAAATTACCATCCAATAAGATCCCATCACAGCAGATATCTAAAATTCATCTCTCATTGTATGTTTCAGACTCCGAGAGCATTGACCGTAAGCGTCTGAGGGCCAGGAACAGTGAAGGAGGTGAGGTGCCCGAGAAATACTTTGTGGTGACCAACAACGAGCTTCTGAGAGTGAAGTACCTGCTGGTGTATTCTCAGAGACGCCACCGATCACGGTGAGTTATGCCATCATACTTATACACCCGATTGTTGCATTTCAGCTAATGTCATAGCTTTTTATTTTGTAGTACTTTGATAATTCAAAATACTAAAAGTTATTAGAAATATTCACTCAAAATAAATGTTTCTGTCATCATTCTATTTTCTTTAGACCACAAATGGAGACATTTTTCCGTAATGTCCCAGTCACACCTTTCCATACAGTTACAATAAATAAGAGACTAAAAGCTTTATTATGCTTTATAGTTTTATGTGATGAACAGACCAAAATTAATTTATTCACAACCAATCTTCCAATCCAATGGGCTTTTGTGACAATTCATGTAGACTGGTAATGTGATCTGTATCAAATGATTCACTGAAAAGATCTGACTCGAAACAATGAATGGTGGGCGGATATCAAGATTTTCAGTGAATAACAAATTAAACCTTCATCTGTTTCTCACACAAAGCCATCATGTCTTCAAAAGACACATATACCATAGACTAATATAGCTATAGCATATTAGTGGAAAGGTTTACTTTTAGGATACTTTTATGTTGCTTTTTTTCATTTTGAATCTTGATAGACCTACTAGTCATTAAAGGAGTAGTTCGCTCAAAAATGAAAATTTGCATAACATTTACTCACACTCAGGCCATCTGAGATATAGATGAGTTTGTTGTTCATTGAAACAGATTTGGAGAAATTTATCATTACATGCTCACCAATGGATCCTCTGCAGTGAATGGGTGCCGTCAGAATAAGAGTCCAAACAGCTGATAAAAAAATCACAATAATCCACACCACTCCAGTACATCAATTAACATCTTGTGAAGCGAAAAGCTGCATGTTTGTAAGAAACACATCTACCATAAAGATGTTTTTAACTTCATACCATTGCTTTTGGCTAGAATATGAGTTCTCTATCCATAATATTGCTTGCTCCAGTGAAAAAGTCACCCCGTCTGCACCAGGAGAGAAATATGCACAGATCAAGCATTGTTTACATGCAAAAACAGCCCAAAGCACTTCTAAAGAAATATGTTGGTAGATTTTCATGTTAAGATGACAACAGGGGATGGACTTTTTCACTGGAGGAGGCCTTATTATAGATTATATTTTAGCCATAAGAAACGCTTTAGGCTATGATCACACTTGGAGTCTTTTTTGAAGCTGCCAGCGTGTTTTATATTAGAATCCTACAGAGTAAACCATGTTTTCAAAAAAGTCCTGAGCGCTTTTTAAAACACCGCTGCCGGTTTCAAGTTGAAAAATGTTCAACTTTTCTGAAAAAAGACGCCCTACATCAAGCGCCTTTTTGAACTGACCAATGACAAGCGAGTGGCGAGTCGTTTCCATAACAACAAAAACAAGAAGAAAAAAGGAGAAGATAGCCGGTAGACAGATCGTACTAGTTTCAAAGCACAAGGAATTGTATGAAACCGTGCATCGTCCAACCGGAGCTCCTGGACTAAATTGTTGGAAGCACCATACAGTTTCCTTCCCCGTATAATGTTGCGCTCCCACAAACGTTGTTGTAAACCGACATTACCCTCCCCGTTAACTTCAAAACCCAACGTTAACTTCAAAAGCCGACATTTCTGCAGCACACAGCGCTAGGCTACCGTTGCAGCTGTTGTTATAGCAACAAAAGACGCTTGGCTGCTATTTGTAACCAGCTTTTTATTTTACTAAAAAAGCGCTCGTCAGCTTTTTCTTGTCAAAAAAGACGCCAAGTGTGAACACGCCCTTAAAGTTAAAAATGTCTTCATGGATTGGAAAAGCACAGCTTTTCACTTCATTAAGACGTTAATTGATGGACTGGAGTGGTGTAGATTACTGTGATGTTTTTAATCAGATGTTTGGATTCTCATTCTGACGGCACCCATTCACTGCAGAGGATCCACTGGTGAACGAGTGATCTAATGCTACATTTCTCCAAATCTCTTCTGATGAAGAAACAAACTCATCTACATCTTCAATGAACTATTTCTTTAAATTAACAGAATTTTCATGTTTTCTATTTGTTTAAATAACTTGCTGTGTGTGTAAGTGACGTTCTGTTCTGATTCCAGACACGCTCGAGGGACGTCGTGGCTCGTCAGACATCATTTTGCCATCATGATGGGCCTGTATCTCCTGCTCCTCATATTCATCGGTGCCTTCAACTCGTCCGCTTTTCAGTCGTTCTGGCACAGAATGTTCCGGTGACCCAGACTGCACACATCACATAAACGCTCACGTCCAAAGTGCCTTTAATTCACAAAGACTATCATGAAAGAGGGAAAAAATAGACTCAGGAACGATTTTCTTCAACTCAACACGACATTCCTTAGTTTTACACGCTATTTTATTTACGTTACATAGATTTGCATAAACACTGTGCATCTGTCAGAGGTAAAGCTGATGCAGCCGAGCACCAAGAATGTTACATGTTAGCATGTAGCTTGTTTTTACTTTTTGAATGATGGGTTCACTACATTAGTTACAACCAAATGATCAAGACAAAGCGCTGTTTTTACCTGCCTTTTCAACTTAGACATTGGCAAAATTGCTGCTTGTATTAAAAATAATCATGTAGGGAGATCTGTGTGCTTTTATATTAGATATTTTTCAGTTTTGGGGCAAGTTCACACGTTCTTAGACTACCGTACTGTCTAGATTAAGTCAACTATGCAGACGACCCATGCTGTGGTGGACAGTATCATTAAACTGTAATGGAAATTAGTCTTGATATTGCATAAATGTCTCTAACTTGAATAATCCAGAGGATCCGAATTGTGAAATTATTTAAATAAATAAATGCAACAATTTTACAGTGTGTTTCTTAAGGGCAGAGTGAAAAATTGGCTGTTGTTCTTATTTATGGCTCTTGGCGCGCTGAATGTTTTGTCTGGCCATTGTTTTTATCAGTCGAAAACAAAAGCAGTGATATATTACTGATAACAAAAGCGGTGCGTTTTTCATCTTGAGAAGCGGAGACTGATTTGTGTGAACCGTAGACTTTTTTATATATATATTTTTTAAAATACTTTTTAAATTTTGAATTTAATTTACTTTAAAGTGGTGGCCATATTATAACTTTTCATGCATAAAATAAGTTAAATGCGTTTATGCATATATTTAAATCACTGTTGGCATAACTAAGAAAAAGATAAGTTATTCAATATTAAAACAATTAATAAAGTGCTTATTTGTTGCATGTTTGGAGGCATATTATAGACAGTATTTAATGCCAACATGTTTATCAGTTTCTTTCCTTTATGCAGTTTCATATGAGACAGACATCAAAAGAATTGTGGACAGGTTGATCTATTATGGATCAGGGCTTTGTTCTGGCTCATGGATGGATATCTAATTGCAGGCTCATAAAAACCTTGTTATTCAGTAACAGTCCCGACAGGAGTGGGAATGTGTTTACGGTGGGCACTTTTTTCTGAAGAGGTCAGCCTGACCTTATTAGTCCATTATTTATATATATATATATATATATATATATATATATATATATATATATATATATGTAAAGAGTTTTCTGAAATTAAAATGCAATTTTATTCATTTAACATTTGCACATAATATATCATTTAAAAAAAAACTGACAAATATATTATTAGTAGCCATGGAAATGCAGTTTTAGCATGTTTTACTGACAGAAACATTGTGTTTTAGATTGTATAACAAAAGCTGTACAACATTAATGCGAGTAATTTCACAGCATTCATTTTTTTTTTTAAATAGTCATGAAATGCATTAACAAAAATAGCTGCCTTTTATGCTACATTTTAGAACTCGATTACATTATTGGGATTCTTCTTAAAATGTAGAATCCGTTTGCTGCAGTTGGACAGGCAGGAGCCAAACACACAAAGAATCCCTCAGAGTTATTCTGTTGAAAGAATATTGAAATAATTATATATATGTGTGTGTGTAATTTTTTTTATTAAATTAAATATTAGAATATTTAATAGTATATATAATTATAATATATAACAATATATAATAGTAATTAAAAAATGTTTATATATAATTTAACATGTAATTTAAAGGTTTAGTTCATCCAAAAATGAAAATTCTGTCATTAATTACTCACCCTCATGTTGTTCCAAACCCGTAAGACATTCATTCATTTTTGGAACACAAATTAAGATATTTTCAATGAAATCTGAGAGCTGTCTGACCCTCCATAGACAGCAAGCATACTACCACGATCAAGGTCCAGAAACATATTAAGGACATCGGTAAAATAGTCCATGTGACATCAGTAGTTCAACCGTAATTTTACGAAGCTACGAGAATACTTCTTGTGCGCAAAGAAAACAGAAATAACAAATTTATTCAACAATTCGTCTCATTCGCGTCACCCTATAGTGCCATTTTGGAGAGTGTCCACTGAACGTAAACAGCGTATGCTGTTCTGTGTCAGCTGCGCCACACGGATATGTTGTCTACGTTGTTTACGCTTTGATCTGAATGAAAACAACGTATCCGTATGACGCAGCTGACATAGAACAGCATACGCTGTTACGTTCAGTGGATACTCTCTAAAATGGCGCTACAGGGTGGAGGAGACGAATTGTTGAATAAAGTCGTTATTTTTGTTTTCTCTGCACACAAAAAGTATTCTCGTAGCTTCGAAAAATTATGGTTGAACCACTCATAATCACATGGATTATTTTACCGATGTCCTACATTTCTGGACCTTGATCTTGGTAGTATCCTTGCTGTCTATGGAGGGTCAGAGAGCTCTCAGATTTCATCGAAAATATCTTAATTTGTGTAACGAAAATGAACGAATGTCTTACGGGTTTGGAACGATGTGAGGGTGAGTAATTAATGACAGAATTTTCATTTTTGGGTGAACTATCCCTTTAAGTTTCAAAGTTAAATGAATTTATCAGTACTATTGGTTGCAATTTGTTCAAAGCGTTTTGTTTTTAATTAAAAAACCTTGTAACAAACATAAATATTTTTCATTTCATATTTATGTCAAAAAAGAATGATAACTCAGGGATGAAGTTCACCTGTAGGTTCTGGTGGCAGACGGGTGGGTGTTTTTCTTGCGCACACCTGCCGAAGCGATGCAGACACACGTGGTCTGTTGAGGAACAGGCCTGAGGACAAGATGGAGGTCTGAGAACCAGGCAGCTGGAGCAGGTCGTGTGCTGGCAGTGACCTCCACACTCACGCTTCTCCAGCAATACAGACCTGCAGCCAAGAACAGGACGTTCATCAGAGACACTGAACAGATGAATCAAAAATCAAGACTTCAAGCAGAAGTTACCTGGCTGAGCATATTTCATTAGGATTTGCCTTGCAGAACTCCCATGTGCACTCAGGTCTGCAAGTGTCGGCTTTGAGGACCTCCAGCACTGTTTGGAAAGACAAATCCAAAATCAACAAAAAAGACCAAACAATAAAATCCATTGTGAAATAATGTTCTGCAGGTCAAAGAAAAAAACACAAAAAAACTGATGGAATCCCATTACAATACAGATGCAGTTCTTCAGGAAAGCTAGTGGATTTCATCACCGTCTAGATAAGAACAATCAAAGCTTTGCTTTTATGGGAAAGTGCTCCGAGATCAAAGGAATCCTTGACTGGTGTATCTCTTTTCACAGTTCATAAATTAGATTAACCTTGATGGTGCCGTTTTTTCAAGAGTGTGAACATGAACGTAAAGTTAATCCATAAGCAGGTGCATGCTTTGCAAGAATAGATTGTACCACAGGGGTTTTTGTACTTTTAGATGGCATGAGCCGACAGCTACGATGAACACCATACAAGGGACCCCTTCCTATGATATAAAGGCAGCTAAATATTTTAATGCATAAAGAATGATTTATATTTTGTGAGAATTTTTTAAAGTCTGATATACTAATATTACTAGACGTTTCCAAAATTAAATTAAAAGAGCTAAAAGAAATAAGTAATATATGAAACTTTTTCTACATGTATAGCAAAATATTAAGTTAAAATTTATTTGTAAAGCCCTTTATGTATATTTAATTGTCTTGTATGTGTCTAATGTATAAAAGTTAGGTAAATAGATATATTGTTATAGCCTATATTTTTTTACAAAATTTGTGCAGAACTATAGCCATCAATAGAATAAAATACAATAATTTTACTCAATAGATTTTTTTTTCTTTAAACAATTGTCAATAAAAAAAGTCAACTTTTATTATTTATATTTTTATATTTATGTATATTTTATATTTTTATTATTTTTATTATTTAGACCCCTTTGTGGCTCTCCGGTCGGTCCCTTGACTCCAGTTTGAAAACCCCTGCCGTATTATTATATTTGCTGTTATGTAATTCACAGGGATCCCCCTTTCTGATTAACATATTTCAAAGACTGGTCCACTCGTTAATGAGTAGAAGCATTTAAAAAAGCTATACAAAAATTAAAAGTCTAAAAAGAAGGGGTCTAATACAACCAAAAAGCATTTTTTGTAATTAAGTACTAAATTTAAAAATTTACTATAGAAATCTTAATTTTTTCCTTGAAAATATTATTTTAATGACTTTTCAGATCTGGTATTCCCTGATATTTCCAGGTTTTTCCAAGATCATGAGAACCCTGAATTCAGGAACTAACTTTGCACTTTACACTCTTAAAAATAAAGATTCCAAAACAGGGTTTTCGCAGAGTTGCCATAGAAGAACCATTTTTCGTTCCTCAAGCTTTTAGCGAACAGTTAAAAAAAAAAAAAGTCTGAAGAACATTCTAATAATCTAAAGAAGCTTTTTCTAATATAAAGAACCTTTTCTGGAATGAAAAGATTCCAAAGTTCTTCATGGAACCATAGAAACCAATGAAGAAACTTTATTTAGACTCAGATTCTACATAACATTCTAGACAGATTAACTTGACATCTCCAGCTTCAGTGGTACCTGATTTGCAGGTTCCCTTGCCGTGTGCCTCTGGTTTTCCACCTGTTTCTTCTGGGTAAATGCAAACCAACCCTTCATCACACTTCCCCAGGTAGTCCCAGGTGCCTCCACAGCTTTCTCCCGCGAGTTTAGCACAGGCTGGACAACAACCACAAATCCCAGTGGTGATTCCACCCTGACACTGGAGCTTCAGCGCTTGACGAGGGGAACAATGGATGCGTTCGCAGGGCGGACAATGCAAGGCTTGGAGGATCTGCTGGCCCTCCAAGGTGGACATCTCCACAGCCATTACTGGCCACAAAATCACCAAGATTGAGAAGACGCATGGACTCATGGTTGGACTTCACGTTACTGAGATGGGTCGCCTTTTATATAACGGTCCTCACAAACGTGACCACATTTTACAACCACTCACGCTCAAAGAAATCATTCAACTTCACACCAACAAACCTCCTCCCTTCTTCACAACAAATGGATGATGGAGTTTTATGTTTGTTGAGTCTGGATTTGCTATTAATTATCCCCAAGTCTTATCTTTACAATCGCTCTGTTTTCTTTTTGTATGAAAACCATAAGTTGGACCAAGCGAAGAAGACTGGACCCTTTGTGCACAGGTCACATGAACAATAGCAGGGGGTGCAATTCACGGTGTGATTGAGATAATCAGCCATGAGCAACAAGGACAAGATTAGGACATTGGCAAGTTATCTGAGA
Organism: Spinibarbus caldwelli; assembly: GCA_039654775.1. NCBI lineage: Eukaryota > Metazoa > Chordata > Actinopteri > Cypriniformes > Cyprinidae > Spinibarbus > Spinibarbus caldwelli. The sequence continues at coordinate 19,154,694 of CM077264.1, read as the reverse complement.
AGACCTGTGTGTGACTTTTTCATAAGCTGGTATGCAATAAAACACCACTTTCAGTCTGGCTTATAGTTTTCAGAACAGAACGGTTCTTCAAACAGTCTCAAAGGTCATACCCTTGGCCGCTTTATCCTTAATGAACGTCTACTGTAGATAAAATATTAGATGATAAAATTTTGCATAAATGCAGTTTTTAATGTTTTTTTTTTATTACTTTTTTCTGGTTAAATTAATGCAAAGTACAATAAAAGATGACCCTATTTACCTTCTTAATACAAATTCCTAGTTTTATTGTGAATTATGTGATAAATTCTTGCAAAGAATAAGTCAATGAAATGACTCCTTTTTTTGTCCAGATGTATGAATGTACACATTCTATTATGAGAATGTTTTTAATTTCTTAAAATTCATTTTGACATTTTTTATGGTCAAACATCAGGATGGTACAACTGTCCTAATATTGTAACGAATAAAACATTCTTGGGGGAAAAAAAAAAATAAGAAAAAAAAAAACTTTTAAAGTACATCTTTGATTATTATTAAACATTTTAAGTTAAAGATTTAACTTTTTTTAAAAACAAAGTTTTTAAAGTTTTTAACATTTTAAGTTTGATTATTATTAAACATTTTAAGAAAATGTTTGTTTTCGTAATAGTTTATAATAGTAAAAATGTCACTTTTTGCTTCGCATCCAATATGCCATTCCATTTTGGCTAATTTCACCAAGCTCTCTTATTTTTGAATCACGTGTCATAAAGACTACTGTTTTTCATGATTCAATAAATGTTAAATTAAGGAAATAAACCTGGTCAAATTTTATTTTGACTTTGAAGTGGCGGAAGTAGCCACAGATCTTTTCTTCCATGTTGTGAAGCATATCTGAGGGTAATGGATAATGAAAAAGGTAAGGTGGGGACTTAAATCTATTTTTTGGTTCTTGAATGAATTTTGAGATGTGAGCTTAAGGTCGATTGTGGACGGGGTTTAAGACAGGATTTTGCGATTCTGTGATGCAGAATTAAATGCAAAATCAAGCAAACTCCGCATTATTTGCAGCAGATAGCATTTTTGTCTCTTTTTTTTTAATTAATTTTTCTGACAAAAAGAGGGTGAAAATATTTGCTAAAAAAATTAAAAATTAAATTATTCATTATTTGTTTATCTCTTACTGTCACTATCCATAATTATGCCAAATTTACACCAAAAAGGTTGCATAGAAGTGCTTGTTTAATGCTGCTCAGAGGTGGTATAAATGCATTTACACAGCATCTGTGATTGTATACTTTGATACTATGGAATGAGGTCAAAGCAGGCATAATTTATTCTGGCTTTTATGCAGCATTGCATCTTTACTGCGAAACAACAGGAAAAAATGATGCAAATATCACTGTAAATTTTTTTTTTTTTTAGAAAAGCCGTAGCAAATTCAGTCATTTTAGGCCACAAAAATCATGAAAAAAAAAGTCTCACAAAATCCTGCTGGTACTGAGAAATCTTTAGGACAAAAAAAAAAAAAACATACGGCAAGCAAAAGACATGCAACAATGGATTTTAAGCAACTTTTATTAAATTAGATCTTTATAAAACAGTGCAGAGTCCTATCATCGGCTTTGCTGATCGCAAGTCTTTTTGAAGCATGTCTATCACTGCAAGTTGTCGAGAAAATGGAAAGCCAAACGACACCTGAAACAACCCTACGTCAACGTTCAGTCCCTTATACATCAGCAGACCACGTGTGAGATCACACTCATTCATTGCTGGCATGATTGAGGTCAAATGAGTAACTGCATAATATGCTGCATTGAAAACACGAGTTATATTTGTAAATATTCGGCATATTTTGCTCTGCAATTGAGGTAATCCTAATAATGCTGCAATGTATCTTTAAAACGGTTCATTTAGAGTGATACTTTTGGTCATAGACTTTTCATGGAATGCATTACGAGCTACAAACATAAAGGTGTTATTTTCAAAGCATTATGCTTATATTTGGTACGCTACACTATAGATTTACTTATCTAAACATATGAGCTCACTATCATCTACGAACAAAAAAATGAAGGGTCTGATTGAAGACATGATTTATAAACCATGTGACTACCACATCACCATTTCAGGTTGTACAGGTTGAGTTAATCGGCCTGGTTTGCAGAAGGATACCAGCCAAAGCGGATCCAACGACAGATCAATCCGGACTGAAATTTGCATAGAATGTCATTTATTTCCAAGAAACAGCAGTTACCGAACAATAACACTCTTTGTTGCCTGGACCGTGACGATTAATCGATACTGCAGATTCACATTTGTGAGAAGGACCCCGTTTTATCGGGTTTATTATTCCGACAAACATTGACCTAAGTTCACAGACCAGAGAAAAATACCGCAGTGAACTGATTCTCTGCATAAACCTCTTTGAGGGGAGAGTGTGCATTGCGTGGGATGGTGTTCAGAGTTTTCTAGCATGGTTCTGGTAGTGGGCCTGACAGTGGGGTAAGGTCATGCTGTTAAAGTGTGTGGTTCAGCAATCAGCAAACGCTAGCAATGGGTTAAGCCTTGGTCACATGAAATCCTCATAGTCTTGTGCATAACCGCCGTCGAACTCCCCGTAGTCTGCAAGATCATCTTTCATTGTGGCTTTGAAACTTCCTCCTGGTAAAACTCCCTTCTTTTTCTTTTTACCTTTGTTTGCCTATTGAATAAAAAAAAAATAATGATATTTAGGACCAAAAAAAAGATGTAGATGAGTTTAAAACAGATTTTGAGAAATGTAACATTCACTTGTTCACCAATGGATCCTCAGCAGTAAATGGGTGCCGTCATAATGAGAGCCCAAACAGTTGATAAAAACAACACAATAATCCACAGGTAATCCACACGATTACAGTCCATCAGTTAACGTCTTGTGAAGAGAAAAGCTGCGTTCATTAAACAAACAAACAAACAAAAAAAAAAACATCAGTTAAGGCGTTTTTAACTTTTAAACTGATGCTTCAGGTTAAAATACGAGTCCATAATTCATAATAATGCTTCCTCCAGCGACAAAGTCCATCCCCTGTTGTTTTCTCACAACAAAATCCACCCACGTATTTGTTTAGAGCGGTTTTGGACTGTTTTCGCTTGTAAACGGTGCTTGATCTGTGCATATTTCTGGAAAAGGGAACATTATGAATAGAGGACTTATATTTTAGCCAGAAGCAATGATTGAAAATCGTCAGTGATGGATGTTTTGTACAAACACGCAGCTTTTCACTTCACAAGATGTTAACTGATGGACTGGAGTGTTGTGGATTACTGTGATGTTTTTATCTGCTGTTTGGACTCTCATTCTGACGGCACCCATTCACTCCAGAGCAATTGGTGAACAAGTGATGTGATGCTAAATATTACCAAATCTGTTTAGATGAAGAAACAAACTAATCTACATCTTAAATGCCCAAAGGATGAGTATATTTTCTGCAAATTTTAATTTTTGGGTGAACTATCCCTAAAAATGAATTTCATACCTTTTCTTGCCTCTGCTTTTCACTTAATAACACTGTTAGTGATGTGCTAATTTTCTTCAAGTCGTCAACTTCCACTGCAAAACGGATACAAAATGTCAAAGTAATACATAAATCACATAATGAATGACAGAAGAACTTTAAAAAAATGAAATATACTTACATGAAAGACACAGGTCCCTAAACAGTGTCTCTAAAAAGCTGGAATAGTGTATTGACTTCTCATAGGAAGAAATTTTTTCTTTTAGCAACCGCTCAAACTCTGTGAAGTCTTCTTTTGTAGAGGGACTCATCGCATCAATTGCAGTAACATTATTTGATACTACACCTACAAACGAGAATAAAAGGTAATGATTTAGGCCTATAATTGGCAAAAATATGGATATGGATGAACAGAAAGCACTTACCGAATGCTTCTTTTGCTAGTTCTAAGTCTGAATCCTCCTGTAGTTTTTTCACTCTAAGTTTTTCTGCCAGCTCCTCTTCTGGTGAGAGTTCTGTGCTGTTTTCTGACTCCTGTAACTATTTAAACAAATTACAGTTATGCTTACTGAAAGTCTTATTTTATCACACTATTAAAGGTACAAGTTAACAAGATAGTTAAACATACACGACCATGATTGATTTTGATTTTTTTTAATGTTTTTGAAAGAATGCTGTAAAAGCTTTAAAATGTAATTTATTCCTATGATGCAAAGTTGTATTTTCAGCATCATTACTCCAGCATTCAGTCACATGATCCTAATCAAGCTGATATGCTGATTTGATGCTTAAGTAAACAGTTGTGCTGCTTAATATTTTTGTGGAAAATATGATTCCCTTCCTCCCCCTAATGAATAAAAAGTTGAAAAGAACAGCATTTATTTGAAATGGAAATCTTTTTAAAGTATTAATTTATTTATTTATTTTTTTTAAATGTACTTACCTCAAACTTTTAAACGGTAGTGTTTATATAAAAAAAAATGAAAAAATATGACAGTTACAAAATGCTGGAAATAAAACAATGCTTTCAAAGTTTAACAATGTAAATTAAATATTTAACAACTTAGAAAACATTCAGCATAACTTGCTACTGAGAAACAGGTCAAATTAAATATTGCCATGTCTGAACTCACTTGTTTAAGGAGATCCTCTTGTTTTTTTCTTTGTAAACTTTCCTTTTCTTTTATTTTCTCACTGAGTTTCTTCTTTTCTGTAGGTTTAGCCTCTGTATATGAAAAAAAAAACAGTTAAATCTCAAAGTTTAACTTTGCAACCTGAAGCTTTATAAAGCTTTGAAGAATGTGAATTTATGTGCATGTTAATATGTGCATACTTTAAGCAGTTTAAATTGTGTAATTCTCATATAATTATTCATCTAGTTTTTATAGCCTCAGCTTAATTAACTATGAACAATGAAAAAAAAAAATCTATCCTTAAATATTATAAATATCTGTAACACACAGAACTACAACCCAACTGATACAATAATAATAATAATAATAATAATAATAATACACTAGTCAACATTTGAAGTGGATCAAAACCTTTCATCAAAGTTATCCTAAAACCAAAATGCGTTCTTATCTTAAGACAACTTTGAACTTTTTTTGATCCATTTCAAATGTTGATTACTGTAATTACAAGAGGAGAAAATACATTTTGGAGGAAACAACAACAACTTTCAGTTTGTCAGCTACCAATTTATGCATTTCATATCACTGCACCTGACTTTTTTTCCTCCTCCTCCTTTTCTTCCTCTTCATCATCATCCCAATTATCCTACATGGAAAATGGAAAATTTTCATGATGACAGGTAGCACAAAGATAAAAGATCAACTTAATTTCACAGTTAGAAAGTCTATATATCCTATTATGAAGAAGACAAACTACTTTGAGACAGTGAGATAACAGATGCCAGCCACATTTTGCTTTGAAAAGGCCAAGCACAGTAAATTAGTCACTAACTACACACTATAAAGGTGTTAAAGACATGGCTTAAGCATGGAATTAACATAATTACTATGATTTCATTCCCTAACTTATATCAGCAGGTGCTAATAACTAACTGGACTTATATTAAACTAAAACATCACCACCACGCTGTTTTGACACTCTGGAGTTAGCAAGAGCAGCTAGCTAGACTTAGCTAAATGTAACTTCTTGAAAGATGAGAGACTTTATCAACTGTTAAAGAAATAAACACAAATTTTGATTTGCGAACGACAAATAAAGCGTTCGCGACTAACTTTCACGTCGTCGTCTTCATCCTCGCCCTCCCATTTGTCATGAACTGCCGCCTTTTTGATAGGCTCCTCGGCCTCGAAACTATCAGCATCTGGACAATAACAGCGCGTTTAGACAGATTACTTAATGACATCCGTGATTCACGATGACAGCTGATTAGACAAAACATATTAATAGAAATTCGTACGGTCAGAAAAGCAAAATAACGGTAGTTTAGTGAAACCCTCACCCCAGGAATCGGCGTCCGCCATGATGTCCGAGTCTCTGAGAGGAACGAGGGACTGAAGCTCAACACACTGCACCAAGACTTCCACACATTTCAAAATAAAGGCCCACAGTCACATACATGCAACACATGGCTCTTCAAAGTGAATAAATTGTGTAACATGAATAATAAATATTATTAGTGTATTAGATTTTTGTGGCTTTTAGACCACTTGTGTTCGCTTGAGTCATCTATATGCTAATGTACTCACTGACAAAATTAGCATATATATGCATTTAAAGTTGATAGACTTTATTTTTTCTTCTTCTAGAAAATGGACCAAAATATTGATGACTCATCCTGCACTAGGCTGATTTTGTCCAATCAAATTCTCACTTCAATGCCCCTCCCCCAACAACCAACTAGTCACAATGTTCATTTAAAGGAAAACGCCACCTTCAACTTAAACGAGTTGATAAGTACCTCTCCCGTCTCACTGCATGCACTTAATCGCTCTAGCGTGCGGCGCAACTATGCTAGCATTTAGCTTAGCACCATTCATGCCTTAGGATCCAAACAGGGATGAAATTAGAAGCCACCAAACACTTCCGTGTTTTCCCTATTTAAAGACAGTTACATGAGTAGTTACACGAGTAAGTATGGTGACACAAAATAAAACGTGGCGATTTTCTAAGCAGATAAAAAACTATAATGTATGGTGGAAGAGCACGTCGCAGCACTTCGACCTCTGCGCATGATGATATTACTGCGCCGAGGTCGAAGTGCTGCGACGTGCTCTTCCGCCATACATTATAGTTATCATTTTTTATCCGCTTTCAAAATCGCCACGTTTTATTTTGTGTCACCATACTTACTCGTGTAACTACTATTGTAACCGTCTTTAAATAGGGAAAACATGGAAGTGTTTGGTGGCTTCTAAATTGATCTCTGTTTGGAGCCTAAGGAATGAATGGTGCTAAGCTAAACGCTAGCATAGTTGCGCCATGCGCTAGAGCGATTAAGTGCATGCAAAGAGACGGGAGAGGTACGTATCAACTCGTCTAAGTTGAGGGAAGAACATATTAGAATATGGAAAAACGGTGGCGTTTTCCTTTAAATAGGAATCCTTGTCTGTAATTTCGCATGAAGCTGAATGATTTCATTACAGATTTTACATTGGGTTCAGTTGGTCATGTGAATTCGCCAACAGAAAGTTGCTTGGTTTGAAAGTGACTTTTGAGCTACCATAATGACAATAGACAACAGACCTCTTTACCCACAAATTTTCATCAAAATCTCACTAATTTGATCGCGCTCTAACAAGTAGGAAATCCTGCACTCTCTGAAATCACCACCTATGCCCTTATATAGTGCACTCTTTGAGGGAACAGCCATTGTAGTGGTGTCCGAAACCATAACATAAATGAAAGCAATCATTCAATCCCATAATACACTGCAATATCGAGTGTACAGCTAATCAGTGTTGCCACATCCGCGGTTTTCCAGCGGAATTGGGCTACTTTAACACTCTTGACACAGGTTGTTTTTCATGTCCGCGGGTTGAAGTGACCCCAATAACGTGATATTTAGCCCCTGCCATGCAGTTTTTACTGGGGGACCCCCACGAAACGTCATTGGACTAGTTTTGAGTAGAAACTGGAATTGTTTTGAAAACCTGGCAACCCAAAGTTACTTACTGATCCACACTCCGGAACAGAAGAGAGCGGTAATGCACCAATAAGATGGATGCCAACCGCCGTTAAAAAAGAAGAAGAAGAAGAGGAGGAAGAGAAGACCTGGCAACCCTGCAACCAACATACACTCAATGGCTAGCAGTTAAAAAATACCCATGCACTGTGTGGATTGCACTGAATAAATTTCAGCATGGAGTTTACCTTAATAAGATTACATTATTTTAAGGAATTTACATGATATCACACCAGACTAGCTGATTTCATATGGAAACAGAACGCTTATGTGACAACATACTATGACTGCATCACTGTAACTCTTTCTACATTAGTCCACTAGTTCACCAAATGAGTAAATGACATTAAGTGAGCGAATTCAGAAACGAAATGCCCCAGAAGATGGCATCTTTTGCAGAGACGCAGGAATTCATTCATTCATTCATACAGTGCATGGGTAGCCTTTAGCTACACTCGTTATTGAGGTGAATTATGGGATTGAATGAGTACACATAATGGACAAATAGCTGTCCCCTCAAATAGTGCACTATATAAGAGTATAAGGTTGGTTTCAAACACAGCCGGGATTTTACTGTTTTGCATACTACATACTGTAGCTTTAATGTATGCAGTATGCAGTGAATGTAGTATGCACACAATTACATCACAATTACTCCCCATTTGATTGATCAAGACAATTGTCCTTTGTATAATTTTTTTTTTACTGACATTAGACATGGAATTTCCTGTTATAGCGATTAAATGTTTTTGAAGTTGAGGAATAATATAAATGATTGCTGTCTCTTTAAATAAAACTCATAAAGCGCCTCGCTGTCCCGGGATGCTGAGGGTGTTCGTGTATAATCCTCAGCATCTGTGCTTCATCAAACACACGTCCTAACATTTGCTCTGTAAATGTCGGAGCAATACAACGACACATATTTATTTGGCTGACCAACGACAAACTGGCTCTGGTAAGCACTTGTTCGTTTATCGTCGGTATTAAAGTATATGTTAGCCGTTTCTACTGTAGTCAGTTTAATATTAACTGCACTATAAAGACAAAATACACATCATGCTAATGCTCATCGCCTCATGTTATTGTCGTTGTGAGTGAGTGCAGGTCTTCATGTCGCTGAAACGCCGAATCTTCGTGTTCTCTGGGCAAATGTTTCTTATGGTGTTATGTCCAGGAACATGAGTGTTTTGTCCTCGGTTTTAAGGATTAGGAGCGGTGTTTGTGATTCGTTTGGGCTGTGAGGAGTCCGGGTCGATGGATGTTGCAGTAATTCAGTCTCGAGACCTCTGGAAGAATGCACTGTGACGTCAGAACCGCTGGATATGGGGCTTATTTGGTGCTGAATCAAGGAGGTTCATTTAGAAACTTTTCAAAATATTTAAAATTCAGAATTGAAAGGATGTTTTGTGAAGCTGTTATATAGAGCAGTAGCTGTACAAATGTGACCCTGGACCACAAAACCGGTCATATGGCTCTTTTTTTTTTTAATGCATCATCTGAAAGCTGAATAAATAAGCTTTCCATTGATGTATGGTTTGTTAGGATAGTACAATATACAACTATTTGAAAATCTGGAATCTGAGGGTGCAAAAAAATCAAAACAATGAGAAAATCGACTTTAAAGTTGTCCAAATTATGTTCTTAGCTATGCATATTACTAATCAAAAGTGAAGTTTTGATATATTTATGGTAGGAAATTTACAATGTATCTTCATGGAACATGATTTTTACCTAATATCCTAATGATTTTTGGTATAAAAGGAAAATCTATCATTTCGACCCATACAATGTATTGTTGGCTTGGCTATTGCTATATATACCCGTGCTACTTAAGACTGGTTTTGTGGTTCAGGGTCACAAATGCATTTAGATAAACCTGAGGTGCTTTCTGAACATACAACCATGCTGGAAAACAGCTTAAACCAGCATGCTTTTATGGTCAGTTGGCTGGTTTAGATGGTTTTTTTTTTGGAAATATATGGTTTTGGTTACACTGGTTAGACTTAGAGACCAGCTTGCTGACCAGCTAATACAGCTCAACACCAGCTTGGCCTGGTTTGAGACCAGTTTAAACCATCTAAGGCCAACAAAGCTGTAGTTCTTATACTAGCTTAGGCTGGTTTAAGTCTTTTTTTTTTTTCAGTAGGGAAGTGTCCAGACAAAAGCATTTACATTTAGATGAGACAGCAACTCCCCGCAGGTTTTGAGGTTGCACATGCACCTTTAAATTTCAGTCTGACAGATTCTGCGTTTGTGTAATTGTCCTTCACCAGGCCATTTACTTTGTCATATGTGAGCAGTGAGCACATCTGTTTAACCATCTGTTTATTTTAACCAATTATTTGCAGTATACATCTGAGCAAAAAGTAATAGAAAATATGGAAATGTAATTTTAAATATATGGTTTCAAAGCCTGGAAAAGTTGCAGAACTAATCTTAGAAAGTCATGGCGATTATATATTTTCAAGTTATGTTCAGCTCTAAAATATTTTATTAGTTTAGAAATTGCTCAATTTGAGGACACTATAAATTTTGTCCTTATCATGAATGGGTTAAAATGCTTGTAAAACCTGGAAATATCAGTTATGTTTTTGTGTGTGTGTGTCTCTGTGTGTGACACTGTGATTTCAAGTCCCGAAAATGTCATGGAAGTCCCAAGAAGTCATTGAAATGTGAACATATTTTTATATTTATTTTCTGCTCTAAAATATTTAATTGGCTTGAAAATTATTTAATAATCATGATATGATCTGAAATGTAATGTAGAAAAGCATAGAAATACATTGTTCAAAATGTGTGTGAAGCCCTGGAAACGTCATTGACATTTATGGGCAAAAGATGTGAGAACCCTGCTTGTAGTTCAAGTGACATCAAGGAACATAATCTATTTAAATCTAAGTTTTAATGCATTCAGATACTGAAAATTGCTTATTTCAAACCTATTTTATTAAATGATTAGTATTCTGCACATAAAAGGAAATAAAGGCACATTTTTGCATTGCTGAATAAGTAAGCTCTAGACCAAATGAAAAAACCTCTCTGCAAATTCATTGATAGTCACTGAACATAAAGGAACATTGAGGAAGGCAGGTATATCGGCCAATTAGAAGTTGCTTGCTGATCTAATAGCGATACTAATGTGTTCGATTACATGCTTCGACCAAGACCACATTTTCAGCTTAGGCTTGCTGTTTTTTTCTTATAAGGTCTGGGCCAATTTCCACAGTTTCTCTGAAGTTGCAAACTGTTAGTTGGCTAATTTATGAGGAATGAGAATAAATTTATTTTTGCAAGTTTATATAAACCACATTAAATGCAGATAGATTAGGAAACTGATCTTAACAACAGTTGAAAAATATTATACTGCTATCCATGAATCACCATGCTTAAATATTTAGTAATACGATGGCCTACAAATGTATTTGGACATGCTTAAAAGTTTGTTTTCAAGCTTGGTTCAGTTGCTTAGTCTGAAAATGAGTTTGATTCCACTGCCCTCATGCTGCTCTTTGGTCCTTATGTAGATACAGTTAGTGTTGCCCAGATCACCTGTTTTTTTCCTGAAATAAATAAAAACTTGTTAATGATTAAGATTTCAAACTAAAAATATCAGTCCATCTGTGGTTGAAGCAAGCTTGTGTTGTATAAGGGGACAAATGAAGTGAGTCACAATCAAAAACAGGAGGCCGTATTTCCACTGGGAATCTGATGCCTCTCATCAATAGTGAGAAATCCCTGTAGTGTAGGAAAATATCAGCATGTTTCCTGCTGATACACCTGCTGAATTGTGCAGATCTGTCTCCCTGATGCTGTGGTGTACTGCGCTTGATTTGGATGAGTTTGTTTTCCTCAGAGGTTTTAATACAGCTCAGGAACTCGTACAAAGTCAAGGTGTAGGTGTAAATTGCATATAGACTGATGCGGTCTAATCAGTTTTTGGATATTAGCACACTTTATTCCAATGCATATTGTCTTGTCCCAAATATCGGATGCATACATCTTGAGAATTCCTTTATCTCTACTTGACTATTGGTATATGTTGCACATTTGGTCAGTATGTTACATCAAGGGACCAAAATTAATTAGTAAATGTTCAATTTACTGCCAATGAAATTGTATTTTACATTGTATTTATTATATATGTTTCTGTTCTTAGGATTATTTGGCAGATATTTTTCCTGCATAAAGGTGCAGTCATGCATTTACCGTTGTTCAGCAAATAGGCCTATTCACAACCAAAAAACAGTCATTTCAATAGGAATCCATAAGATCAGGAATATCATGTGAGGACGAAAGATTTTCCAATGCATCCAATTTCCAATTTCACAACAGGTTTAAGTTGGTTACAATGACCAACAGAAAGCTGCTTGGTTTGAAAGTGACTTCTGTGTGAGTTGAGCTTCATACCTCCCTACTCTATTGACAATAGACAATGGACATTTTTTTTCCCCAAAAAATTATGCCAAAATTAATGATACTGCACCTTAATAGTGAAATACTTGTCTTCCACTTGATTCTGTAAATTAAGTGGTTTAATATGAGGAATATTCCACATCCATGTCGCCACATGGATTTCTGGTGAGAAACCTTCCTTCTGATGGTAGATAAAAATCCTGAGTAGATAAAGTAGTTAGATGATGTTTTCTTTATAGATGGTTTGTATGTCTTTGATTTGAATCGATCACATCAATGACATTTGTGACCCTGGACCACAAAACCAGTCTTAAGTCGCTGGGGTATATTTGTAGCAATAGCCAAAAATACACTGTATGGGTCAAAATTATCAATTTTTCTTTTATGCCAAAAATCATTAGGATATTAAGTAAAGATCATGTTCCATGAAGATATTTTGTAAATTTCCTGTAAAAATTTTCTGTAAATATATCAAAACTTAATTTTTGGTTAGTAATATGCATTGCTAAGAACTTCATTTGGACAACTTTAAAGTCGATTTTCTCAGTATTTAGATTTTTTTTGCACCCTCAGATTCCAGATTTTCAAATAGTTGTATCTCGGCCAAATATTGTCCTATCCTAACCATACATCAATGGAAAGCTTATTTATTTAGCTTTCAGATGATGTATAAATCTCAGTGTCGAAATTTACCCTTATGACTGGTTTTGTGGTCCAGGGTCACATATTGACTGCATCAGTTCAACTTAAAACAGTTCTTTAAACAGTCACCAAGTTATCCACCAAGTAAATAAATACTCACCAAAACACATTTTAATTACATTTGGCACTTTTTACTTTAATTTTGAACTTTTTGTTTCAGGGCTGACAGAATCCGACTTCTGTGGGGCTGATGAAGCCAGTCATGGCTCTCAGGAGAAGACCGGGGACCAGAGCCATTGTTTCAGAGCTCAACCCGTCAGCCCCTAGCACTTCGCCTGTTGGAACTGAAAAGCTCTCTGGAGATGGAGTTGATCCAATTCCTGAGGAACTTGGACAAGAAAAGCTGGACATCCAACCACCCTCTCCTGTGCCAGCTAGGTACTGTCTAAGTGATGGGTCTGGGGACGACTCCATCCAAGGCGAAAGCCCTCTTCAGCAGGACAGCATGGAGGAGGACTCACTGTCCGAGTATGATAATGTCGTATCCGGGGAAGAAGAAGAAGAAGTAGAGGAACATGATTACGAGGAAGATGAGGAACTGCAAACCGAAGCGGACAGGATGACCTACTATGTCCACTGTTGTCCTGAAGATGAAAGCTACATGGAAGGAATGGACTGCCATGAAGGTGCGGACGGTGCTGAGTGTCCTGGCACGTCTCGGGACATCCGGGAGAGCTGTAAACCGGAGGAGGCTTGGGATCACTCGGAAGGCTTTTACAAGGTTCTGCAGCAAGACGCAACAACAACGGTCTACAAGCGACCAGAGCCTATCACGGAGACAACCTTCGTACAAGCCCCCATGGCTGAGGACGAGGAGGATGAAGAAGAGACAGAGGAAGAAGCAGAAGAAGAAGAGGACAGTGAAGAAGACGACAATGTTGGGTTTTTTCACTACAAAGGGAAAGAAGCAGAGTTGAACAACAATGAGATCCCAAGTAAAAGTGCTGACGGCTTTCCCAGAGATGGCAGAAGTTGTCCTCAAGAGTCCAGTTGTGCTAAAATGGGGCAAGAAAGTGATGCAGTCAGTAACTATAGAAGAAATCAGGCCATCCCCAAAAACCCAAGGGATGTCCCTCCAGGGTCATGTTGTCCTCCTAGGGATCGAATAGAAAGGGTTCGGGAAGAGTGTGCTAGTGACTGTCCAAAAGATTGTGATGTCCCTGTGGTCAGAGAAGGTAGAGGAAACCCTAAACAAAGTTTCAGATATAGAGGACATCAGTCGGAGAGAGTACACAAAAGAGACACCGCTTACCAGGATGGTAGCAGGGTCAGCAATAAAGCTAAATTCACAGATCCAGAGGATAGAGGCAACTGGAAAAAAAGAAATTTGCTAAAATACTCCAGAGAGGATGATAGGGACGGAGATGGGAAACTTTCACACAAGCGAAGTAAAAATCTTGGAGACAGCAAAAACAGAGGGCAGGACCATCCCGTTTGTAGTCATAAACCACAGGGTGGAAAAGAGAGAAAGAGCATTGAGGATGTTGAGGAAGAGCAGATTGAGAATGAAGTCAAGACCAAACTCAAAATTGCTTCAAACAACTCAGGGAGTAATAAAGGTGCTCCTGATCAGACAAATAATAGGAAAGGGGCTCCTGACAATTCCAGGGCCTCTTCAACATCATCAGAAAGGAGAAACAGCCAATCCAGAGCCCATGTTAATACACCTGAACAGTCCCCAGACAAACGGCTACATAAAGACTTGGCCAAACCTGTTGAAACGGAGAAGACAAGGCCTAGTCAGGAACAGGTAACTGCGCAGAATTCTTTACTAACTGTCAAGAAGTCTTTGCTTTTGCAATGATTGGATCCATATCAATGGATCCTTGTTACTGTGGTAGCATTTATTCTAGATTGAGCCATATTTTAACACCAAAAAAGGGAATGATCGCTTTGCACAGCCTGTTCTTGTCTTATTTGGAGGCTCTTGATGACATTGTGCTAGACTTCTACCAGTGGTCTGGCTCCTTCTATACAAGCATTAGACAAGCATCTCCAATGAGATTTGAAGATTTCCATCCATTCTTCAAACTGCTTGTCCTCTGTAGGGTCGGAGGGATGCTGGAGCCTATCCCAGCGTCTTGGGCCAAAAGCGAGGGAAACATCCTGAACAGGTGGCCAGTCAGATTTAAAGATTTGTCCTAAATAATAGACTAGAGGAGTTTTAAGCCTCCGAACAGTGGATCAATAAAGAGTGGAAAATTGATTATTGAGAAAACAACACAACATTGCTTTTTTATGCAAACCCTTAGCCATTTGTTTCTAAAGATTGAAGCTAATTATGCTAATGCTAATTGTTCTAATTTAGCTTATGATTGTATACAGGGGCATGAAGTTTGTGATACATTCCCTAAAACCTGAGTCCCTGCTTATATGTATACTCCTCAAAATGTATAAATTTATAAACGTCAATATATCCAAGTGTATCCACATATAAACTGTCAATTGTTGGGCTCTTGAAAGGTGAAACTGTAACTGTACAACTAACTGGCTATGGACAAAATAGCACTGCCATCCACTCATTTTTTGGTTTCAGTCTTGTGTTTTTAACAATAATTATGTCTTATGTCAAATATAAATTGTACCTATATTCAAAATATAATAATTGTCTGTTTCGATGTTTCTACAGGTTACTCCGAGTAGTCCAGAGGAAAGTAATTCAGCGCCACCATCCGGACAAAAGAGACCAGCAAGTTACCTAATTATATACTGAACCATAATAATAGAATACATCCTATGGGACAAGCTGTAACCTGTAACAGAATCTGTAACTTAAATGTTGTTTTGCTTTTCAGCAGGCCCAGAGAAATCCCTCTTTTCCAAGCTTTGTGGATAGTAAGTTCAGTTTTATTTAAACACAATTGAATATTGTGACTCAAAACTTCAAAAATTTGAACAATGCATCCGTTTGTTTGTTGATAATTGGTATAGTATTGATATTAGAGTCAAATTTAGACAATTTTCTCAAATTTCAGGTGATTTATAATCACCTTATAATCACCTTCAGTGTTGGGAAGGTTACTTTGGAAATGTAACAGGTTACAGATTACAAGTTACCTTATTTAAAATGCAATAAGTAGTGTAACTATTTCAATTACTTTAATAAAGTAATGTAACTGATTACATTTGATTACTTTTCTAAATTTCGAAAAAAAAGTTTTCAACTCAATCATTTTCAAACATTTAAACCAAGTGGGGTTAACTTTACAGTAGTAATCAACACCGATTACTGTCAGACTTTCAAAATCCTTTATCACTTGAATTAAGGTTATAATAATTTATAAATAATAAATTTTAAAGCACAGCCACCACAAAATCAGACTTCAGTACCTCTTTTTACTTTGAGATCATTCTGTCAACGCAAGAGTAATCAGTGCAATTTGGGAAAGAAAATGAGTGTGTGTGTGAAAATATTCAGATGTAACCCCTTTGTAATCGTTAATATTTTTATAAGTAACTGTAATTTAATTACACATTTTTTCTCAGTATTACAGTTATTTCTCAGATTACAGTTACATTTACTTTGTGATTAAATTGCGCTGTTACATGTAACTAGTTTCTCCCCAACACTGTTTATTAGTTTAGTTGTAAATCCACGTTTTTGCATTTGTTTTCAGTCCCTGGTCCATGTGAGCCAGAAGATCTCATCAATGGAATCATCTTTGCCGCAAACTACCTCGGCTCTACCCAACTGCTTTCCGACAGAAACCCGTCCAAAAGCGTACGCATGAAGCAAGCGCAGGAAGCTGTGGACTGCGTTAAGGTACTTTATAAAATTCTCCACACAAAAATATTTCTGCTGCCTTGGTAAGGCTCTTGTAATTGTTACTTGAAGTATGCTTCATGGTTTAATATATAATGGTGTCAAAGGTTCCCTCTCAGTCCACTAGATGACACTGTAACCTTTGTGAAACCATGTTCTTCAGTCTGTAGAGGGTGAAGCTCAGAGTTTAACAGAGATTGACTTGTTCATCTCAACCAAGGCCATCAAGGTGCTCAATGCTGACACACAGGTAGGTAAATTTCATTTAAGATTGGTAATTATATATATACTATTTTGTTAAATATACAGTCAGAGCTGTAGTGTAGATGGTCTAATGGGAATGCAGGTTTGAATCCAGTCTGTGCCAATTCTAGATCTCATTGTTCTCTTTCTGTCCTAATACATTCCTGTTGCTTTCCACTTCACCATCCATAAAAAGATAAATTGCACTATTAAAAAGAACAGGATTTACATTAAAGAACAAGTTGCAGAACTGATACTCACAGGCTTTTCATTGGCTGACTCCTAATCCTTGTTTGCAGGAGACGATGATGGATAACGCCCTCCGCACCATCTCATACATCGCAGACATCGGTGACGTGGTGGTCCTGATGGCTCGCAGGCGTCTGTCTAACTCCTCCTCCCTCGACTGCACAGATTCAGGCCTCAGCACAGAAAGTCGGAAGCAGTACCGCATGATGTGCTACGTCTTTGAGTCAGAGGATGTGAGGCTGGTCTTTTCTTAAAATAATGAATTAAGTGGATAATGATTTCTATGAATTAACTTTTTTGAGAAAAGATTAAAGCTGAAGTGTTTTTTTTTTTGTTTTGTTTTTTTTTTTATTTCGAATTAAGACTTAGGAATGAAGGAGTTCAGTAAACTTACATTATTTTTGCAGGTGCAAGTTTTTTTTCACACAAGTAGAACAGAAATTACACACTTAAGGTCATTGCACACTGAGTCCGAAATTTTCGCATGTTAAAAAATAAATACAACTTCACATTGTGTCAGTCACGTTTACACACTGCCTCCGAAACTTTCGTCCATCATAAAAAAATTCCGATCAGGTTCGATTTTCTGCGTTTTTGCATCTGTAACAAGCATTTTGATAGGAAAGGATGACAAATACGAAGAATACGAAAAACACGAAAAAACGCATACAAAAATTTTGAACTGAGTGTGCAAGGACCTTTAAGCTTTAATCTAACAATCAAAAACTGCATAACAAATCTGTCCTCATATCAGTGTTAATTGGTACCCTCTCTTGGTACCCTCTAACTAATAAATGTACCCATAATATTAGTCAAGAATCCAGATGGAATATTCTGACTTTGTCCACATTTACTGCACTGAAAAAAAAGACTGTAGAGTTCTGTGGACTTTATGGATTTGAAGTTAATAGATTTAAGTATGGAGAGTACCACACTTTTACTGTGTGGTACTCTCCATACTTAAACACTTCAGCTTTATCAAATTAGCCTAAATATTGCATAAATAAACATGTAATATTTAATATTGAATAAGCTATGTTTAAAATTTAATAGATAAATACTCTTTTTGGTAACTGAAAGAATTATCACATTAGCCTAAATAATTGCTAAAAAAAACATATAATATTTAACATTCAGTAAGCAATGTTTACTATTAATATTTTATATGAAAAAAAAAACACTCTTATCGGTAGCTGAAAGCTGTCACAGTCCTGTCTTGTGTGTTTTCCCCTCCATGCCCTTATTTGTTCCTTCCTGTTCCTGTCCTCGTCTAGTTGATTGTTTGTCATTTATTTCAGGTGTGTGTGTTAATTAATTGTTATGTGTATTTATTTCCTACCTGTTCAGTTCATTTTCGTCTGGTCTGTATGTTACTCCCGGTGTTCCTGTGTGTCTACCCTGCCTTGTCTTGCCGTGCCTTGCCTTGTCTGTTTTGGATATCATTAAAGACTGTATATTTTGAGTTTACCTTCGTCTCCTCGTTCATCCCTCGTGTGTGCACTGTGACAGAAGACCAGACCTAAAACAAAGAGTAAGCAGCGCCCCTTTTTCACCGTTTTATTTTCCGTTTTTAGAAGTCTTTTAGTTTGCTCCTGTTTTGTGTTCCCCTGCGGCATGGAAGTCGCCGCCTGCCCTCCCGCTCTAGCCCGCGGATCAGCATGGGAGTTCAGCGGGATTGTCGCGAGCGCCGCGAATTCGCTGGCCGCGCCAAAGTCAAGTCAAGCCGCCGGTCGCGGCTCTGTCCCGGCCGCGGCTCACTCAAGCCTGCCGGCCGATCCTCTGTCAAGTTCGTCAGTCAAGTCAGTCAGCCGCCGCTCCCTCAAGTCCGCTGCCATTCGCAGCTCACTCAAGCAAGCCGCCGGTTGCGGCTTACTCAAGCCTGCCGGCTGATGCTCTGTCAATTCATCAGTCAAGTCAGTCAGCTGCCGCTCCCTCAAGCCCGCCGACCGTTGTGAAGTCTAGCCCGCCGGCCACTCCGACGTCAAGCCCGCTGGCTGAGGCTCACTTCAGCGCGAGTGCTCGCTCCAGTTCCCCAGTCACGGCCAGGAGTGCGGTTCCCAGCCCTTGACCAGAGTCCAGTACAGGCTCCAGCCCCCGACCAGAGTCAAGTGGTTTTTAAAGTCTTATCGTGTCCACAGGAACATTTTAACTTACCTCGTCTGGGGCAGGCAGCTCCTCGAGTTATGGCTGCGGAGGCCATTCCCTAGCCGTCTGTCCCCCTGTCACTGAGATGGAAGCGGTTCCTGAGCAAACCCTGTGAGGGCCCCTGACTCCACGTCCAGCCCAGGGAGGGCTGTTGTGCTTCCGTTATGCCCAGTAAGAACCTCAGATTCCGAGCCTAGCCCAGAGCGGGCTCCTGTTCCTGTGGATTGTCCTGTTCCTGTGTCTAGCCCACGAAGGGCTTCTTGTTCCTGTGTTTGGCCCATGGTGGGCTTCCTGTTCCTGAGTTTAGCCTACGGAGGGCACCTGTTCCTGAAGGTACCCTACAGATGGCACCTGTTCCTGAGTTTAGCCCACGGAGGACACCTATTCTTGAAGGGGGGTGCCGAGGGGACTGAGGCCACGGCCACTAAAACCACTTGCCATGGCCTCCAGAGCTCCCAGCTCCGCCATGGCCTTCTGAGATCCCTGATCTGCCATGGCACCCGTTCCTGTCTGTTTCGTCCTAGAGGCCCCCGTCCTGTCATCCTGTCTGTGTCTGTCCTGGTGGGCCTCCAGAGCGCCTTCCGGGAGGGGGGAGTAAAGTCACAGTCCTGTCCGTCTTGTCTTGTGTGTTTTCCCCTCCATGCCCTTATTTGGTCCTTCCTGTACTTGTCCTCGTCTAGTTGATTGTTTGTCATTTATTTCAGGTGTGTGTGTTAATTATTATGTGTATTTATTTCCTGCCTGTTCTGTTCATTTTCGTCTGGTCTACTTGTTACTCCCGGTGTTCCTGTGTGTCTACCCTGCCTTGTCTTGCCGTGCCGTGCCTTGCCTTGCCTTGTCTGTTTTGGATATCATTAAAGACTGTATATTTTGAGTTTACCTTCGTCTCCTCGTTCATCCCTCGTGTGTGCACCGTGACAAAAGCATTATCAAATTAGCCTAAATAATTATTTAACAAACATATTTATTAGTTGGTAAGCAATATTTACTGTAATATTTTAATAAAATCACTCTTATCAGTAGCTGAAATCTTTATCAAATAATGACCTAAATAATTCAAAAACAAATGTATAATATTTAATATTCAGTGGAAAATATTCAATATTAACATTTCATAAAAATAAATCTTATCAGTAGCTGAAAGCATTAATTAATTAGCCTAAATAATTAATAAACAAAAATATAATGTTTAATAGAAAAGATTTAATATTAACACTGAGTAAAAACTCTTACTGGTAGCATGTCCAAATAAGCTTAAATAATGATAGCAAATATAAATTTAATATTTAGTAAGCAGTAGTTAACATTCATATTTAATAAACAAACACTCTTATTGGTAGCTGAAATTATCAAATTAGCCTAAATAATTACTAAATAATATATAATAAAATGCAATGTTTAACGTGAATATTTAATAAACAAACTCTATGCTGAAAGCATTATCAAATTCGACAAAAACTGACTAAGCAAATATATACTATTTAATATCCAATAAGAATCTTTGCAATCAGTATTTAATAAAGAAACACTGTTTTGGTAGCAGAAAACATTATCTGAAATAATGACTAAGCAAATATTTAATATTCCACATTCAATGATAAATATTTAACATCAGTAAATAATAAACAAACACTATTTTTGGTAGCTGAAATCATCAAATTAGCCCAAATAATGACTAAACAGACACGCTTGTGTAACTGTGTGAATCACAGGCATAATTCATCAACATCTAGTCGGATTTGTATTTATTCTTCGTTGTGTTCATGTTGTGCTGATGTAACTGCATGTTTTGACTTTTTTTCCACCCTCTCGATTTGAGTCAAGCACTCTCTCACTCAGAGATGTCGTCACATCGTCAAGTATCCTCCTCTCACTGAGTGCTTCACCTCCTCTCCTCCCTCACAGGCCCAGCTCATCGCACAGTCCATCGGTCAGGCGTTCAGCATGGCCTACCAAGAGTTCCTCCGAGCCAATGGGATCAATCCCAAGGACCTCAGCCAGAAAGACTACAGCGATATCCTGAGCACGCAGGAGATGTATAATGACGACCTCATCCATTTCTCCAACTCTGAAAACTGTAAAGAGGTGATTGTAGCACTAGAAACTTCATCATAGCAGCTATAAATTATAGTCAGTTGTGTTGTGATGCTCCTCTCTTTTCTAGATCCCATTCTCCCAGTATTTCCTAATGTTTTCCTATGACTTTCCACTGTTCTGTCTAGTGGTCGACCTGTATGGGTTTATCAATGCTGATGGTGATAGAATTGAAATAAGGGGGACAAATTTTGCTGTCATAAATATAACATATTTAACAGGTATATAATTTTAACAATTAAAGCATAAATATATGCATTTATATATACACGCACACTTTATCTATTATATTTCTATAATTGTTATATATATATATATATATATATATATACTGCATATGTGTGTGTGTGTGTTTATATAATTAATAAAATTATATAAATTGTTTTATATTAATGATATGAATATATGAAACATATGTAAAGATATGGTAAATTTATATTTTATTATATATGTAAGTTTTATATTTTTTTCTAATTATGCAATTTTTTTATATTAATATATAAAAAATAAAAATAATATATAAATATATTAATTGTTTAACTGTATAAATGGTAAATATTTCTATATTTATTTTAATATATTTTTCATATATTTCTAAAATATTAATGAATTTTTAAAATATTATTTTAAAATAATTTGTTATATTATTTCTAATTATATGAATTGTTAATATATTAATATATAATTATAATAATTATGTAACTATATATTAACAATTGAACTGTATTTTTTAATTGAATATATTTCATATTTTTAAAACATTAATGTATTTTTATGAGTCATTTTAATATTATTTCTAATTATATTATTTTATATGAATTATATTAATATATTAAATATATAATTATATTAATTATATAACTATATATATTAACTATATAACTATATATTTGATTGAATATATTTTTTTAAATTTTACACATTGTGTGTGTGTATATTGTATTTATATATATATATATATATATATATATATATATATATATATATATATATATCACAGGTGCATCTCAATAAATTAGAGTGTCATGGAAAAGTTAATTTATTTCAATAATTCAACTCAAATTGTGAAACTCGTGTATTAAATAAATTCAGTGCACACAGACTGAAGTAGTTTGAGTCTTTGGTTCTTTTAATTGTGATGATTTTGGCTCACATTTAACAAAAACCCACCAATTCACTATCTCAACGAATTAGAATACTTCATAAGACCATTAAAAAAAACATTTTTAGTGAATTGTTGGCCTTCTGGAAAGTATGTTCATTTGCTGTATATGTACTCAATACTTGGTAGGGGCTGCTTTTGCTTTAAGTACTGCCTCAATTCGGCGTGGCATGGAGGTGATCAGTTTGTGGCACTGCTGAGGTGGTATGGAAGCCCAGGTTTCTTTGACAGTGGCCTTCAGCTCATCTGCATTTTTTGGTCTCTTGTTTCTCATTTTCCTCTTGACAATACCCCATAGATTCTCTATGGGGTTCAGATCTGGTGAGTTTGCTGGCCAGTCAAGCACACCAACACCATGGTCATTTAACCAACTTTTGGTGCTTTTGGCAGTGTGGGCAGGTGCCAAATCCTGCTGGAAAATGAAATCAGCATCTTTAAAAAGCTGGTCAGCAGAAGGAAGCATGAAGTGCTCCAAAATTTCCTGTTAAATGGGTGCAGTGACTTTGGTTTTCAAAAAACACAATGGACCAACACCAGCAGATGACATTGCACCCCAAATCATCACAGACTGTGGAAACTTAACACTGGACTTCAAGCAACTTGGGCTATGAGCTTCTCCACCCTTCCTCCAGACTCTAGGACCTTGGTTTCCAAATGAAATACAAAACTTGCTCTCATCTGAAAAGAGGACTTTGGACCACTGGGCAACAGTCCAGTTCTTCTTCTCCTTAGCCCAGGTAAGACGCCTCTGACGTTGTCTGTGGTTCAGGAGTGGCTTAACAAGAGGAATATGACAACTGTAGCCAAATTCCTTGACACGTCTGTGTGTGGTGGCTCTTGATGCCTTGACCCCAGCCTCAGTCCATTCCTTGTGAAGTTCACCCAAATTCTTGAATCAATTGTGCTTGACAATCCTCATAAGGCTGCGGTTCTCTCGGTTGGTTGTGCATCTTTTTCTTCCACACTTTTTCCTTCCACTCAACTTTCTGTTAACATGCTTGGATACAGCACTCTGTGAACAGCCAGCTTCTTTAGCAATGAATGTTTGTGGCTTACCCTCCTTGTGAAGGGTGTCAATGATTGTCTTCTGGACAACTGTCAGATCAGCAGTCTTCCCCATGATTGTGTAGCCTAGTGAACCAAACTGAGAGACCATTTTGAAGGTTCAGGAAATCTTTGCAGGTGTTTTGAGTTGATTAGCTGATTGGCATGTCACCATATTCTAATTTGTTGAGATAGTGAATTGGTGGGTTTTTGTTAAATATGAGCCAAAATCATCACAATTAAAAGAACCAAAGACTTAAACTACTTCAGTCTGTGTGCACTGAATTTATTTAATACACGAGTTTCACAATTTGAGTTGAATTCCTGAAATAAATGAACTTTTCCACGACATTCTAATTTGAGATGCACCTGTATGTATGCATACATACATATATAGACACACATTTTAATTTTTTTATTTTAATGTAATTATTATATTATTTTTCATTAATCACAAATGTATTTTATTTTCACTGTATTTACTAATGCTCTTAAAGATTCATTCATTTGTTCAAATATATGAAAACTAAAATGTGCAAAAAGCAAGCTTGGTTATCAGCTGTGGTTGATAATAGCCGATGTTGATGGTGATAATATTGTCATAATTGCTGAATGCCAACCGATTAATTGACTGCAATGAATACTGGTTTATCACTACTTACTTATACATATGTAATTGCTTCATGCAACATCATTGTGGCATTAAAATTATACTTATACCTGTCACCCCATATTCATTTCATAAATTCAACAAACTTTTCTGACTTCTCTAAGTTCTTTCTATACTTTTTAGTCATTAATGGATTCTTCCTCTTTTTTTATCATATTTTTGCGCTCAGCTTCAGCTAGAGAAGCAGAAGGGCGAGATATTGGGTGTGGTGATCGTGGAGTCGGGCTGGGGCTCCATCCTGCCCACCGTCATCTTGGCCTGCATGCTGAACAACGGCCCTGCCGCCCGCTCCGGCAAACTCAATGTGGGCGATCAGATCATGGCCGTCAACGACACCAGTCTGGTGGGCCTGCCGCTCGCCACCTGTCAGGGCATCATCAAGGTCTGGACATATCTAAGCATGTATTCAACACATACCAGTTGCTAAGTGCATTCATTATATATTTTTTTGTGCCTGTGCGTGTGTTTCAGGGCCTGAAGAATCACGTTCAGGTGAAACTAAGTGTAGTGAGTTGCCCACCTGTTACCACGGTCCTCATAAAGAGACCCGACCTGCAATACCAGCTGGGTTTCAGCATTCAGAACGGCATAGTAAGTGTCAAGAATCAAACACCACTGAAAAAATGACACACATCAAATAACAAACATCTAATGCATGACTAAAAGATGTCTTTTCATTACAGTAACTCTGCTTCTGATCAGCTGATGTGTATGTGCAGTTAGAGTTAGGGGATTTTTTTGGTTGTATCATGACTTATTTCAGTCTTATGTTGTCATCCTGGTGCTAAATTGCAGATCTGTAGTCTGATGCGTGGAGGTATTGCGGAGAGGGGCGGTGTGCGAGTCGGACACAGAATAATTGAGATAAACGGACAGAGTGTAGTCGCTATGGCGCATGAGAAAATCGTCCACGCCCTTTCAGTATCTGTAGGAGAGGTACGGCATGATATATAGTGTGTTTTGATGGAATATTAGTAATACTTCAGCCTCTGGCAGGGGTGTAAAAGTACAGAGACATTACACTTAAGTACAAGTACTGTGCCAGAATATTCCTTTAAAGACCAAAAAATGTCTTGGCCAAAAACTTACTTTGGTTAAATTAAAAAGGTTTCCATATTTAATTGTTCTTGAATATTAAGATTTGATTGATAGAATTAAACGTAAATTTTTAAAAATATTTAATATTTTTATTATGTTTTTAATATTAATATTATATGAATGTATTACATTTTACTACACACACACACACACACACACACACATATATATATACTGTGTATATGTATTAAATAGTGCTGTCAAATGATTAATTGCATCCAAAATAAGTGTTTGTTTACATAATATATGTGTGTATAGTGTGTATAATTATGTATATATAAATACAAACACATACATGTATATATTTAAGAAAAATATGTTCTGTTTATATATTAAATATATTTATTTATAATATAAAATATAAGAATATAAATATATAAATGTATATACATGTTAATATTTTCAAAATATATACTGTATGTGTGTGTATTTATATATAAATAATAAATATACACCGTACACAACCATATATTATGTAAACAAAAACTTTTATTTTGGATGCGATTAATCGCGATTAATCATTTGACAGCACTAGTATTAAATATTATATTAGAATGAGGATCTTCTGGAGGATCATGTGACATTGAAGACTGGAGCTAAAAATGATGCTAAAAATTTAGCATTTTATCACAGGAATAAATAAAATTTTCAAATATATTTAAATATAAAACTGGTATTTAAAATTGTAATAATATTTTACAATATTTCTGTTTTTATTGTATTTTTATCAGATAAATGCAGCCTTGGTTAGCATAAGAGACTTCTTTCAAAAACATTTTAAAAAAATCAGGAGACTTAGGAGACTTAATTATTCCTAACTCTTCACCACTATTGTGTGTGATTTATATAATTAACTTTCAAATTGACTGCCTCTAATTTAAAGTTCTCAGTTTTTTTGTTTTTAATGATGTTTAATTGTTTGATGTTTAAACTACTCTCATACTTGCTGTTTCATGACGTGAAAATCCTGAAATAACAAAATAGAAACTATTTTGGAAAAATTATTATTTCTTATGGTAATAACAGCAGTTTTGAAGACTTTTTATGAAGACACTGAAGACTTCAGTTTTGAAGACACTCACACCGTTATAAAATATTAGAAATTGCACATACATACCAAATGAGCTGAAATAGTTTATCAAGGTCTTTGGGGGGGAAAAGCATAAAACACGTTTTTTTTTAATATACATTTAATTGTTGAGGGGAGAATAAAAAGTGTGAGTGGGAGAATTTAGAAGCAAATGTCAATAAACAGAGAATTTGACAAATGTAACATTTCAACAATCTCATGAAATTGTTTAAAAATAATTTTAAAATACCCAATAAAAAATTTTATTTATTTATTTATTGGCCTTGACAATGTACAGTAATTGAGTCAAAGTACATGTTTTCAGTTTCGACTGAACTTCAGTACAGTACAAATTCCTCAAAATAACACACAAGTACTGTACAGTTATGAAGAACAATTAGTACTTTACACCCCTGTCTTTTGCCGTGAGTCAAAGAAAACAGACCTTTGTTGTAAGTCATCATCCTTTTTCACATTTTTGCACTCAATTATTTTTATGATGTAATGTATTAATGCCATGAATGCTATTAAAATGATGTGTGTTTCTTTCTTTTTTTTAACAGATTAACATGAAAACTATGCCTGCCGTCATGTTCAGGTTGTTAACTGGTCAAGAGACTCCGGTGTACATATAAGGAATCATAAAACTGGGACTTTTCCTGCAACTTAAAAAAAGCAGAAAAATGAGCTAAAGAGCTAATGAGTTAAAGAGCTCTGTCTTGCTTTAGACTGCATGTAAAGATCATTAGAAAGAGTGCAAACATACACACAAAGAAAACCTAATCACATAATTACCTGATCAAAGGAGTACTTGCTTATTAATGCAATTAATAGTCTTCCATGGTCTTATAGTCTAATAGTCTTCTACAGTCTTCCATGCCAGATTTATTAATTTGTATATATGTTAAATACCTTTGGTTCAAGCCTTTTTGAGTTTCTTAACTAACAAAGTACTCTTTTATTTAAAAATACAGAGGGATTGCACTAAAGTTCACTAAATCAATAAAGTAGGGCATTATCAATAGATTTAATTTTTTACCAAACTCATTTCACAAACTCAGAGATTAACAAATGGACTAAAGCATGCTAAAATCCAAAGATAGCTGTTACATTTGCTGAATAGACTGCATTTTAGTTCTTCTGGCTGTCTTCAGTGTTTCTGTGATAAATGGGTACTATACACTGTGAATGAACCATTTCTGTAGATTACTAGTTCAGCATGCTGGATTTGAAGACTGAAAATATATTAATCAGAAAACCTGAGCTGCATTGATGTTTATATGCATGATTTTAATTAATGAATGGATATTATCTCATGAATGAATCTCCATCTGCATCTCAGGCATTACTGGTATATATAAGTTTTATTTTAGTATCATTGAGATAGTATTATTATTTCTGAATTAGATTTTATTTGTATATTTTCAGGTTTTTTAAAATATGTCTGTATAGTTTATACAGTTGTAGTTATTTTAGAACTTAAATAGAAATTTTCATATAACTTCATATAACTATTTCATATAACTTCAATTTAAGCTTTTTCATATAGTTTTATTTCAATTCATATTTATTTCATGTAATGAGAAGGTTTTTTATGGTTTTATATTTTTTTAGATAATGATGTGTGTGTGTGTGTGTGCATATGAATTACTTTATATTAATTATTTTAGAATAATTAATAATGAAATTCCATATTCAGATAGCTCACACTTTGAAAAAAAAATCCATGCAGACTATATTTTAAATGTATATCATGCTCATGTGGATATGAATTCAATCTTGGTATTGCCAAATGTTATCTCATTTGACTAAAAAGAACTGTAACAAATAATGAAAATAGATGCATTGTAGAATTTGTATTTTATTTTTTGTTATGTACATATATACATATGAATATGCAGTTTGAATAGAACAGTTGGATCAGTAACAGTCTGAAGATTTCAAGTAATAGTTGTGGATGACAACAAACCGCCCGTCAAAGTCTCTGAAAAATGGACAGAAAGAGGGAAAAAATATATATATTTAATCAAACAGCAAAAACTGTGAATTTGAAAACAATTAATGGCACCATTTTGGTGTAAATAGTAATATACATTTATTGCATGGAAAAGAGCAGCATGGAGATTCTTCAAAACATTTCCTTTTGTGTTCCATGGAAGAAAGAAACTCAAACAGGTTTGGAACAACATGATGGTGAGTAAATGATGACCAAATCTTTTTTTCTATTCTGATAATGTTAATGCAAATGCATTTATTTGTGCTTTGAAACGTACTGTTAATGTAGTGATCTGCTGAGACATGGAGCCATTCCCTGTCTGTGTGTTGTCATCATAGATCACTCCCTCTAGAAAGCCTGAGTTGAGGTAGCCTACACCAGTATGGCATTCGTCATCCTCATTGTCCACGCCCACACTGAATACCTCCCTAATCCTTGCGGGAAACAGACAGTCCAGTAGAACCACCACCAAACCAATCACAGCGCACAGCAAACCTGAAAATAATCACCAAACACAAAAGATTCTTCATTGGCATTGACGGTTCCATGAAGAACCTTTGCACAAAAGGTTCTTTGTAGTGGAAGAAGGTTCTTCAGATTATGCTCTTCTCAAAATGGTTCTTTGAAGAACTGATCACTGAAAGGTTATTTGGGGAATTTAAAAATGGTTCTATGACATCACTGTGAAAACGGCCTTCTGGAACTTTTATTTTTAAAAAATTTGGAATATTCTAACTCTTAAAATAAAGGTTCCAGAATTGGCTTTTTGAAGGGATCCAACAGAAGAACCATTTTGGGTTCCAGAAAGAACCCTGCTGTGAGCAGTTCTTAAAAGAACCATTTTTCTTAGCGTGAAGAACATTTTAATAATCTAAATAACCTTTTTTTCCACTATGAAGAATCTTCTGTGGAACTGAAAGCTTCCATGGATGTTAAAGCTTCTTCATGGAACCTCAAATGTCAGTAAAGAACCTTTATTTTTAATTGATATTAATATTACACAAAAAGGTTCCTTAGACTGAAAATAAAAATGGTTCTTTAAAGACCTGTTTACCTAATATGGTTCGCCAAAAGTATTGGCACATCTATATCATATTGTATTTTATGTTTTCCAAGTCAAAAACTTTTGAGAGTGGTGCACTTTCCCATAAGAAGCATTTACCTGTAGCCAAAGCGATCCAGAAGGAATGGCTGTAGTCTGTCCTTAAGGACTCTGCACCTATACTGAAGTCACATGAGGTCACGTTGAATATAGTTGAGAAGGAAGCCATGGAGAAGAAGATGAAAGCAGCAGTGGCTATCATCATGTACCCGGCGTAGAGGATGACAGGCATTGAGAAGAGGACATTGGCCATGAGCCAACAGCAAAAAGCCGTCCTGTGGGAGAAAGCCATTCTGTACTTTAGCTTGTTTGCATTTGTTGAATAGGACGGAGTTTCTTTAAACTACAGTAAGACATTGGTGGTGTCTGTGTGTAGGTTTACCACAAATTGGCTGAGGCGAAGCGGCCTGAGTATCTGTACTGGTAGATGAGGCCGCAGGCGCTGTTGCGAGTGAATTTCTCTGCGATGTAAAGGATGGGGTTGGGAAGACCTCGCTCCAGCGCGTCGCTGTACTGCTCATCCACGCTGCTCGACCACCTGAAGATCTCGTTGTAGTCAATGGTCTCATTTATCTGTGATACTGGTTCACCTGTTGGAACGGATATCGAAAGAACCCATGAAACCTGAATTGGAGTCATAATCTTCTTGAAAAGTGGACCATAAATATTGACGACTCATATTTTTTACCTTTGAGTGTGATGTTTATGCCATACAGTCCCACATGAAGTCCCACCTCAGCAGACACCACAGCGTTACTGAAAGATTTGTAGGTGGCATTTGCCTTCACGCTGGCTTCAGCCCAGTCTCCAGTAAAATTCAATGCTGGAGTGGACCAAAAAAAAAAAAAAATCATTGAATGAAAATGTAGGCTATGTTACACAATTTCAGCAGCTCTTATTTAATGACACGAGATAAATGGATTTAAAAGGATAATTATTTCTATTGTTCCAGTTGAATTTTTAGACTCTTACTCACACTTTTATGAATGTATGAATGCTATTGCATTATGTAACAAATATGTCAAACCAAACCAATTAAATTTAATTAAAGACACACTCTGGTAATCACTTTGACCTTGGTTAAATGTCGTTGGAAAAATTTGCGAAATTAGAGAAAAGCTCAAGCAGCATTGTAATTCATGAATTTAAGTTCATGTTAAATAGGAAAATATTTTTTGAGGCCAATATAAACATATCTAGCAACAACTAGATTTCCAGATTAACTTACTTATTGAAAAATACTTGAAATACTCACCTACTAAAACAACTCCAATAAATAAACTAATGATTATCCTGAACATCCAGAACAGTCTCTGAAAAAGAGGGCATTTTATTTTAATATTCTCTTCCGCAGTCTTTTTTTTTTTTTTTTTTTTTTCACAAATTGACCATTTTTCGATATGAAAATTTTTTGACGATATGAAGAGCTGATGTAAAAGATTTCACAATAGGTTTGTAAATTAACAAGGGCACAAAAATGTCACTAAATTGACAAAAAATACTCCAGATATGTAATTGTAGTCTAAATGGTGTTACTGGACAAACCTTGAGATTATTAAAAAATGAACAGTAATTATTTCCCTCAAAAATTCACATATTTGTAAAAAATATATAAATACTTATGAAATACTGTGCTTGACAACTCAATTCAATGTACAATGAATCACCTTTTACCTGATGGTTACACAATTTGAGACATTTTTAATGGCATTAAAGTTTTCCAAACTACATGAAACCATTTGAACAACAATTAGGTTTCTAAGAACTTGGCACGTATTTTAAACTATAATTTTTAAAAGCTCTCACCCTTCGATCATCTCACATCCTTATTTATTATTGATCCGTATTAAAGCTGTAGATATAGAAAAAGCGTTCTAGACAAACTGATCCACCTCACTCACCGATCTGCCACGTATTCCCGGTAGAATGAAGAGGAAACTGACCGCCAGAACCGAGAAAACCAGGATCACGACCAGCAGGCTGATGTCGAAGATGAACGGGCTCCTTTGTAGCGAGTAGAACGGGTAAATGCCATCGTAGAAAGTCATCTTCCCTCCACAGGCGAGAACTAAAGCTGAAAGCAGGACAGTGTTGGCCAGAGGCTCAGTTACCTGAAGATTGCAGATAACAGTGTAGTGTGCGAATTATACAGTGACTTTGAGGGGGGTCGAAATTTTATGTTGAAGTGCGTCTAGCGAAACCCGCACTTGAGCTGATTTTTGGCCGCCAGTAGAAAAGTTTGCGACTTTCAACTTTCTTAGACTTTTTTTGTGAGATGTGAAACTGTAAGAACAGGCTAAATAATGACAGTTTTATGTTTTGTTGAAATATCTCCCATGCTTGAGAAATCTGCATTGCTATTCTGCCTTTTGCAATCACTATTTAGCGCCAAGTTAAATTAGCGCTCTAACTTTAGCGGTAAAAATGTTCATCCCTGTTTAAACAAAAGCTTGTAGTTAAAAAGAAATGCACGTTTTAAGACCTTCGAAATATGTTTCTTTCATTACTGAAACAACCCATAATTCAGCCCATCTCTCTCACTTCAGATCCAAGCATTCATATAATCCATCTCATAATCTTGTACTGCAGTTATATCTGATCAAATGCACATTATTATTCTTTAGCTTGGGTTGAACAAATTCATTTTTGCTTGGTTGGAACAGCAACCACGGAAATTCATGTTTTTTAATATATGCACATTAAAAAACATGAATTATAAAATCTATAAAATTACTTAATCTACAACACAGAAAGCGGTACTCGGATGTAATGTAAATGATCCCGCTCAGGTAACCGGTCCAGGTGAGCGCACCTTAAGGTGATTGTTAACGTGAATGAGGATACTTTGATAACCGTAAATCAAAGGACATTGGATCTTCCTTTAAAGTCTGACAGAACTGGATGTTACTTGGTAGACATTTAGAAATCCCTACCCCACGACAATGCCGCATTGCAACTCACCTGTGGACGCAACGAGAGCCGCGAAACAACACGGAAAAATATGTGTTCTGAAAATAAGATGATCCTCTCGGCGTTCATCTTTTAAAGGATCGCACTTCCTAATAACAGCTTTGATTTGCATTGATTGGTATTCCCAAAGAAAGGTGTCAACCGCTCATGACCAGCCCTTCAACATAAACTCATAAACTAAACTAAACCGCAGGTGTGGATGTGGGTCGGGCTCTCATTCCGTCACTACTCTTCCTTTTATTTTCGCTGCCATCCGATCTATTTGCGGACAGGTGAGGTCTGCTATTCTTTAGACAGGCGTGACTGTATTTTCATTTTAATTGCCTTAATGTTTGCTCTAAAGTTCCCGATTTGTAAGTCTTAAAGGAAAGTTGTGTCTGCTTGTACACACAGCAGTTTTCTCTAGTCTGAAGTGAAGTGCTCTTGTGTGAAGAGGTGTTTCATTGGTTTGCAAGAATGGGTTTATGTGAGGTACTCTGGAGAACTTTAACTGCACTGTCTGTTCTCTGTCAAGCTATTGGTGAGTAGAAATCTATCTATCTGAAAAAAAATTGGTGTAGAAACCATTTTCATTCAGAAATTGCTAGTAAATTTCACAAATAATTACAAAGAAATGGCAATTTACATAGAGTTTAGTGAAATTTTGAAGTAAAAAGACTAAAATACTACTTTCTTGTGGAACTTTAATAATCTTTGTTTTATTTACAACTTTGAAAAATAATTTTTACAGTCTGTCTATCTATCTATCTATCTATCTATCTATCTATCTATCTATCTATCTATCTATCTATCTATCTATTGCATTTTGAAATGATAAAAACTATTATGATTTTTAATTATTTTTCAGTTTGACTATCCTCTCAAATTTTTAATGCAGTTTTAATTAAAAATGACAGTAGGATATTTTCTATGGTCTCAGATTTTTGAACCTCACTTTGTGCATATATGAAAAAAAACATGAATTTCCATGGTTGCTGTTCCAACCAAGCAAAAATGAATTTGTTCAACCCAAGCTAAAGAATAATAACGTGCATTTGATCAGATATAACTGCAGTACAAGATTATGAGATGCATTATATGAATGCTTGGCTAAAGAGATGTGTCTTTAATCTAGATTTAAACAGAGAGAGAGAGTGTGTAAATGAATAGGGTCATTAACTACAATATATGATGATTCACATTTATTATAATGTTGCAAAACTCCCTTTAATCTTGAACCAAACAGGTGCCAATTCTGCCATTACCTGGGAAGTTCAAAGGTATGATGGATGGTACAATAATTTGGCAGATCACGATCGAGGGGCTGCAGGTGAGTGAATTCATACTTTTTTAGGCTTTTTACAAAAAAATGAAGGAAGGAAACATCAGGATGTTCTCCCTACAGATGCAGCACTGGTCCGTCTCTTTCCGGCACAGTACATGGATGGCGTTTATCTGCCCCGACAGGAACCGCACCTGCCCAACCCCCGCCAGATAAGCAACATAGCCATGAGTGGCCAATCTGGTCTCATGTCCTACAGGAACAGAAGCGTTCTCTCTGTGGCCTTCGGTGAGTGACGCTTTCATTTAAACAAGGTGCAACCTGTTGATTGAAGAGCCAGCCCTTTAATTATAGTTTCACATTTTTAGTAAAAGCATCCTGAGTGTAATTTACCTTAAAGGGATAATTCACCCAATAAAAATAAAAACTGTACTATTTATTCACCCCCATGCTGTTCCAGTCCTTTCTTTCATGGTACAA
This sequence comes from Spinibarbus caldwelli, assembly GCA_039654775.1. NCBI lineage: Eukaryota > Metazoa > Chordata > Actinopteri > Cypriniformes > Cyprinidae > Spinibarbus > Spinibarbus caldwelli. The sequence goes on along the minus strand of CM077264.1, from coordinate 19,120,601 downwards.
AAACCAAGAAATTGCTAAGAACTCTTTTCCATGCAATTGCAATGAATTGGGACTGGAACATTCAAGCTTCAAAACAGATGCAAAAGCACTATAAAATTACTCTTTCACTGTATTATTATCTTATGGGTTCAGTTAGACTGTTATAAATCCACCCTGGTTCTCCTAACAGTACATTCACACGGGGCGTCGGCGTCGATGCTTGATGGAGGGCATTTCTGAAGCTTGGTGCTGACACAACCGTCATAGTGACAACAGCCAATCACATTAGTTTTCTGGTGTTGCATGAACGCGATTGGCTAGCGTCTGCACCAGGGTATTTGCATAAGGCGATCTGATTGGCTGACGCCTGCGTTGGCACTTGAAAAGTTGAAAAGTTTTCGTGTTGGGTCCGCAAGCAACGGACCAAACACGACACAACGGACCCACAATTCAGTTCGGCAATGCTTGACATCACTCCATTCAAAGTAAATGAGAGGAGTTGACGCTGACGCCCTGTGTGAATGGGGCGTAGTGTGTTCATTAGAGTCCATGAGAGGAGTAGTGATGTCCAGTTTACAAGGAATCATTCATCTTTTTAGATTAGATTAGATTAAATTAGATAAACCTCTATTCATCCAACAATGGGGAAATTTCCATGTTACAGCAGCGAAGAAAAAGTGCAAAGAAGCAAAGACTAAAAAAAAGGAATCATTCATCCTTTTGAGTCAGATATTTTAGTGAAATGTCATGAAAATGATTCATTCACAAAATGGACTGAATCAGTCAATTGGAATAGCACTTATTTTTTGAATATGATTGAGAAAACAGTTAGATTCAAGTGTTTACTTGCTTTTGATTGGATTATTTCAGGTTTACACCACCTCTTTCAATCTAATTGAAATTTCATTTGGCTCAAGCTCAACTTGATCGATTGAGAAGTTTCATTGAAGGATTATTTGGCTGCATGTAAATGTAGCTAGTGACTGCAGAGGTTCACAATTTAAAGTTCACCCAAAAATAAAAATGACCTGTTAATTTACTCACCCTCAAGCCTTCCAAGATATAGGTGACTTTTTTCCTTGAGTAAAACAGTGAAGAAAATTTTTAGCTGAAACCGTGGCACTTGGGGATTGATGAAGTCAGCAGCTACCATCATTTTGAGAGTCAAAAACACAAACCAGGGAGCACAAAATTAATACCCGTGGCTCCTGCTGATATATTGAGGTCTTATGAAGCGAAGCGATCAGTCTGTGCAAGAAACTGAACATTATTTACAAAGTTATTACCTGTAATCAACAACCTCAGGCAAACAGGGAAATCTGATTGTTTTTTGTGAACTGGTTCTTTCGGACAGTTGGTTTCAGTTAACTGGTTCAAATAACTGATTAATCGGTTAATTTACGTAATAACCAGTGATGGGAATAACGGCATTATAAATAAACGGCGTTACTAACGGCATTATTTTTTTCAGTAACGAGTAATCAAACGAATTACTGTTTCCCCCGTTACAACGCCGTTACCGTTACTGAGAATAAAATGTGGCGTTACTATAATTTATTATAATATTATTTGAATTTTATTTTTCAGTTCATCTGAATGGATGCACAGTGTAATGTTAGCTGTATTTGACGTACCGTAAACTCTAGTGTGAAGGCACCACGCCTCGCCGTCGCTTTGTCTCACACACGCAAAGAAAGATACAGAGCAAGAGAGTCTTTCATAACATGCAGAATTGACATACTACATGTAAACGATATTCTTTGTTGTATTTTCCTGTCAAAATAACGGAGTTCCTTTGTAATTCTTCAGCTTTTAAGAACTGCCGGGTTCTCTGGTAGTGAGCGGAACTAATACGCAACCGACAATCTCATTGGCTGGCGCTCACCTATTATCATCCCTGTTTTAATTTCAGCAAATCAATTCGAGCGAACGTAGACAAAGTGATTAATATTCATGAATCCAGCAGCTTATTAATCGTTAGTGCGTTTTATATTGTTATTAGTAGTAGAATTTAGTAGTAGTTTTGTTATCTTACCAATTTTTTCCCCTTTTTTTATAGAAACACTAAATAACAAACAATATCTTAAGCACCACCACCAGTCCCAAGTTCAGTCAACATGACAAATATGTCACAGTCCTGTCCGTCTTGTCTTGTGTGTTTCCCCCTCCTTGCCCATATTTGGTCCTTCCTGTTCCTGTCCTCATCTAGTTTGATTGTTTATGATTTCTTTCAGGTGTGTGTGTGTTAATTATCATGTGTATTTAGTTCCTGCCTGTTCTGTTCATTTTGGTCTGGTCTACTCGTTACTCCCCGGTGTTCCTGTGTGTCCCAGCCTTGCCTTGTCTTGCCTTGTCTGTCCTGGATTTCATTAAAGACTGTATTTAGAGTTTACCTTTGTCTCCTCGTTCATCCCTCGTGTGTGCACCGTGACAAAATATGCATTCATACTTGGTTATTCTAATTACTAAAGTTCTATCATCATATCATGCTAAATTATCATAATATCATATTATAATGCTTGACTGACTGATGCTAGGTGTCAGTAGATAAATAGTTTAGATTAATGTACAATGTTTTATAATAATAATTTATTCTATTTAGTGTCCATTTCATTAATTTAACATATTTAATATTGGGGGCTTCCAAGTTATTTGACATTTGAACATTTTTTTAAAAAGTAACACAATAGTTACTTTCCCTGGTAATTAGTTACTTTTATAATGATGTAACTCAGTTACTAACTCAGTTACTATTTGTGAGAAGTAACTAGTAACTATAACTAATTACTTTTTTAAAGTAACGTGCCCAACACTGATAATAACGCAATGATGTAACGTATGCACAAATATATTATTAAAGCACCCAATAATGAAGTGAAACATGGATGTTTTACATCTAAAGCATATAAAGTAAATAAAATAGTCTTATTCAGCTCACCTTTTTACATAAGCAATGAGAAAACCGTAAAAACTTTAATTTGGGCCTTTCATTCAAGTGTTTGGTTCTCGTATTTGCGTATCACTGGCTCATCGGTCTCCAGCCGTAACTGTTTCCTCAGTTCAGTGACTGTTGGAGTATGATAGAATCAGATAGGCTGGTATTTTCGCTCATTTTGAGTCGGAGTGACTGTCAGGCGTCTGAAAGTGAGTTTTGATTAACTGCTTGAGCTGTGAACTGTTTCAGACGGTTCAGATCTATCTATGCACTGTTATTCTATTAAGAATTTTAAACCCTTTTTAGAGCTCTTCAATGATTTCAGTAAATGTTTTCCTGATATTATCTCCTTTTTGTAAAAGATCAAGGAGAATTTGATTCCTCATGATGGCCACTTTAACACATGCTCTTTATTACTACATTAGGTTACCATGTGTGGTCTGAGATCTCAGAATCCCGAAGACCTGGTTGCCCACCCGAGTTCATGCATATTAAAGTCCAAAAAGAAGATCCTGTCTTTGGCTCTAACTCTTCGCAACCGGTCCTGCTCCAGTTCCAGAGAGCAGAGTGGGATCCGAGCACAGGCAATAGTCCCAACAATCCTCGCACGCAGGTGCGTATGTAGACACAATAGACTGTATGGGATTTAGAATGGACCTGCTGAGTTTTTAATTTACGCATAATTCATTTCAGATGAATCACGTGACAGCATGGATAGATGGCAGCTCCATCTATGGATCATCCAGCTCATGGTGCGATGCCTTGAGAGCGTTTTCCAGAGGACTGCTGGCGTCAGGCTCCTCACAGGTCATGCCCCGGCACAGCAGCAGCGGATACCTCATGTGGAGCGCGCCGGACCCCAGCACCAGCCCAGGCTCACAGGAGCTCTATGGTAACATATGGAGCAGCTACTTTAAGTTGAAGTACATTCATTTATTTATGACCACATGACCAGTAGTCACATACCTAATCAAGGAGTTTTTGTCTGGTAGGATTTGGAATATTTTGCAGTCATGCTTTCTTGCAACATCCCTTACAAAATTGTACCATGGGATCCATAGATTCCTTTAAAGTACTATAGTAACTGCAATTATTTTACTGCTATAAATCATAAATTAATATAAGACCTTCTGCAAACACTGAGAAGCTTTCAGAATCTTTGTCATTCATTCATTCATTCATTCATTCATTCATTCATTCACTTGTTTGTTTCTTTGTTTATGGATAAATAAGTACTTTTTTATTTTCTTAATGGATAACTATTTTATTTGTTTGTTTGTTAGCCATTTTTCCATTTATTTAGTTTTGGACAAATACATTAAACATGTATTATTAATAATATTAGAAAGAAAGAAAGAAAGAAAGAAAGAAAGAAAGAAAGAAAGAAAGAAAGAAAGAAAAAGAAAGAATAAATAAATAAATAGACATATTTATAAATAATAGTTTGGATTTATAATAATAATAATATTAGTAGTAGTAGTAGTAGTAGAGTTTATTTTTTAAATTTATTTATGGATGAATATATAAATAATATATGAATGGAAAAAATAAACATATTAATAAATAAACAAATAAATTAATTATTCATAAATTAAATAAATTAATGAATTAAATGATAATAATAAATATAGTAATAAATGAATTATAAAAAAAATATATATAAATATAAAAATAATAAATAAATAAATACATATATACATACATACATACTGTCAGGATTGGACCTGTTCTGTCATGTGTTTCAGTTCCTGTTTTTCCTTATTTGGTCTTGTTCCTGTCCTCATCTAGTCTGATTAGTTAATTCCCTGCACCTGCGTTTAAGTAATTATCCTGTGTATTTAAGTCCTGTCTGTGTATTTCTCACCTGTCGGGTCTACTTGTTGGATGCTGTGTGTTTCAAGCCGGTTCCATTGTGGATTTTCCCCTGCGTTTCCTGGATTAAAGACTATTGTTTGTACTCCTCGTCTCTTTCTCGTTCCTCCCAGCGCAGATCGTGACGCATACATGCATAGAGTGGTATTGTTGCAACTGTGACTATAGTAATTATCATATTTTATCAGTCACTATGGTTCCCGTGGTAAATTTGTTTAAGGGATTCAGGTAGCATTTTAAGTCTTTTTGTTCCTAATCTGGTCTGTCACCAGGTTCAATCCTTTTGCATTAGCATGTGTCTGCTAAAACACATAACAATGTGCGGCTGGTATGTTGCTGTAAAAAAATTGCATAACACCAAAATGAGGCATGGCACGTAAAATACTCTAAATAAACCACAGCTTTTGTTAACTTGTATGTGACTGTCAATAGACCATCGTTTTTTTTTTTTAAATAATCTTCAATCTATGTACATTTACCTCTTGTAAATAGCTCCATAGCTAGCAAAACATTAAGCAATAAAGTACAAGAGAAGATGATACAGATCAGAGGAACTTTTCACTTTGCGCGGGTTTAGTACGGGTTTTGTATGCAAAGTGCTTATGGAAATGTTGCAAGTTGTGGTTTTCATCTGCTGGTTTTGTGTTTTCTCAGAGTTCGGGAATACCTGGGCCAATGAGAACATCTTTACGGTCACTGAGGGAATTATTTGGTTTCGTTACCACAATTACCTGGCCTCCAAACTGCATAAGGAACACCCCTCTTGGTCAGATGAAGAGCTTTTCCAAAATGCCCGAAAGAGGGTTATTGCCACATTTCAGGTAAAGCAGATCCTCTATTACTGAATCACTTCATGTAACAGGTGCCAATTTGGAGGGGTGTAACGCAGTATCCTTCACTTAATATCTCCTTTGAACACTGGCGTATAAATATAATGATATATCAGTCTTATTTCTGATTTGACAATCGATCTTTCCTCAGAATATAGCGTTCTATGAGTGGCTGCCGGCCTATCTGGGAATACCAGTAACTTCCTATCCAGGTGAGATTTCTGCGTGTGTGTGTGAATGTGCACGTGCTCCAGTAGTCTGGGTACGGGTCTTTCGGTTCGGTACGCACGTGTACCGAACAAAGCAGATAATAAATGCCGTTTTGGCGCTCTTTGATGAGGTGTGACAGACATATCGCTGTATACTAACCCCTCAGTTCTGATGGCAGCGTGGAGCGTGATCATCCCTTCCTCTTTACTACTAGTTTTAACGTGAAATATACATGAATTACCCCACACGTAATGGCTCAATTAGTGTTTCAACCGTGCAAAGACGTTATTAAAACAGCTTGTAAACAAAATGTCACACAGCATTTCATTTACCTCAGGCAAGTCATCAGTGTCTACAGCTCGTTATTTGCTAGAGAAATTAAGTCTAGTGAAGAGCATTTTGTGAAATGTTAGACTAGGCCTATACTTCATTATATTTACTTTAACTGTTAGTGATGTCTTAATTATTTAATGCATATGTTTAAATAAATATTTTATGAAAGTTATGACTCTATAAATTATTATATTTCAACAACAAATAGAAATTGTATAATTTAAAAGTAAATTTAAAAACTATTTACATGTTTGCGTATAATTTTTATTTAATTTGAGTTTATTATTATAGTTAAAAATAAATAGCAATTGAATTTAAGTTTGGGCTCTGTTGTTAATTGTAACCTTATAGTAATGTAAAAGGGCTCCCTATAGTTTAGAGCAGAAGCTGAGGTAGATTTTTTATCCCTACGAAAATATTAATTATAACTGAATTTATTTTAAGAGAGCAATTTGTTCAGTAAACCATTGTTTAAAAAAAAAAAAAAAAAGAAGCAATTTGTTTACTTTTTTCCTTGTGCTGTACCGAAAATGTACCGAATCGTAACGTCAAAACCGAGGTACATACCGAACCATCATGTTTGCGTTCCATTACACCCCATATATATATATATATATATATATACACACACACACACACAGTGGTGTGAAAAATTGTTGGCCCCCTTCCTGGGTTTTTATTTTTTTGCATGTTTGTCACACTTTAATGTTTCAGATCATCAAACAAATTTAAATATTAATCAGATATAACACAAGTAAACACAACATGCAGTTTTTTTATGAAGGGAAAACAAAATCCAAACCCACATGGCCCTGTGTGAAAAAGTACTTGACCCCAAACCCCCCTCCCCCCCTCTGGTCTGTTAAAATCTCTTTCATGGTTTGCATAAAATGCAGTTGGCTTTGCAGTTGACAGCATATCATTGGCATCTACGTCATTACAGGTTAACAGATGCCAAGTATGTCATTTCTGCTGAGGGCAGTACTGTTCATAGTGATTAGTGAAAAATATGAGCTAATAATGGAATATATATTATGAGCTGAATCACACAGTCTTTCTGCAGGTTATCAGAAATACATTGATCCAGGGATCTCTGCTGAGTTTGAAGCTGCTGCTGTGAGGTTTGGACTGACTCTTGCACCACCTGGTGTATATAAAAGGTACATTTCTCAAATCACTTTTGTAAAACTAATCCGTTAAAAGCCTTTTTAAAATTGCATTTATTTTAATCATTGCAAAGCACTGTTGACATAGTAACATTCAAGAATTTCTATTAAAATGTAATAGTATTAGACTTGCACTGCCGTTTAAAAGTTTGGGGTCTGTAGGAAGTCTCGAATGCTCACCAAGGCTGAATTTTTTCAAAATCAAATCAAAAATTGTAATAATGTGAAATATTATTACAATTTAAAATAACCATTTTCTATTTGAATACATTTTAAAATGTAATTTATTTCTGTGATCAAAGCTGAATTTTCAGCATTATTACTCCAGTCTTCAGTGTCACATGACCTTTCACAAATAATTTTGATATGCTGATTGGCTGCTCAAGAAATATTTCTTCTTCTTCTTCTTCTTCTTCTTCTTCTTCTTCTTCTTCTTCTTCTTCTTCTTCTTCTTCTTCATCATCATCATCATCATCATCATCATCAATAATAATGATAATATTATTATTATTATTATTATTATTATTATTATTGCTGAAAACCGTTGTGCTGCTTAATATTTTTGTGGAAACCATGATATGTTTTGCAGGATTGTTTGATGAATAGGAAGAACAGCATTTATTTGAAATAGAAACATTTTAATGCAATTTGATTGCCGAATAAAAATTATTTATAAGTAAAAGTAATTTCTTTAAATAAATGAATAAATATTTATACAATAAATAAACTGATCCCACACTTTCAAACGGTAATGTACATATAAAATCCTCAATTGTATCTAAAATTGTGCTGAAATGTGATTTTGGGGATTCAGAAACAGGATGTGTCACTACAAAAGTGCTGTGAACAATGATGCAAGTAAATTTCCTGGCCTGCGTTTATGCAACACCTTCTGGAACCGAAATGTGAGTCATGATAAACAGGGTTTGGTTTGGATTATGCAAACATATTATTAAAAATTTAAACGTGGCTTTAATTTTGACTGATTTTGTCCTAAAGACTTTATTTTTTATATATATATATATATATATATATATATATATATATATATATAATATAATATAATATAATATAATATAATATAGAGAGAGAGAGAAATTTTTGTTTAGAAATTACTGTTTTGAAATTAACTATAAATTATATATTACTATCAAATTATAATATGAAATAAAAAAATAAAAAAATAAATTACATTGCTATTTCATCAAGTTATATATGTTTTAGAATCCAAACCTGCAGTCCAGTCAGGATGTAGATGAGCTAATAATGGGCATGGCTTCTCAGATTGCTGAGCGAGAGGACAACATCATTGTAGAGGATTTGAGAGGTTAGTTTTTTTTTTTTTTTTTTCCCAATTAATTTAATGACATCAAGAAGATCTACTGGTTAACACATCTTCTCTATTCCTTTTCTCCATTAGACTACATGTACGGGCCCATGCGGTTCTCTCGCTCTGATGCAGTGGCTTTGACCATCCAGAGGGGGCGTGATTTTGGGCTGCCCAGTTATAACCAGATCAGAGAGAGCCTTAACATGCGGCCGGTCAACAGCTGGGACGAGATCAACCCAAAACTGAATAACACACAGGTGCTGCTACAGCCATCAGCAAGATTCTCTCAATAACAAATACCCAGAATGCCCATTACCTATCCACTTATTGTTCAGATAATGCAAAAATCTAGTTTGCAATGTTCTATTTGTTTTGTTTTTTTTAACTCTTTATACTGATTTTCAGTTGTTAAGGGAGCTCGCAGAGTTATATGAGAATGATACCTCCAGACTAGATCTATTTGTGGGCGGCCTACTAGAATCACAAGGGGGGCCAGGCCCTGTGTTTTCCACCATCATCCTGGACCAGTTTGAACGCATAAGGAACGCTGACCGCTTCTGGTTTGAGAACAAACAAAATGGGTGGGACATTTTCCTTTGATTACTTAAAGGGGTCATGAACTGCCTTTGTTTTTCATTTTGTACTGTTCTCTGAGGACCACTTATAATGTTATCAAGATTTTTACATCAAAAAACTTAATTTAGAAGTAATAGGATATTTGCTGTCCTGTTTTTGACCCCCCTCATCAGAACGCTCTGTTTGAATAGATGTGGCGGATTGTTGACTCGGAAGTAAACGGAAGTAAACTGCTATGATTGGCTAAATAGGTGTGTATGTTTGACAGCGTACATTCCTCACAGATGGACGCTGCTGTGATGTAGGTCAAAAATGCATTAATAATATAATACATATCAAATGATCTGTAAGAAGAGACAAAGCAATAGTGATCACGTAATAAAAACAGTTGCTCACACTTTAGTCTCAGCCTCAGACGTCACGCCCACAGACCGTTGGCTAAACTTCTGATGCACATGGCTCACAAAAGTGGAAACACTTCAGGAGTTCTGAAGTCGTCATCGAATTAGTTAGATTATACAGAATTTCCAGGAGATGTGTGTCGCGTTCTTTAACGCTCCGCCTGGAAACAAAGAGGCCTTGATGCCAAACCCCCTTACGAAAGAAGAAAGCCGTCGTGTTTACAACTGTGACGACGAGCGCTTATCAGGATCAACTAAACGATGGATTTTCAAAAGTATGTAAAATATTTAAAGTTCGCGGCATAGAATCTTTAAAATACGTCCGAGAATTTTACACACCGGCCTGTTATTGTGGCGACATTTCCATGCCCCGAAACGTGACACTGAACGAAACAAACTGTGATTGGTTGTTTGACATGTCAGTCAAACGGCCTCATGGGCGGGCCTTGGCCAATGAAAGCTCCCATGGATTCCAGACCTTCAGCCGTCAGTCTGAAGGTCAGGGCTACGCGAGGCTACTCACACTTGTGTTGCGACATTACTGTCAAGACAGCGTCCTCTTTTAGTTTCAATATTTTTGAAAATCCTGTTGAATTGTGCCTTGTTTTTAAACGAATCTGTGGTCAAATGAAGCAAACAAAAAACAGAGTTCTTACTGTGCGGTTTGGATCTTTATTAAAAATAAAGTTCATCCACTCTTTAAACTTGGGATCAGAAGGAAGGCATTGCAAACACTGTTTTTCCACAACTTGGCATTGCATAGCATCTTGTTAACTTCAGAGCCATCTTTATCATTTGGTTTCTGCGTAGACCTGTGCATTTGCCTCTCTCGTAAACACTACATGCTCAAATTGGTGGACGGAGCTAAACAGGCAGTGATGTAGAAGCAGGTGTTGATCTTCTTCTGCGGAGGCAGTGCTTATCCACACTTTCATCATAGAATCGTGCATTCCAAACACTGTCGTTTTGGCAGACTGTCTTCAATATAAGCAATTTTTAGACTAACGAGAAAATCTGAGTTGTGAAACTTGGCCCAATCCCATTTCTACCCCTTACTCCTACACTTTCGTTCACGTGAAGTGGTAGGGGTGTCTCGATTCTCTTTTGGTTGGAGGGGTTGGGGGAAGAGCCAGAAAGTTGCATGAACGTGCGTCTGTGCATCTCTCTTTACAATGAGTCAGTTTACTTCAAAAACAGCGTTGCTGTTTATCCTCTCGTTGCTGGAAAATATAATGTAGCGATTCAGTATTTAAACTATTAATAAAAGTCACAGGGCAGCGTTGACAAGTTTCTTTGCTCTTGGATGTGTGATCTGCGCGATCTCCGGTGTGTGTGTGTGTGTGTGTCAGTAAGCAGCGCATTAATATAGAGTGGTAATTAAAGGCTCTAATGCACACCAGTATAAGTGTGTGTGTATTATAGGAGCTAGACGACATATGATGACATGTAATGGTATAGTAGTGGTGTCCCATTTCTTAGGGGAATATTTTCACCCCTGCCCCTTGACACTCTATTTCAAGGGATAAGGTGAAAGGATAGGTGTAGGGGTAGGTGAAGGGGTATGAAATAGAATTGGGATTGGGCCTTACAGGGCCTTACAGGATGGTTCTATAGTAATGACCTCTTATATGACAAAAGGAATTTTGGTTTCTCAGTTCATGACTCCTTTAAAAGCAGCCATGTCAGTTTGGTCAGATGAGCACACTAAATACTGAAAGATATTCTTCCACTCAGGTTGTTCACTGAGGAGGAGATCCAAGCCATACGTAACACTACATTTCATGATGTCCTTCTGGACGTCACCAGTGCAGAGGAGGGCGACATTCAAAAAAATGTGTTCTTCTGGGTGAACGGTATTAAGCAACCCACATGCACCAACATATTCCACAACAAAATCATATTATAAAGCCGTGATGTGTTTATATTGGGCTTTTTGTGCAGGTGATCCCTGCCCCCAGCCTCAGCCAATCACATCCTCCGATCTTCACCCCTGTACAAAGGCCTCTTCTATGAGTTACTTTGACAACAGCAGCAAGGCTGGTTTTGGCGTAACGGTGGTAGTACTTTTCCTGTTTCCGGTTGGTCAGTGTCATTCATCATTTTTTGTGTGTGCTGTAAAAAAAAAAAAATTGTATTATTACATTTACAGTTTCATATATTTACAGATGACTGCATTTGATCTAGAATTATAAATGTTTGTTTGTTTGTTTGTTTGTTTGTTTGTTTGTTTAATGCATTAATTATTAAATAAAAAAATTAAACAATTAGTAGTATTTTATATAAGAAGAATTATATATTTTCATGGTTTTTAATCTTTTTTACAAAAACATATTGGAATGGAACTTTGTGTGAACTCTTTTACATTTAAAATAATTAAAATAAATGGTAGTCTTATTTATTGGATAATAATTGTATTAAAATAGTATTATTTATTAGACTTTTAAATAATAGTAATTTTATATATAGCATTTTATATAAATAATATTTTTAGATAATAGTTATGTATTTTCATTTTTGTTTACATTTTGTTTAAAAAAGATTGGAATGTTATACTTGTTTTATAGTAAAAATATATAACAATTATTTATTTAAATTTAGTATTTTATATATAGCATTTTATATAATAATAGCATTTCTATATAACAATTATGTATTTTCATAATTTTTTTTATATTTTGTTTAAAAAAGAATGAAATGTTGATCTCTCGACAGTAAGCTACATAGTAGCTTGTGTAGTTGCTCGTGTCCGGACAGCCAGATACAAACGATTCCAAAAGAAACTCAGAGGTTCCACCACAGACAAGAAACCTGTACATGAAACTATTGGTCAGTAATATCACATGCAGTGTCACATTGGTCTAAAATGCCAATGAAGACGAGTTTATTAACTTCTGTCATTGCATTTTACTTTTTTGTTCAGCCAAAGAGTGGTTGGGGCACAATACAGCACCCCGACAAGTCGCACTTGCGTTCAACGAGAAGACAGTACTCCAGACCTTTGATGAGAACGGGTCTCTTATCAGTTCTCACAGCTTGGGCAATCAAGACCACCTCACTGTGTTTATATCCAATGACCATCAGCATCGTGCTCTACTCTTGAAGATCCCCAAAGAGTATGATGTGGTAGGAATTTGGTATTTCACTCTGTTGCCATTATTCAGCTGATGCTCAATGAGACTTTAAGATGCTGGATTTCTATCCAAAAGGTTTTGTTCTTTGAGGACGTTGGTCAGAGGTCAAAGTTCCTGGGTTACTTGCGCTCTGAGCTGGAGGGCAGAATTCAGAGTCTAACTGTAAAGGAAATTAGTGAAAAAGAGATTCTCAGAGATGCAGTGACCAGAGCACAGAGGGAAAAGATTATGGAGACGTTCTTCAAGCACGCTTTTTCCAAGGTAAGAGTTTCTGTTGTCTTTTCATTTGTCTGCAAGGTCATTTTGTCTAAAAAGTTCTGTCACAAAGTCGTGTAGTAACATCATACATGTGTTTTTTGACTCCAGGTCTTGGACATTGATAAAAGTGATGCAGGAGACTTGAGCAATAGGACCAGAGAAGCTTTACAGTGTGAGCTCACAAGAGTTGAATTCGCCAGCGTGCTCGGTCTGAAGCCTGACTCACTCTTTGTAGAGTCTATGTTCACACTGGCTGACAAGGACGGTAACGGATACCTTTCGTTTCAGGAGTTCCTGGATGTTATTGTCATTTTCATGACAGGTGAGGTTTTTCAAATCTTTTGTATTGCAGTGCAGTGTTTCATTATATTTTGTTAAAATATCACCATTTTAAAATACTACAAAGTTAGTGTTAAGATGTTGCAATGTTACAATGCTACAAAGTTACCTTGTTGTTACCTTGTTACTGATGTTACAATGTTATAGTATTACAATGCTACAAAGTTACATTGTTACAATTTGACAATTCCTCCGCGTTTCAATAGCCTCGTTCAGACTGTCAACCCAAATCCAATTTTTATGCAAATCCAATTGAAATCATATTTAGATTGCCATTCAGACTATGAACTACATGAAATCCGATTTGTGCGAATCCGTTTCGAGCTATATTCATGTGTTTTGGAATGCTATTTAAATCGCATTCCTGGAAATCCATTTCAGTCTGACTGGTCAGATTGTATTTAGTGTAGCTTTTTCACGTTTTCACACCACGTAAAACGTAAATACGTTTTTGTAGAAAACATAATAAACGTCTGCAGAAACTTTGCGAACTGCAAGCTAGAAAGACAATATACGGCTAGTATACGCACCTCTTTGAGTTTTGAATCCAACGGAGAAGGCAGAACAGAATAAAGTCGTACATTCCAGCTTCCTGCATTTCTGCCGCTGCCTCAGAAGACGATATATAATCCAGCGCGATGGCAATGTTATGTCGTAAGACAACATCTGTATTGCAAACTGTATTGCTGTTATTGTTGTTTTTAGCGTAGGCATATCAACGCAACAGCATTGCCATAGAAACCAATGCACATTCCGTAAAACTGAGCGCTTCTGGACACATAAATTGGATATGAATAGTTACGATACACTGTGTAGACAGTCAATTATTCAAATCAGATTCCATCCGGATCTGCACAAAATCGGATTTGGGCTGACAGTCTGAACGAAGCTAATGTTAGAGTGTTAGAATGTTACAGTTTTAAAATATTACAATGCCACTAAGCTACTTTGTTACATTATTAGGATGTTACACTTTTACAATTTTACGGTGTTACAATATTACAATGTCACAATGCTACAAAGTGACGTTGTTAGGATATTATAGTTTTATATATTTACAGTGTTATGATGTTACAATGTTACGGTTTTATGTTACAATGCTACAAAGTTACCTTGCTATGTTGTTATAATGTTACAGTTTAACAGTGTTATGGTGTTACTGTGTTGTGTTGGTAAGAGTGTTACAGTGTTGCTGTTTTTGGATTTCAAATCCAGGTACTCCCGAGGAGAAGTCTAAGCTTCTGTTTTCAATGCATGACACTAAAGAAAATGGCTTCTTGTCCAAGGAAGAGTTCACTTCCTTACTCAGGTCGGTTCTGATGTTTGTTTGTTTTTGAGCCTTGTAGAGAACAAAAGTGTTTTATGCAAAGATTTCTTGATAATAAGATTATATACAGATTATAGTACTTTTACAGTTCAATATATCCTCTGAAGGATTTTTTCTTTCTTCTAGTCAGTTTTTCCTCTTGTCTTGTGCAGGTCGTTCATTGATATCTCTGGAAGTGCTTTATCTAAGAGTCAGGCTGATGATGGTATAGCAGCTATGCTTCAGGCAGCAGGTCTTTACAACAAAGATTCCTTCTCCTGGGAGGACTTTCACTTTCTGCTGCGAGACCATTCAGCTCAGCTCAATATTAAAGGTTAAGGATTTATTTGTTTATGGTCTAATCCCCCATGTCAGTATATTTCTTAGTTCACCCAACACAGAGGCATTTTACTTTGAAACTCTTGTTCATGTATTCCCAGGCATGGAAGTACTTGGTAAGAAAAACCTATCCAGACAACAGCGAGTATCTTTCATTAAGAAAAATAGGTAAAGAAAACTTATATAACATGAAACTCATTCTAAATGATTACACGGTAATACAACTAAAGTTGTTTTTAATTTTCTTTGTAGTTCTTCAACCGTGGAAGAGCTTACTCACAGGCCTGAGGGGGAGCAAGACCAGGAACTTCGTCAAAGACAGATCAAGAAGTGAGACGTTAATGTATAATATCTCTGCCGTGGTCATTTTAGAGCATGTGTAGCATTATGTAACGTGTTCTGACATGTGTATGGTCATTAGGAGCTCAGCTAGGTGTTAGATTTAAGCCTTTGTGAAACCCATCATTTGTTGGCTATTGAGAAATGTGGCAATCAGTTTTTGTGGGAAGTGATGCCATTCTGTGACGTAATATTGGTCAGGTTTCCCTTTGAACGTCATAATCTTTAGTTGACTGTAACAAAATTAAACGGGCTAATGCAGTAGCTGAAATAACTAGATTTTTACATATTATGAAGACAATGTGAGTGGAGATGACCTGTACAATAGTCACCACAATGATTTTAAGTTGTAGGCGTTTGGGAGGATGTTACTATGCAATTGCAGACAGTTAACTAAATGGGCAGACAGACTAATAACTAACAAGACCAAGGTTGTCCAATCCTCCTCTTGGAGAGCCTCTGTCCTGCAAAGTTCAGCTCCAACCCCAATTAAAAACACTTGAACCAGCTAATCAAGGTCTTACTAAGTATACTAGAAACTTCCAGGCAAGTTAGAGCTAGGACTGAGTTTGGATATCCCTGAACTAGACTGACAAGAATACAGATAGTTAACTAGACATACAAATGGATAGACAGATAAATAGTTTGTTAGTAATCTCTGTCTGTCTGTCTAATAATTAGTTTTCTCTCTGTCTGTCTTTTGGTCTGGTTAGTTATCTGTCTGGCTGTATTCTTTCTGTCTAGTTATTTAGGGAAAGGGAAGTGGTGTGTGGCCAAGTATGGTGACCCCTACTTGGAATTTGTGCTCTGCATTTAACCCATCCAAGTGCATACACACAGTAGTGAACATACACCTGGAGCAGTGGGCAGCCAATGCTGCGGCGCCCAGGGAGCAGTTGGGGGTTTTTGGTGCCTTGCTCAAGGGTCTCACCTCAGTCGTGGTATTCCCTGCTGGACCCGAGACTCGAACCCACGACCTTCGGGTTACAAGCCCAACTCTCTATCCATTAGGCCACGACTGCCCCAGTTATCCACCTTTCCGTCTCTCTAATTAGTTATCTATCTGGCTGACTTTCTGTTTAGTTTGTTAATTATTTACCTGTCTGTATATCTGTCTAATTAGTTACTTATCTGTGTTTCTATTTAGTTTGTAAGTTATCCATCTGTCAGTCTATCTAATTAGTTATATCTCTGGTTGTCTTTCTGTCTGGTTAGTTATCTGTCTGGCTGTATTCTTTCTGTCTAGTTATTTAGTCATCCACCTGTCAGTTTATCATATTAGTTATCTAACTGGCTGTCTTTCTGTCTAGTTATTTATTTGCCCCAATGTCTGTCTAAATATTTAGTTATTTATCGACTTGTCTTTCTATCTAGTTAGTTATCCACCTCTTTGCATAATTAGTTATGTATCTGCCTGTTTATTAGTTACTTATCCAGCTCTTTTTTTGGTCTAATTAGTTAATTATTCACCTGTCTGTCTTATTAGTTAGTTAGGTATTGACCAGTTTTCTACCTGACTGTCTATTTCTTAAACTCGGGTTAACTATCTGGCTGTTTCTCTGTATAGTTAGTAAATGATCCACCTGTCTGTCCAAATAGTTAGTTATAAGACAGCTATATGGCTGTCTTTCTATCTTGTTAGTTATCTTACCTGTCTATCTAATGAGAATTACTGTGAGGTAGATAACCGAATAGACATACATAAAAACAGGTGGATAACTAAACAGATAGAAAGACAACCAGGTAGATAACTATGTAGTTAGTATCCATCTGTCTGTCTAACCTACTAACTAGCTAGACACATATATATATATATATATATATATATATATATATATATATATATATATATATATATATATATATATATATATATATATATATATATATATATATATATATAGAAAACTGTGACACAGTCACCTGAATCTGAACAAGCTGAAGTACTATGAATTTTTGAAAAAACCCAACCCAAGTTTAAGCAATAAAGGTGTTGATTTTGTCAAGCCACCTTAGTCAAAGCGTAATATGTTTCTTTTCCCTTGTTAGAATTGAACAAAGCAACCCAAAGGTGTACGTGAGGGCTCAGAGAGAACGCTACAACAGAAACTCAGTGCAGCAATGGATCCAGCAGTTCAAACGCTTCATAGAAAACTACAGAAGGCATATCATTTGCATTGTCATCATATATGGGATCACAGCTGGACTAGCACTGGAAAGATGCTACTGTAAGTGTCCCTTTATATTCTCTCTTTTCATCACTGAATATTGTATTGTGCATATTCAAGCCCTAACTTGATTTATTATGATCATGTTGAATTGTTCCTAATTTGTGACACTGGAGATCCGCACTAATGATTGCAAACCAATGGCAATGTTTGTAGATTATAGTTTACAGGCCCACGCCAGTGGCATCCCAGAGACCTCAATGGTGGGTGTGCTCGTGTCCCGTGGTTCTGCGGCCGCCATCTCCTTCCTGTTTCCCTACATGCTCCTCACTGTGTGCCGTAACCTGATAACCATGTGCAGGGAGACCTTTCTTAACAGATACATCCCATTTGATGCAGCCATTGACCTTCACCGTCACATGGCTATAGCTGCTGTTGTCCTCTCAGGTCAGAAAAGATTAATTCCCTCTACGTGCAAAAATGCTATCATTTAATATTTAAACTTCCTTAAGTGCCCTTTCAAATGAATTTCACCACAGATATGATTCAGTAGAATGTTACATCACCATAATTATGCTTTAACACTTTGTGTGTAAAGACATATTTGTGCAGTTTATTGCATATGTGATTCACAATTGTTGCATTTAATTACCAGGGTTAAAAGTTCCATTACATAATGTAACGTTTCCTCAAAGTGAAGTGTCATACATCAATTATATTAATACACATGCTTATATAATATTTTATTTATTTATTTAATTTTTTTTTTGTGCCAGTTGTTCACAGTTTGGGTCATGTGGTCAACGTTTACATTTTCTGCATCAGTGACCTCAGCATTCTTGCCTGCCTGTTTCCTAGAGTGTTCTCCAACAATGGGTAATTCATGTTCAGCTTGATTGACATATGAAATGTTTTAGTTGGACGTTCATCTAACAATTTTTAAATGTTACTACGGTTTCAGATAGTTCTAAGAACATTCAAAAAATAATGTTCCCATAATGTTTGATAAAATGGAATGTTCTCTGGAATGTTCGTGTAACCATGGAAAAGGTTTTTAAATCATTTTAAAAACCTGGATGTTTTGAATGTTCAAAGAACATTAAGAAATAACATTTTTATAACTTAACGGAAACTTAAAATATTCTCTGGGAAACTCTACTAGTGCAGGAGCCTTGTCCAAAATTCTGTGTGTTGGTCATTTGCAGGTCTGAGCTTCCAATGAAATGGACCTTCTGGTTTTTCAAGACAGTTCCTGGTATAGCTGCACATTTAATGTTGTTTTGATATATTCAGTATTAAATTTATAGAGTCAGTTTATTATTTTTCTAGATGTGTGTTTGCTGTAACACTCTGTTTTGTTTTTCTTTCAGGTCTCACTGGGGTTCTTTTGCTGTTGATTTTTGCCTTTATGTATGTCTTCGCCTCACACTATTTCAGACGCATCAGCTTTAGAGGATTCTGGATCACACACCACCTATATGTGCTCATCTATGTCCTGGTAAAGGAAAAAAACACCTATTCATTTTATGAGTTTTAATAGTGTTAGAGCTTCAGTATTATGTACTAAGAAAAAAAGTTGAAATATAGTTGAAATTCAGACAGTGGGAGATCAAAAAATAAATAAATATATAAATAAATAAATAAAAAATATATGTGTATATATAAGAAACGTTAATGATTAAAATTTATTTGTTACATTTTTTGTTTAAATGTATTTGTTTGTTTGTATTTCAAAACAACAATCTGTATTTAAAAACACGAATCTTTCGCAATCATTTTTTGTTTGTTTGTATTGTGTTTTTTTTTTCCCCATTTCATTTTGAAATTGTTTTTGTTTCATTTTGAAAGTTACACGTCTGGCAGAGACACTGGACACAGGAACTGTGAACTCTGACTTTCTCTCTTTCTCTCTCATCTCATTTGGCAGACTGTGATCCACGGCAGCTATGCCCTCCTCCAGGAGCCTCGCTTCCACATCTACCTGATCCCCCCTGGCCTCCTCTTCCTCCTGGACAAGCTCATCAGCCTCAACAGGAAGAAGGTGGAGATCCCAGTGGTGAAAGCCGAGCTGCTGCCCTCAGGTAGACAATACGCTCAGCAGATTCAGCACAAAGCTCTTTTATCTCAGAGTCTCCAAGGGCCCAAACACACAGCGCTGTGTCATGTGCTGTAAAGTGTTCACTTCTAATTGCTCTGGCTGTGAAATCATACGGCGTCTCAGAATAGGAAACCCTGAGTCAAATTCAGGACTCACTTTATTGATTTTAAAATGAAATTGTTTAAAATCTCCAATTAGGTAACACTTTCTTTCAATAGTCAACTTTAGACATTATACTAACTATGAGTAACATTGCAACTACATGTCAACTATGAGTCATTAGAGCATTAGTAAACTGTCTGCTTAGTATCTGCTAACACTTTCCACCCAATAGGAATTCTACTGATTATAAGTAGTGTTGGGGAAAGTTACTTTTAAAAGTAATCCGTTACAATATTGCATTACTCCATAAAAAAGTAACTAATTGCATTACTTGGTTACTTTTTATGGAAAGTAATACATTATTGTATGTTACTTTTGGGTTACTTTTTGTCACTTGAGCTGGGCTTGCTAATTAATTTTTAAAAACAACAAACCCAAAAGTTAAGTTTTTGGCAACTGTAAAGGCCTTTTCACACCAAAAGTGAAATTTATAAGCCTCATCTTGAAGGAAGTACCAATGCACTTACTCCCAACTTCTCTCAACACGGGGACAGGAGTTGTCTTGCATTACTTTTGAGTAACTTGCATTGTAAACTTAATGTTTGCATCTTGTAACTTTAAAAGTAATGCGTTATTTTAACTAGTCAAGTCACTATTATTTGTATAGCGCTTTTAACAATGCAACTATTAACAAGTAACTATTTTACTAGTTACTTGAAAAAGTAATCTGATTATGTAACTCGCATTACTTATGTGTTACCTCCAACAATGACTATAAGTAACTTTGCTTGTACACTTGTAAACTAACTCTAACCGTAAAATAACTGTCTGCTAAAACTCTAGAGTTAGTTGACATGAACTGGCAAAGTTACTTAGTAGAATGTCTAAAGTGGACTAGTAGCACTGATAACAAACTAACAAACTAATTTCTCTAACTGCCAGATGTAACTTACCTGGAGTTTAAGCGTCCACAAGGTTTTGTCTACCGCTCGGGACAGTGGGTACGTATTGCATGCCTGGCGCTGGGCACAGATGAGTACCATCCTTTCACCCTGACCTCCGCGCCACATGAGGAGACCCTCAGCCTTCATATCCGTGCAGTGGGACCCTGGACCAGCAAACTCCGAGAGGCCTACACCCCTGAGAAACTCCAGGAGTTTGGAGGATATCCAAAGGCAAGGATAGCCAGATTGTCTTTGGTTCATATAGATGTAGATAAACCTGAATGCATTAGGTTATCCCAATATATATATATATATATGGGATGCACCGATACTACATTTATCAGCTGATACCGATAACCGATTATTTGGAATTATATTTGCCAAAACCGATATTATACAGGGAGCCCCCTCGTTTGGTACATAATATTAGAAGTTAAAATTAATGACAACTATTATATTCAACACTATTTGTTTTCAGATATATTAATCCCTTGTTCTGTCACTTGGTCTGAGGCTCTACAGCGCTCTGTCGCGCCATATTTAAGAGTGTTAAAATGGCATTTATTGTTTGAATTTTGTGATAAAATTAACAGTATTTGAAAGCTTGACCCTGCTGTATCTCCACAGCTGTATCTGGATGGGCCATTTGGGGAGGGTCATCAGGAGTGGACAGACTATGAGGTGTCAGTATTGGTGGGCGCTGGGATTGGAGTCACACCCTTTGCTTCCATCTTAAAAGACCTGGTGTTCAAATCTTCAGTCAAGTTCAAATTTCACTGCAAAAAGGTACACTACAACATGCAAGTTTTCAATGTCATGTAATTAATGATTCAGTTTTTAACGACTCTTAACATGGTGGCTCTAGGTGTATTTTATCTGGGTGACACGGACTCAGCGTCAGTTCGAGTGGGTGTCTGACATCATAAGAGAGGTGGAGGACATGGACGCTCAGGAGCTGGTGTCTGTACACATCTACATCACACAGCTGGCTGAGAAATTCGATCTCCGCACCACCATGCTAGTAAATCCATTGTTTATTTGAGATAAGAGTTTTTTTTTTTATTGGTTTATAAGGTTACTGTAAGTTCCACTGAACTACTGTGATGTAATTAAAAGCGGGTTAACTGATATGAAGTTATGGTTGAGTGTAAAATCATCTCTTTCTCTTTCTCAAGTATGTCTGTGAGCGGCACTTTCAGAAGGTTTGGAATAGGAGTCTGTTCACTGGCCTGCGCTCCGTCACACACTTCGGCCGTCCACCCTTTTTGGCTTTTCTCAGTTCGCTACAGGAAGTTCATCCAGAGGTCAGAAGCCAAATAATTTGTATCTAAGATGCATTGGAGTTTTACCGTTAAACTCCACCATGGACAATAACTATAAAGATAATTATAAAGTTTTTAATAATCATTCTAGTTCTATGAGAATAGGAAAGTTTACACCAAAATGATAACGACACAAAAGAAACATTATCGTTGGAGTCACTTTCAGAAACATTTTTTCCAGCTGATGAACGATAAAAACATTGACAGCCAATCAGCATCCACCAGATTTAAAGAGCTTGAGCATTTAAAGTGAGAGATGACAACTGCAGCATGCATTTATAATAATAGTAGATTATTGTGTGTTGTTGTGGATGCTAATATAGTTATCCTTATAGTTATTTTTATTGTTATAGTTACAATTATCTTTATCATTATCGTTGTAGTTATCTTTATCCTTATAGTCATTATTATAGTTATGTTTATCGTTATAGCTGTCTTTATCATTATAGTTATCATTGTAGTTATCATTATAGTTATCTTTTTCGTTATGGTTATGGTTATCATTAAAGTAATCTTTATCTAATTATTGTTACAGTTATCGTTAAAGTTACCTATCGTTACAGTTGTCCTTATAGATATCGTTATTATCTTTATTGTTATAGTTATCATTCTAGTTCTTGTTATAGTTATCGTTAAAGTTCTTTATTGTTATAGTTATCTTCATCGTTGTGGTTATCGTTATTATTACAGTTATCTTTATAGTTATAGTTATCGTTATAGTTATCTTTATCGTTATGGTTATCGTTAAAGTTATCTTTATCATTACAGTTATCCTTATAGTTATCATTATAGTTATTATCTTTATTGTTATAGCTATCGTTAAAGTGATCTTTATCAATATAGTTGTCCTTATAGATATCATTATTATCTTTTTTGTTATAGTTATCGTTGTAGTTATTGTTATAGTTATCTTTATCGTTATGGTTATCGTTATTGTTAGTTATCTTTATAGTTATAGCTATCGTTATAGTTATCTTTATTATTAAAGTTATCTTGGTCATTAGTTATCATTTTCATTATCATAGTTACCTTTATAGTTAACTCTGTTGTTATAGTTATCTTTAATGTTATTGTTAGTTATCGTTAGAGTTATTTTTGTAGTTGTCGTTGTAGTTATCGTTATAGTTATCTTTATCGTTATGTTTATTGTTAAAGTTATCTTTCTTTACAGTTATCCTTATAGTTATCTTTACAGTTGTAGGGCATGTACTGTTGCATTTTTCTAAATCTTCATGTATTAGTAAATATCTGTGATTCATATGGGATCTTGTGAAAGGAGTCATTTTAATTTTTAGGTCAATAAGTCATTTAATTAGATCATTGTGACAGTTACATCAACCTCATATTACACCACTGATGATTTTTCTTTGTTAAAGGTGGAGAAGATCGGCGTGTTTAGCTGTGGTCCTCCCGGTCTGACTAAGAATGTTGAGAAGGCCTGCCAGCAAAAGAACAAACGCGACCAGACACATTTTGTTCACCACTATGAGAACTTCTAGACTGTATGATTGAATCATATCAGAAATACTTAACAACAAATCACTGAATCATCAATATTGATTCATTTTTAAATGGCCTGGAGTCCATTATTCCATTTAAAACAGCCTGAGTTGCCATTACTAGTTGGTAAAGTTGAGGTCATATGAATCTATAATGCAGTCAACAAATCAGTTGTGCTAAATTAAAAACTAAACATATTAGGGGTAAATTTCATACAAAGAAACAGATGACTGATCTTTTGGAGTTATGCTAAATTAATAACTTTTAGTGTGTTTTTAGTTACTATACATTTTTTTTTTTCCCATTGTTTTCTGTGTTTCTCTCTTTGAATGCAAAAGTATATATAAATGATGTAAATTGTATGTAACAAATGATGAATAAATTAAGTGTTATTCCATTTTTGTCTGTAATGGTCATTTGAGGGTTATTGTTGATGTCTCATTATCATTATCACTAAAAGGACTAATCAAATTCCATCTTCAGCTTTATTTGATTTAATTTGGTTTTTGTCTTCAAAATTAACTTTTTCTCGTTTGATGATGCCTCTTACCTTCAAATCATTCAACAGTTGGATCAATAGTATGGATTTTCCATCAAAACAGCTGAGATGAGCATCCTTCAATATATATTCCAACTACATATTGCAGTACAAAACAATATGATTATTGGAAATTATAATGGCATAATTGGCAACAATGCAATAAAACTGGGGAATATTTGGGACAGTGCTGGCAGACAATATCATTTTTGGGAATGTGAATATGATTTGCACAAAAGCAGTCATCAGAGTACAAGAGAAGCATAAAATAAGGATGAAGCAACGTGTATGAAATAACTCCACTGTCAATGGCCACATACAGTACTTTGGTGTGTGGCTTACATGGATTTAAGTCTATTATGGGCTTGTTCTCCCAAGTTCTTCCAATGGGCTTGCATTTTTAACTTTATATTGCTTCATATGCCTGAATTTTTGTCTATATACTTTTCTTTTTCACTTTTTCTTTTATTTTGCTTTGAACATGATGATTTGAATCTCACCACGGGTGATAGGTGGATGCTATACCATCTTAGTTTCCTACTGGTTAATTTCAAGTTTGAATTTTGGTTTTGTTTGTATTTAAATTAGTCTTTTCTACTTGCAATCTTTTAGCCCTGATGAAAGCCTGTGTGCCGAAACGAGTTGGTGAAATAAACAGAACTATTCTTTTCAGTTTCACTTTCTGATCATTTTTAGATCTCCACTTCATAGGCGTTGCTTGTATTGTTAAAAATACACAAAAATTATTTTTTATACACTGGTCTGTGGCATCAAAAAGTTTGAAAACCCCTGTCCTAGAGTATGTCTGGGGCCTTAGACACATTATATGCTGTGAGAATATGGGGTTTAGTTTTGTGCAGATAACTCACCTCTGGTGACGGAAGATGGATTATAAAGGATATGGATTTAAAAACTGAAAATATTAATTTTATTATATGCAATGCATATGGGCACAACTATAACGTGTGCACACATATATATGTGTGAATTATATTATGTTACATTATATTATATTATATATTTAATGCTGTCAAACGATTAATTGCGATTAATCACATTCGAAATAAAAGTTTTTGTTTACATAGTATATGTGTGTGTGCTGTGTTTATGTATATATAAATACACACGTAATGTATATATTTAAGAAAAATATGTTATGTTTATATAAACATGATATAATTTATATGAATATAAATATATACATGTAAATATTTTCAAAATATATGTATGTATGTCTTTATATAATAAATATACACAGAACACACACATATATTATGTAAACAAAAACTTTTATTTCGAATGCGATTAATCACGATTAATTGTTTGACAGCACTAATATATATTATATTATATTATATGATGTTATTTTATGTTATATTATTATATTATTTCAGTAATTTTTTGCAATGGGAAAAGGAATATCAGGATAAACACAATAATATAATATAATGATATTAATAGCTGTCTCGGTTTCAACACTTCGCAGATTTCACATGAAAACACCTGAGAAATGTGGTTAAAGAAAATCATTTTTTATTGATTTCACAGCTGTAGAATTACTCTTCCGAATAATTCAGATATGAAATGCTTGGCAGAGTGATTACTAAATATCATTAGCTCAAATATATTATTACTGAAATTAAGATATAAGGGATTTTGTAGCATTTGAAGATTGAAAATGAGTTTTTAGCATAAGGTTTATATTAATTTGCCAAAATACAGTAACAAAGTTTATTTTTTCTTTAAGTGTTCTTGGATTATAACTTGATGGGTTGATTTAACAAGAATCTACGCTTTGAAAACTGGTCATGTAGATCACAAGGGTGTGATGTAATGTGGGGTTTTTTTCACAACAGCTCAGGTGTGAATTATATGGTGAATTCTGGTAAATTGAGATGACTGGAAAAATGCCCCAATTAACCTGAATTTACTAGTTATATTGCTGTTATATATTAACGTGACATATTCTTTGTATTTTTTTTCACTTGTGTGAATCATTTCTATAAAAATCCTTTCACTTCACTGGAAGAGGAAGTATAGATGTGGATCATAGTTTCTCCTCTGTTTTCATACCCTTAGACCAACCTTTGTAACCACCGATATGACGTTTACACAAGGTTGCGTGCTGTCTGAAACTATTACTATCAAACTATTACTCATTCAATCAGAATCAGAATGTCAGGATAATGATAAACTTACTCTTAACTTCCTTTTCAGAACTGGCCCCACTTACTCTTCAGACCTGTGATTAACACAGCATATCTACAGCATATCTGCATAAAATCCAAATAAGCTTTACAGATGATAAGGGTTTAAACAATATTTTTCATGTTTGTTCAATGGCCTATAAATACACATGCACCTGTGAAACAGTCCTTAACATGCTTACGGTTCATAGGTGGCAGGCGGTTAAGGTCACAGTTATAATAACTTAGGATATTTAAATGACCTTTTCACTAACTAATAAAGATTAATTTATTTTAATACAGTAAAAACAGACAAATTTTGAAATGTTATTTTAAAATGTCTGTTTTCTATTTGAATGTATTTTAAAATGTAATTTATTCTTGTGATGCAAAGCTGCATTTTCACCCTCATTACTCCAGTCTTCAGTGTCACATGATCCTTCAGAAATCATTCTAATATGCTGATTTGATGCTCAAGAAATATTTCTTATTATTATCAATGTTGAAAACAGTTGTGCTGCTTAATATTTTTGTGGAAACTATGACACTTTATTTACAGCATCCTTTGATGAATAGAAAGTACTAAATAACAGCGTTTATTTCAAATAACATTATAAATGCCTTTACTGTCACTTTTGATCAGTTTAATGCATCCTTGCTAAATAAAATGTGATAAAGCTATAAAAAGAAATCTTACTGAAACAAAACTTGTGCATATACACAACTTTGGCCATGAAAACATAGCCTAATATAACATTCATAAAAGTGTTTGATAAGATGTTTCAGTTTAATATGTTTAAGTTTAGTAGCAACCATGCAAGACATATTAAAATAATCTATATAAGCGTTGACTATAAATACGGACTTTTGAGTAAATGGTTCACTGTTATTCAAACTGGAAATAATTCGGTATATTAAAAAAGATGAAATAATGGAAATTTTCTGATGCTGTAATAAAGAAGGTGTATTGACTGAGAATCAAACATAGTAACTCCTTGATTATGATTATGTGGAATTGATAAGTGAGGGTTGGGTTGGTCACGTATGCATCCTGGAATATTATCTGATTAACTGATTCACTTCCAATGCAGTGGGAAGATCAATGCTGCATCATGTGAAATAGAATAAGTGAATGAGTCACTCTTAAATGCAATCATATAATTTGTGTTAAAAAATTTGCAGTATCATGGTAAAATAATGGCATCAGATTGTAATATAGTACTTTTATAATGTGTGCCAGCCTGTTGGTACTGAGTAGCTAAATGTTGAGTCTGTTCAGGTTTGGTGTTGTTTTTATAACATTCAATTGCTTGTTTACAATTTTTCACGCATAATAACCTAAATTAGTGCCTAAAAAAACATTGTTTACTGTAAATCAAGAGTTATATATGAGAATATACGAGTCGGTTCATTTAAAGGGAGGATTGACTCGGAAATACAATCTTAAAAATAAAGGTGCTTCATGATGCCATTGAAGAAGCTTTTTGTCTAAATGGTTCCATAAAGAATCTTTAACATCTGAAGAACCTTTCTGTTTCACAAAAGGTTCTTTGTGGCGAAAGAAGGTTCTTCAGATTATAAAAAGGTAAGGAAGAGATGGTTCTTTAAAGAACCTTTGACTGAATGGTTCTTTGTGGAACCAAAAAATTTCATTTTCAATAGGAGAGACACATCAGGGGGCACGAGAATCCTGCTTTGTCATAGCGTTGCTTACGAGATTTAAAAAAAATCTCACAAAAGTGAGTACACCCCTCACATTTCATCAACTAATTTATTATATCTTCTCAAGGGACAATACTATAAAAATTAAACTTGGATATATTTTAGATTAGTCAATGTGCAACATGTATAGCAGTGTAGATTTACTGTCCTCTGAAAATAACTCAACATTCAGTCATTATTGTCAAAAAATCTGGCAATAAAAGTGAGTACACCCTAAGTGATAACAGCTATACGTCGTTTAACCATGCAAAGCCACGTGTCCTATTCATCATGTTAATGTTTTTGTCTGCTTGACAGGACTATACAAATTTATGTATCTTGTATTAGAGCAGTTAAAATTTGGTGCTTTGAGTACAATTCTCTCATACTGACCACTGGATGTTCAACATGGCACCTCATGGCAAAGAACTCTCTGAGGATTTGAGAATTAGAATTGTTGCTCTCCACAAAGATGGCCGAGGCTATAAGAAGATCAGTAACATGCTGAAACTGAGTTACAGTCCAGTATCACACAGAGGTTTTCCAAGACTGGTTCCACTCGGAACAGGCCTCGCAAGGGTCGATCAAAGAAGTTAGGTCCTCGTGCTGTGAATCAGGTCCAGAAGATGACTTCAAAAAACATACGCATGAGTGCTGGCAGCATTGCTTTAGAGGTTGCAGAAGTGGAAGGTCAGCTTGTCAGTGCTCAGACCATACGCCACACACTACAACAAGTCAGTTTGTATGGCCGCCATCCCAGAAGGAAGCCTCTTCTGAAGCTGGCTCACAAGAAAGCCTGCAAACAGTTTGCTGAAGACAACCTGTCCAAGAGCGTGAATTACTGGAACCATGTCCTGTGGTCTTATGAGACTAGGATAAACTTGTTTGGCTCAGATGGTGTCCAGCATGTGTGGTGACGGCCTGGTGAGGAGTATCAAGAAAATTGTGTCTTGCCTACAGTCAAGCATGGTGGTGGTAGCATCATGGTCTGGGGCTGCATGAGTGCTGCTGGTACTGGGGAGCTGCGGTTCATTGAGGGAAACATGGATGCCAACATGTACTGTGACATTCTGAAGCAGAACATGATGCCCTCCCTTCAGAAACTGGGTTTTCCAACATGATAATGACCCCAAACACACGGCCAACTGCCTTGCTGATGAAGCTGAAGGTGATGGAGTGGCCAAGTATGTCTCCAAATCTGAACCCTATTAAGCACATGTGGGACATCCTCAAGCAGAAGTTGGAGAAGCGTCATGTGTCTAACATCCAGCAGCTCCATGATATCATTATGGAGGAGTGGAAGAGGATGCCAGCAACAACCTGTGCAGCTCTGGTCAATTCCATGCCCAGGAGGATTAAAGCAATGCTAGATAACGGTGGTGCTCACACAAAATATTGACACTTTGGACACAGTTTTGAAATGTTCACTTAGGGTGTACTCACTTTTGTTGTCAGCTATTTTGACAATACTGGCTGTGTGTTGAGTTATTTTCAGAGCACAGTAAATCTACACTGCTATACATGTTGCACACACTGACTACTCTAAAATATATCCAAGTTTCATTTTTATAGTATTGTCCCTTGAGAAGTTATAATAAAATAGTTGCTGAAATGTGAGGGGTGTACTCACTTTTTTGAGATACTGTATATTTTCATGGCTGTTGCATGTTATTGATGAAACAGAAATTACTTTATCCATACTCAGTCAAATTTGACTTTTATGTGATCTAAAATGACATGGAATAAAAATAGGATACTCGTCGTTGCATATTTAAGCCTCCTCATTTTATTATAGGTCTATTTAAAGGGGTCATCAGATGCCCATTTTCCACAAGTTGATATGATTCTTTAGGGTCTTAATGAAAAGTCTATAACATACTTTGGTTAAAATTTCTTAATGGTAGTGTTAAACAGCACCCTTTTTACCTTGTCAAAAACAGCTCTGTTCACAGCGACCCGTTTCAGTGCATGGCCCTTTAAATGCTAATGAGCTCTGCTCACCCCACCCCTCTCTTCCATGGGGTGATGAGAGACTGTAAACTTTAGCCGCATTTAGCCGCGGAACTTGCTAACTAGCACGTTATTAGGAAAGGCGATTTGCAAAGATTCATTAAAAAAAAAACTTATACTCATTTCTTCTGGAGGTGAAGCTGGATCATGAATGATTCGCGCGAACATAAACACATTTAGGTAGATCAGGGGGTGCATTCCCTTCAAAAACAAAAGTAATCCTCTGTGTCTTCAGCGGCTCAGATGTCAGGAGTAAATGACGACTTCTATATTCATTATTACATCCAACAACAAAACACCTCAATCGCTTAGGAGACATTCTTGTCTACCCCTGCTCTGGCGTCGAAACAATGGTGGACTGTTCACAGCTCACTCAGGGCGAGTCTAAGGTAAAACGCCAGTGTCAATCAACAATCGTGGGAGCGGCCTGGGCCTGTGTGATGTCACTCTGCCAAGAATCTGTTAACGGCTTGATTTGAGAAAGGGGTAATGATTTATGGGGATTTTAAAAATACCACTGGGTGGCTTTTTATCATAGGGTAGTTGTGTACACACACTGCCAACACAAATTTAAGTTCAAACAGCATGTAAAAGTGAATTTTGCATCTGATGACCTCTCTCAGGTCAAAAATCTCTCAGATAACATATTTTCATTCGCTATTATTGAAGCTGATATAGAGCACAACAAGTATGCTGCTGCACTTCTCTGGTCAGAAGAGGTGCCGGCGTAATCCCGATAACAGCGGAAAGAGTTCAACTTAATCATACGAGTAAGACACCCATAATAACAAAACGTTACAAAACCCTTTTGTAAAATAAAGAAAACAAACAGGGTGTGCTTTCTGTTGTCTCAGTCTCTATGAACGTCTTTCTGAAACGCGTCACAAAAATAAACTGAAACTCAGCATATACTTCACACACAGACATGAAAAATATGTCTATAGAAATCCTGAAATGTCTACTTTTAAATGAAATGATTTAAATCGAAAACAATTATTTTGTCACACCCACTCACAGCGCGCAATATTCATATGGTAGTCATCCAATGAATAAGTGTGAGGAATAAACCTTGTATTTACAGTACCTCAGAAGAAGAACGCAATGCAACGTGAGGATATCATTTCTGACTGGAAAATCCTTACATCTTACTTACATAAACACGTATTCATTTACTAGTTGGGTTTTTCCCAAACCAGCCTACGTCGATGCAGGACATTATATGATCTGGAACAGTGACTGGATAGGCATTAATATGGTCTCGCTTCAGTTCACGATTCCAAAAATAGAGTCTATTATTGGGCCTCAAGACATTGCAGTTGACTAATTATTACGGTGAAAACCTAAGTAAATTTTTTTATTACATAATATTATTATTTATCAGTTAGTTATTTTTATGTGCGGTTTGGGTTTCTCCCATGAAACCCAAAATGTTACTATGTAAAAAATAAATAAATAAATAAATCAAATCAATTCTGCTGTTGTTTGTAAATGCAAATGAAAACATATTACCTGTGAGCTTTTTCATAAATAGGCCTATAAAAAGGAGTAGGCTAAAATCAGCAGCCGTGAGTATCATATTTCATTCCATGTCATTTTAGATCACATACAGTAAAAGTCAAATGTCCTTTTACTGGTTATGAATAAAGTTATATTTGTTTTGTCAATAACATGCAAAAGCCGTAAAAATATAGTTTTCTTTTTTTTTTTAAATCTTGTAAGCGCTGCTAGCAGCCTACAGGACAAACCAGGATTCTCGTGAATAAGCTCGGCTCGCCTGCCTTGTCTGCATTTGCACCTACGTCATGGTTTGGTCAGTTACTCGGATGCACGGACATATTGGAGATACCCAGATGCAAACAACAGCATGGATTGCACAGATAATGTTCTACTGACGATGTTGTTCTACTAATTTATAATGTCTAAACCACGGAAAAACGTGTGGAAGTTGCTAAATCATATAGAGAAGGACTTAGTAAGCAGAAAAGGGCTTGATATTTTGACAAACTAAAGTTAACAGGTGGTAAAGATCCATACAAGCTGGCTCCTTTGGCTCCTAGAATACAACAATAATAAATATAGCACCATTACCTAAATAAGCAGTTGTGGCCTAATGGTTAGACAGCCGGACTTGTAACCCAAAGGTCGCGGGTTTGAGTCTCAGTACCGCAGGAGTTGTAGGTGGGGAAGTGAATGTACAGCGCTCTCTTTGCTCTGAGTGTTGAAGCAAATAGTTGCCCACTACTCAGTGTGTGCACTTGGATGGGTTAAATGCAGAGCACAAATTCTGAGTATGGGTTACCATACTTGGCAAATGTCACAGCTTTCACTTTCATGTCTTTCCTCAGACAGTGTTCTGCACTCTTCTCCTTCATTTGTTATAACTTTTGGCAGTCTATAGTACTCCATATGTTTTCCTGGTCCGACCGATTAGTCCAGCCCAAAACACAATAATAATTGATCATTTTCAGCAGCAATAATCTGCAAACTTTGAGAGTTCCATTCGGTTCATTGGCATTGTTTACGTTCATTGCCACCAAAATGGCCGACTTCTGGATTGATGACGTGTCGTGAAAACACCCTATTGAGAATGAACTGAGCTTGTGGTTGTCGCCTGTACGGTGCAGTACCGAAGACAGGGGATGAAAGGGGCATTTCAGGACCGCCCACACATTCTAAACAAATAATAAAGCATAATCTAATTTTTTACCCATGAACAAAAATAGAAAAAATCCAGCTGTTTTCATTTTTCCATTTCTTATACAAAACTAAAAAATGAAAATCAAACTGTTTATGGTTTCTATTTATTTCTTTTTAAGTAGAATATCAAATGACCAGAAGGTACACTGACCCTTTATGTATTTATTTTTTTTGTCTCTCTATTGTTTACTTATTTTTTATGTTTTTATAAAAGCTGTTTGAAAATGAATCAATAAAATTAAAAATCAAAAATAATATAGCACAATTTGTAAGTGTCACATTTAAGGACTTTTGGTTGTGTATCTTTCTGTTCCTATTCTTCTGCCTTGTTTAGTTTCATTCACCTAGTTTCCCGTGTTGCCTTGATTATGTTATTCTGTTCAACTGTGTTCTATTAATTGAGTAATCAGTCCCTAGTTTGCTTTTATATTTATTCTCCCTGTTCTGTTCAGTCATCTTCTCAGATCATCTGCTCAGATCATCTTCATATCATGCTGGCAAAAAGTTTTGAAATTCAAACTGATTAGTCAAACTATTTTCAAATAACATGCGAATAATTCGATGAAGAGCGCACAAAAATGGACGTGGGGCTATATGTCCACAACGCTTTAGTGTATTGAGACCAAACTTGGTGTGTGTCATAATAACCATAACCTGAGGCGCCCTGCTCAGTTTCTGTGCTGCGCCACTTAGTGGTCAGGAGATATGAAAATTGGCTATTTTTGCTTATAACTTCAGAAGAATTTGGCCAAAAATCACAAGACTGGTCTCTTTAGGTTCACTGCAACATACTGAGTTGAATGATATCCATTTTTTTCATGACGGCCATTTTGGGTGCCAACAGTTCCGAATATTGTTGCAAAATTCCATATTTTACGAATGCATTGGTATGTCATCACGAAACTTCATATGTGTCATCATTGGCACCATGCCCTGAAGGTCCTCAAAAATGATAATGAAATTTCAAAAATGCTAATAGCCTTTGATTAGTTTTGCCTATTGTAATGAAACTGGTCTCTATGGATTCCAGGTTCATGACGAGAACATTGATACCAATTATGCCACAATTGGATGAACTTCCCATCTGCCATTTAGTTTTTCTTTAAAAACCTACTTTTTTTAAACTCCTTCTAGACCGTTAATCTGATTTTCACCAAAAATTTCACCAGATAAATCTGTTTTCATTTATCGCATAAACAAATTTCATGATGCCAAACTGCATCTGAGGCTGTATCTCTGCAAAACTTTGACATACAGAATGTGTGTCATTGTCACCTCAAACTGACCACACCACATCAATTTGGTAACAGCCCCACCTATTGGTCAAAAATGGCAACCCATTAAATCATATTACTAGTGGTTGTATTTAAGATTTTGTCAAAGATTTTGCTTAAAATTGTCTCCAAATATCTTTTTACTTATTTTTGCAGTTGGTCTGATGCTCACGGACTTGCTTGCTTCTGTAGTCCTTGGCTCCTTAACTGCTGCTTGCAGCTTATTACTATTTTTATTATTATTCTTATATAAATACAGCAATAGATTAGTCTGATACGAGGTATGCTAACCTAGCAAATAAAGAAAATACCTACTTAAAGCAGCAGTCCGTAACTTTTTTTGGTTAAAAATGATCCGAAATCAATATTTGAGTAAGTACATAGCCAGCCAGTGTTCAAAACTATCGCCTTACTTTAGCCCAATTCACAACTGTTAGTTTATAATAATGTTTTCTAATTTGAGTGGTACGGGTAGGTTTTCACGGGAAATTCGAGCATGGCACTGTGTCATTAAGTCATGTCTGTAAACATAAAGATGAATCCCGGCTAAAAGGCTATCTGAGGATCCTGCAGGTGGCGGATCGTTTATAGCCTTTTCTCACAACAGCTGGAATAATTAAATGTATCATTTTGATGGCGGATTGTAATCCAGAAAGAATTATGAGTTTATGAAGCACATATGACTGAAATTACATTATTCCAGTTTTAAATGTGCATCTGATTACAGATAGCCTGGGATTACAAAGGATTTGTATTTTAAAGAGAACCAGTTCTAAGGAAGAATAATTTGCTTTTTGGGTTAAAGGAATTTCTTTATATGAAATTCGAATAGTATGACAATTAGATTAGACTGTACAGAAATTGAAATCTACAAGCTAATACACACTACATACACGTAATCACGCAATGCTGATGTTGTTAACATTAACAATTTGAGAACAAAGTATAATAATAATAATAATTTGCACGGTTTGATGTGATATGAGCTCATCGATCATTAGATTTAATCACCATTGCAATGGTAGCGCGATTTATTGTAATGCTTTTTTTCCTCAGTTGGTCAGAACAAACGTGGCAGACTTGTTGCTTACTTGTTCAGATGACAATATCCGTGAAAATTCTTATTTGGGTCATATATTCCAAGACGTAGCTGAGAATTTGTGATTCCTAAATACAGTATCCACAGTATCCGGTGCGATAACTAACAGCCTTCACCTCAAAACATTACCCAGCAGGCACCAGACGTCTATGTAACGTCAGGTTGACGTTGGACATGACGTCGGACAGACGTTGCATTTTGGTTGAAAATGAAAATCGGGTTGACGTCAATATTTGACGTCAATTTGATGTTGACTTAACGTTGGATTTTGGTTGCACAACCTAAAAACAACAAAATCTCAACGTCAGCTGACGTCGGTATTGGACATCAATTTAACATTGACATTAGACGTTGAATTTACGTTGAATTTTGGTCACCCGACGTCGCAACCAAATATCAACGTCTTATGACATTGTGTGCCTGTTTTGTGCCTGCTGGGTTAGATTCATCTGGAGCCCTGGAGATGCACAACCCAGTTAATTAAAATAATTCCGCAAGAACCTGCAGTTGCAGGTTTCAAACAGAGAAGGCGACAAAGAGGCAAAACTTACGGACTGCTGCTTTAATTTGAACACCTAATTTGAATATTTCACATAAATTATATACTGGCAATTACAAATCCTCTGCCCAGAGTCAATAATGTCAAGAAATGTCAAGACAACTGATGTGGTCCAAACACAGATGTATTAAGGTAACTTCCATTTTACAAATTCAAGTGGAGTAAACATAATGAAATTAAGAATGTTCAAAAATTGTTGAATTTAAATTAGTAATTTGAATAAGGTGAATTAGAATTTTTTTTTTTTTTTTTTACTGTACCATTAAATTTATCACATTAGGTTTATGGTTATTATTTCCATATTATCTTCCCTTAACTAAAAATCATAGAGTAAATTTTGCACAGGTTCTGGTATGAGTAGAATCCTATGAACCTGAAAACTGTGATGTGTACCGTTATACTTTTATTCGGCCATTATGTATCATTATGCATTTTTTATATTTAAGGTTTTTTTATCAATCAAACCAGTTTCATTCTAATTTTGATAGGGGAAAAATCTGTTCTGATGCTCTGATGTTGCAAACTAGGCATGCCAGTAGCCTATTAGACTCTGAAAATAAAAAAACAACTGCATAAAGCTTGTAGACACTGCACTTTTAAACCTGTCTTGTTTGCTGCCATTCATTCATGGCTCTGGAATTTACGCAAAACTTTCTCATTGGACGATGTTGCCACCTGCTGGTCAGATGTGACAGCCACTCATATTGAGTTATTAATTTTTTTGTGCTCAAAATAAAAACATAAGGATAATTTCAAGCTGTAACAGGTGCAGTGTAAATGAAAATAGATTTAGATGCCCAAAACTGATCTTATTTTGAACACTCACATTGCACTGTAGAATCACTGTTATTCTAACTATTTTATGTTTTACGGTCTAGATGCTGTATTCTAAACAATGAGCAGCTCAAGATGAAGTTCATCTCAATATGTTGGCATATATCTACACATTTGATATTGTAGTTTGATTCTGTGTTTAAAGAAAGCACCAGCTAAGCCTACTAAGATATGTACAGTATGTTATTTTTATTATAAGAAAATGTGCAAAAACTATTTACAAGTTACTTGGAAATGATAGCTAAACTTGCTTGATTTTATATTTTGAATATGAAGATGTGAAACCTTTGAGACAAAACCATCTGTGCAGAATTAAAAGACTGAAATCAAATTAAATTGAGAATTAAAAAGTGGGATTTTTTTTTTATTGCCAAATAATGTTAATGTTTAAAGTGAAGTTTCATGAACTTACATTCAAGTGCATGATTTTTCTACACAAAGTGTGCAGAAAACTTCTTGCATGTATTCAGAGATTTTCATTTTATAAATAAGGTATTTTCACCAAATATTGATTTAATGAGTGAGTTAATAATGTGACATGACAATTAAGAAAATGCTGACATTCTGGGTTTAATGTATTACCACTTTTATAAA
The DNA here is from genome assembly GCA_039654775.1 of Spinibarbus caldwelli. Lineage (NCBI taxonomy): Eukaryota > Metazoa > Chordata > Actinopteri > Cypriniformes > Cyprinidae > Spinibarbus > Spinibarbus caldwelli. Next base: position 19,083,631 of record CM077264.1, on the reverse strand, counting down.
ACAAATTAATTGCAAATATTTTGAATTACAAATTTTCAGAAATGTTATAAATATGCGAATGGGGCATTATCTAATTAAATACGAACATTGGATGAAGACAGGTTCAAAATTATTGTTTCATTTTGTTGACATAATTTTGGATAACTCCATAAATCAGAAAATACTGTTAACAGTCAGAAAAAAAATCATAATTTGTTAATTAATTAATTAATTTCAAAATTTTGTTAATTAATAAAATGTATAAAATCAGGCAAATTATATATGAACAAATCCTTTTAAGAAAACAGCCTTTAAAGATAGCTAAAGTGCTATAAAAGAAACACTTAAAAGTGTATTTTGGATGTTTTCTTTCCACAAATCTGAAAAAAAATAAGTAAAATACTTTATGGAAAGCCAAAAATCTCAAAATTGACAGATGCATAAAAAACCTATGTTACCTATGTTTTTGTTTGTCTCGCCTTAAAGATTTATTATTATTATATAGATGTATAAAACTGTATTATGTAAGAATATTGTGCAAATCTATGCACATATTCCCACTGGAGTCGTAGATTTAGTGTTTATGAAACCCTGTTGTTTTTCAGCTTCTGCACAGCATTATGTCTTCTATAGTTCATCTGAGGGATTTGACTAAATCAAGATGCTGCTGATCATTGAAGCTCTTCTTCTCATTTCAGCTGCTCTAGAACAGGTAAGCTTGCATTCTAATATGAATATTACAGATACTGATAATGTGATCATTATGATTTCTACAGGATCACAGAGCTGCTGCTGAAGGACTGATCTATCCATTCAATATGGCACTGAATTCAGTTGATGACCAGTATGACGGCTGTACAGAAGAAATGGCTCACCTGGTGATGACAGAATACCTAGAGCAGGAACTCAATAACTCAGCTGGATTTAAAATGGCTTGGCAAGAAGCTGAAAACAATGTTTCGGCGCCAGAAGATGACTTGACAGAGAATCATTTAATCGCTATTTATGTGTAAACTGATAAAGAAGTATATCGTGAGTTCAATAACGCTGTTCGTAGAGAGAAAGAAAACTACAAAAACATGACATACCCGTGGTATTCACTTCACTTTTTGTTTACTGAGGAGATACAGCTTCTGAAGAAAACACAAAAAGGTTGTAAGTCGACTTATCGTGGTACAGATGTTGAATTTGATAGGGATGTTCTGAACACAGAGGTTCGTTGTGGCTCATTTACATCTTCGTCTCTTAATCGTACAGTAGCAGAAGGTTTCGGAAACCTATTTTCAGCAGGGTGATACCGTAGTGAGGAGAGAAAAGAAGCTTTTGAAAACTTGAACTATTTTGGTTTTCTGAATTTGAGTTAAATACACCTGAGTACTTTTCTTTTTTTCATATACACCTCTGGTCTTGTTTCATGTACACATTGAATATATTTTCTATTTATTCAGAAAGAAGGGAAGTGAATTGTCACATCATGTGAGAGCCACATTATGTGATGAAATTCAAATTTGATTTAATAAAATACACAACACAGCCTAAAATATTGTGACAATAAATGTCATTATTAAATTTAGTAGGCTAGTTAAAAACACTCATTTAGGCACTTGACAATAAACACAAAACATAGTAAAGTCATGGGCATGACTCTTATTGAAGACAAATAGACAGACAGGTAAGAATGCAAAAATAAATAAAATCATCTAGCCTAATTTAAGTTCTGAACATTCATATAGTAAAAAACAAAGATTAAAAAAAGAAAAATTCTTCCAGTTTCTGTACATACAGATATTATAGATCCTTGATTATGAAAAGCTATTTTCCACCATCTTTATCATGCAGTCATACGGAGTAAATTGTTACAATGCTGTGAACCTGCTGTTTATTTGATTTGAGAAGAACTGTTTTTATTAGTTGCACTTGTATATTAGCTTAAATTAAAATTCCAAAGTTCCTAACAAGTCTTTATTTATAAACACTTGATTAAAAGCATTCATTTAACCACAAAAGTTGATAAGGTACCAAATACAGTACATAAAATATTTTATGACCATTTTTAAAACCACAGTTTTGGTACTTGATGGACTTTATTACACATCAAAATTACTAAACCTGAAAAAGTAAAATGTTAAGAAATGAAACCGATTTCAAAATATTAATAAAACTATAAAATGATCTCAGTGATACTAAAATAACTTCACAGAGTACAAATGAACAACAGTCGGACCAACAGTCAAGACTGAAAATGTGCTTCCCTCTGACAGAGTCTGCTACTGCAATCAGGATTTTTACTGACTATATACTGTATTAAATGTGATAAAAGTAATAATTATGCTTTTGAATTACTATATAATGCATATACGTCTATAAAATTAATTTTATCGTTTTTTATTTTTACATATTTGATGTGCAATTTAATGAAATTAATTGTTTTATTTATTTATTTATTTACAAAAAAATTTATTCAAACCTCAGATTTCAAATACATATGTATTCCAATCTAGCAACAGACAGATCAACCTAACCGTAGTCTGCTTAACACAAAGCTAATCCTATTACCATCTGTAAGTACCAAGCACGTATTTTGTCTCTGTCCAGATTGTCCTGCTGTCCCAGACACTTTGGGTGTCACAACAAATACAGGCAGAACATACAAGTATGATCACGTATTGGCTGTAAAAAAAAATATGCACTTTCCTTTCTTCGATGGAACTGTTCAAGACGTCTTAGTGGGAATCCTCAATGTGAAGATGTTTGGAAGTGGCTCTAAGAAGTGGTTTATCAAGAATAATAAAAGACAGAGGACTAAAGGAAGGAAACCTGTCAACAGGAAGAGAAAGAAATGGGTCGCTAAGGTCCTGAAGCAGCACAGGGAGATGATGCTGAAGGAACTGGATGTCAACAAGGTGCTGCCATACCTGGTGTATGACAAAGTGTTTTCTCTCGGGGAATACAAAGAGATACTGGGTCAAGACTCCAGCAAGAAACGAGCCGAGCTCTTCCTGGATCAGCTGTCCCAGAAGGGCCCGTGTGCGTTCAACGCCTTCTGCTCCGTGCTGGAGGAAGTGTCTCCTCACCTGCTTACCTGCTTCCTGTTGGATGGTGAAGGTAAATCAGACTTTCAGAAAGCTGTCTATTTAGCTCAAAGGTGGGCAAACCTCATGAACACAGGTCCCATTTCATTCCAAACAAAACTAACTAACCAACTAACTATAACTAAATGAATAAAAAGGCTACATAGGGAAAATGTAATATTTGTAGGCATTTCTTGCATTTTTATATTTTTGTATTTTTCATTATTCTCAACTGTGAGTCTCATTTGATATGAACATTTATTTTTGTTGTTGTTTTGCATTTCAGTAATAAGAGTGAGATTTTTTTTTTTTTTTTGCATACAGTAATGACAAATTGGAGAAGACGATAAACTAAGTAATCATGTTATTTTGCAAAAAATCTTAATCCATACATTTTATTTGATACCTTTCATTATTTTATTCACATTACAGTAATGAGAATATTGAGAAAAATGTGTTTAACAGAGATGGGAAAATGTCATAAAATGATTATTATTGGCAAAAAAGGCAATAAATAATACTTCTAAATATAGTCTACTTCCATTATCATTAAGATAGATTATATATATATAATAATTTATTTCTATAATTTATATGTAGAAATTATATAAATTGTATGTATTTATATTAGTGCTGTCAAACGATTAATCACGATTAATCGCATTCAAAATAAACGTTTTTATTTACATAATATATCTGTGTGTACTGTGTATATTTATTATGTATATATAAATACACACGCATACAGTATATATTTTGAAAATATTTACATGTATTTACACATATATATATATATATATATATATATATATATATATATATATATATATATATATATATATGTGTAAATACATACATATATATTTATATTCATATAATTTATATTATATATAAATATATTTAATATATAAACACAACATATTTTTCTTAAATATTTACATGCATGGGTGTGTATTTATATATACATAATAAATATACACAGTACACACACATATACTATGTAAACAAAAACATTTATTTTGGATGCGATTAATCATGATCATTTGACAGCACTAATTTATATTAATTATAGAGAGAGAGAGAGAGAGAGAGAGAGAGAGAGAGAGATAGAGAGAGAGAGAGAGAGGGAGAACATGATTTGTAAGATCAAAAAATCTATAAATAATACTCCAAAATATAGGTTTCATTTTCATTGAAATAAATAAACTAATATTTCCCATTATCTTCAGATTTTGGGGTGACATATGACCTAAATCTGAATTGTGACATTTTTACAACAAAGTTGTAAACTGTTCCAAGACAGTTTTTGCATTATGATAATTGACATTATTGAGCGAAATGTGCTTAATAGAGATGAAAATTATATCTTAAATTATTAATCAAAAAAGCAATAAATAGTACTCCTAAATATAGATTTCCATTTCATTTAAATAATTATATAAATGCAAATCAAACAAAAATACATACACACATACATACATACATAAATAAATATTTCTCTCAGGCATGGGAGTGAGGATATGCTATTCCATATCAAGACGTGATTCATAGGATAATAACTGAAATATTATTATTATTATTATTATTATTATTATTACTATTATTATTGTTACTTTTTTTCAAATAAAAATAGGAACATAAATGAATTTGGCGTAGGATCCTGCATAAATGCAAAGCCTCAGTATCTTCACAAACACCTTTGTAAATCGCTGAGGTTTGTTATCTTAATCTAATCTTAAAGAGTAGTTAAAGCTCCAGTTGACTAGCATGGAAGTACAGACACCAACCAGGTCTGTATGGCCCACAAACTCAGTTTAAGCCAGCGTGTCCCACTAAGAGCTGGCAGAAAATAGCCCGCTTAAATCCGCCCCTCTGAGGAGATTACCGGATAGCCTGGGCGACATGCAGTGATGGGCAAAACCCAGCATATGGCCTCAAACTAAACTGTCTAGGTTAAACTTGTCAGCTAATTTAGCTTAATCTTGCCGTTTGATGTCGACAGATTAATGTGAGGATGATAAACAGGCTAAATTATCAGGATAGCTCAGCTATTACTCAAGATATAGGGGGCTAATGATTTATTCATGCAATTAATCAACCATCTTCCCCCTTATAGAAGACCTTGGAAGAACATACTTAGCAATTTAACTCATGATTTTAGATCAACAGTAGCAGTTTGATTTGGCACCTGAAGAGGGCACTCGATATGTTTGGTATAAACACCAGTAAATTCACACAGCTTTTTTTTATTGCAAGAAAGAAAAAACAAGAAATAGCACTGCATTGAAATACAATAATATAAAGGAAAGGGGAAAAAACAGTAATAACTCAATCAGTAAGAAAAATATCATCATAAGCTTTAATAAACTTGTTATTCTTGTTGTTAAATGAGTTTAAGAAATTTAACAATGAGCAAAATCTCAGCAAGACAGACATCAAATCTAGGTAACATCTTGAGAAAGTTTTTTGTTTTTGTGAATAAAAAAACAACAAGATCAAATACATAAATATATCTTTCAGCAAAAATTTTAAATCAGATTTTATGAAAGATAAACAGCAGCTTAAGTTCTCTCAAAGAGATTAAAGCTGATTGCAGTGATAGAATAAATGAAGTAAAGTTTCTTCCTCAACTTTGCTGAATAAGTTAATAATAAGTTAGCCTAGAGAGATCAAAATGAAGCAGTTTGAGAGTTCACTGGATAGACATTATGCAAAATCTTAAAATGTACCTCTCTTATATTATTAGAAATGCTAAATTTTTCAGGGAGCAGCCATGCTTTCTTCCAATGAATGCTATCAAAAATTTAAAAAATTGGTCCAGAAAGTAAATTTAAACAATTAGTGACGTAAAAAGTCATTAATTAATTATTTTGTTTACTTAACTTTTATGACTGGTAAACATTTGACTTGAATGAAACAGTCTGCTAACAGACATTCACCTAAACACAACACACAACATTCTGTGTAACGGTCGCCATGTTTTAGGACACGCTCAGGAGCACACAATGTAAACAGACACAAATCACCACAGAAAAAAACTGACCGTTTCGTATGAATACTTTTTGGAAAGCAGCTTATATAAGCTTAGAATAAGACTGACTAATATGTAAATCTCTTTAAATTAAAAAATCACTCAGTCATGTGTTTTATTATAGTAAACGTGTACTAACCATGTTTTTGGCATATTGAATACTATCTGTATAAACACAGTTTTACTACAAATACCATGGTTAAACTATGGTTAATGTAGCAAAACCACGGTTCATTTGTGGTTACTATAGTTTAACAATAGTAACCATATTTTATTTGTTGCAAAACCATGGTTAATTTCTGTAAGAGAAGAATAAATACAATATAGCTGCTCAATGTGAAAGCATTAGGCCTAAGTTTATAGAGGTAATAGAGTAAGTAACTATAAAGCTGCTTTGAAACGATGTGTATTGTGGATGCTGTACAAATAACTTGACTTTGAATGAAGTTGAAGATTCCTTACTATTATTAGTGACGCCAAACAAGGACGCAGATGAACGCAACCAAATAAATGAATGGACTTAATCCGTACAAGTGGCTGGATACCAACGAGCTGCCACAGATAACATGTCCAGATGTGATTTTCTACTTTATTTGTGACCCTGGACCACAAAACCAGTCATAAGGGTAAATCTTTTGAAATTATTTTGAGATTTATACATCATCTGAAAGCTGAATAAATAAGCTTTCCATTGATTTATGGTTTGTAATAGGGATAATATTTGGCCAAGATACAACTTTTTGAAAATCTGGAATCTGAGGGTGCAAAAAAAATCAAACTATTGAGAAAATCGTCTTTAAAGTTGTCCAAATTAAGTTCTTAGCAATGCATATTACTAATCAAAAATTAAGTTTCGATATATTTACTGTATGAAATTTATCAAATATCTTCATGGAAAATGATCTTTACTTGAATGAATCTTTGAATCTTTACTAATGATTTTTGGCATAAAAGAAAAATCGATCATTTTGACCCATACAATGTATTGTTGGCTATTTCTACAAATATAGCCATGCTACTTATGACTGCTTTTGTGGTCCAGGGTCACATTTGTGTTATAAACACTTGCAGTTTAATGCAAATCAGTGTGTCTTTAATATAATAAATCAGAGATTAATTATAAAGCCACATTTTATTTAAACTCTTTACATTACCAAGTTTCAGGTTCATTGTCATCTGAGTTGCGTAGTAAATGTAGACATTTTCCTATATTATTTTATGTTTAAATTATCCCAGCAGGCGCAAAACAGGCACACAACGTCATAAGACGTTGATATTTGGTTAAATTTTGGTTGCGACGTCGGGTGACCAAAATTCAACGTAAATTCAACGTCTAATGTCAATGTTAAATTGATGTCCAATACCGACGTCAGCTGACGTTGAGATTTTGTTGTTTTTAGGTTGTGCAACCAAAATCCAACGTTAAGTCAACGTCAAATTGACGTCAAATATTGACGTCAACCCGATTTTCATTTTCAGCCAAAATGCAACATCTGTCCGACGTCATGTCCAACGTCAACCTGACGTTACATAGACGTCTGGTGCCTGCTGGGATTTAACTTAAGATCGTATTTGAATTATTTACGCTTATATCATAAATTACCATAGCCCTTCAGCACTTTTTTCATGCCAGGTTATGGTAATTGATGATACAGTAAGCCTTAACCATTCCAACGCTAATCCTAAATTGAATAATATAAACGCGTATATATATTATGTATAAAATAACAACATAATAACGTCTACACTACCACCACCACCAGCCTCTACTGTAGTGTCCTAAATTCCCAGAATGCATTGCGCTGACGACACATTCCCATTCTCTATAAAGACGCTTGTTAACATTTAATAATAACTATCATTAGCGAACTATATTATGTATTACTAGTTCTTTAGTAAATATACGTTCAAAAGTTTAATTGTTGCCTATGCTAAATGTAAACAACGAACTTGTGAGATTTTTATACTTTCTACTGTACGTGTGTTTGCTTTTGTGTGTGCTAAATACAGTAATGTTTCTTCTTCAAAAGATTGGAGTATCCTTTGGTCTGGCAGATGTTTATCACTAAATTGTATTTTTAACGTATTTTTGAGTAAACTATTTTGTTTGATAGGAGCCATTTGTGGATAAAAGACGTTGATCTGAAACACGTCCTTTACTCACTGAATCCTTCCAAAACACTTATGATTCTTTTCAGAGTACCAAATGAATCATCATTACATTACTATTCAGATACTGAAGTCAAAGTAAACTTTTCAAAGGTGTCTGAAAGATTTTTGTCTCCTAAAAGTAGCCGTTTCTCCCTCACAGATGGCTCGGCTGGAGGAAACAAGAAGCAAGGACAAACTAAACCAGTGCACATCCAAGAGAACGCGCTGTCCAAGGGACAAGACACGGTTTGTTTTCTACCTATGTACACAGACCCACTTTTTGACACGAGGTAAGATTTCTCATGGCTTGTGCTGTAATCTGTCCCCCCCAGCTTCCTCTGTGTCGTTTTGCATAATGAATGAGAGCCTGAAAGGGCCTAGTACTCTAGTTCTATATAGAGCACGATGTCAGGCTTTAAACTGCTGGTTTAATATAAGTCACTTCTCTTTTACGTATTTTGCTTTAAGTTGCTGTCACATTTACGTTTCGGGAGTGAAAGCCCGCCATTTCGTGGAATCTCATACATTCTCAGAACTTTGACTAATGTTCTAGGTTCTCTCAAAGTTACGAACATTCTTCCAATAACGTTTTTTTTTTTTTTTTTTCTGAAATACTTTAATTCAACATTCCTTTAATGCTTTTAAATGTTACTGCTTGTTTCAGAGCCTGCAGAGAACATTTAAAATAACAGTGTTTGCGAAGTGGAATGTTCTCTTAACTTTAGCATATAACCATGGCAAAATGTTTACGAAACATGGTTTGAAATAACGTTTTCGTAACACAATGAGAATGTTAGTAAAACATTCATATATTCTGTTCACACAGAATGTTTTTCCATTCCACTGCGCTACTTTTTCATTGTTTTTCTGTAAACACAAGCTAGTTTGGCGTGTTTTACCGTTGCGCTCACATCTTGCGTATTTTGCAGGACCTCATGCGTGAAGCAGCATTGTAAAATTGTGGTGCTCGAGTTAAAAGCTTTTAAAAACGCATCTCGAGACCTTGCAGTTTTTCCTCATTCCACTGCTCGCGTTTTGCCTTTTTCAAAGCAAAAACATGTTTTATGTGAATGGCTTCTTAGAATAAATTTTTTTAGCTTGGTAGGAATCTACGTGATCTGCAATTTCGCGAGAGCGGCTTCGCTATGGGTTCAAGTTGGTCGCTTAAGTTCGCCGTTAGCAAATAGCTGTTTTGTGAGCTGTGAGCTTGCTACACTATTGACAATAGACTTTTGGCCTGCAAAATTTCACAAAATTCGCTAATGTGACCACGTTTTACTGGCCACGGTTTGTCAATAGTAGGTGTTGGAAACAACGAGAACAGGCAAAGTGGGAGTTTTTGCTTGGCATCAACACATTTGGATAGATAGGCAGAGGTGCTGAGGATGCTGCTGTTTGTCTCTTTTGATGTGAGAATCCCGTCTCATCAGTCTTCTGTATTTCTAGAGTCTCTGGAGATGTTGACCTTTTCTGTTTGGGATGCTTATCAGGCCTGAAGGAATGTCCGCATTTCTGTGCCCTTTCAGTGGCATTTCTTTATTTGTTTAACTGCAGATATCGTACATAAAAGGCTTGCGGTAATTAGTATAATGCAACGTGTATCTGCTGCTGAAAGCACCACGGAAAAATAAATCTTATTTTACACAAGTTGTGAATGTGAGTTTGCAGTCTGAAGTAAAATTACGTAAGTAAAAAAAACGTTTTTAAAACATGTCTTTCTGTTAAGCTGCACGAAAAACAGCACGACCGGTGTTGTCTGGTTCTTTTAGTTTAACAGACACATACAATCAGTGTAATGTGAATCTGATTCATAATCTGAGTTGGTTCTTTTCAGTGTATCAAAAACAAACAAATGCAAACGTCCAATTATTGAGCAAATTACTCTAATAATAAGTCATTCTTTTTAGTGAATTAAAAACATAACGTACATGCTGCATTGTCCTATTCGCAAACAAATTATTTCTAATATGAGCTGGGTTTTTAAAAAAAAATACTGGATTTTTTCAAAAATGCTCACAAAATTGAATTAGGCTGGTTTGAATCGGTCTAATAATTCACTCACTAAATCTGAACAGAATCAACATCTGAATTACTTATTGAAAATCATCATTATTTTAGATTTCTTTCCTGAAATTAAACCAGTTTTGTGTATTTTTAGGTTTGTGAAACTTAAATCAATACTGAATGTTTGTTCATATGACTCTGTATAGGTAAGGATACAAGTTTGGAATAAAATATTAATAAATTATATTGTAATTAAACAAAATCTAATGGCTGCCCACAGTTACACAATTACTAAGGTACTCATTCATAGTCTGTGTTGTTATTGTTAACTAAACTATTGTTAACTAAACTAACTAAAGCTGAAATAAAATATTAATATTAGATGAAAAGTTAAATGAACTAAATGATACAAAAATTTGAAATGTTGCCATGTTGGCAACCAGAAATAGATTGAAGTTGAAGTAATACAATTACTAACTGAAATAAAAGTAAAACTGAAACGAATTAAATTTCAGTCAAAACAAATTAAAAACTAAATAAATAAATAAAATAAGAAAAGCATGTAACAAAATTACTAAAAATAAATTAAAATGAAAACAGAAAATATATAACTACACTACACAAAGTCCATAAAAATACTAACTTGTACTAATACTAAATACTAATACTATAAATACTTAATATGAAGGAATTTTCCATTTTTTCAAAGGTGTTTTGCATTATGAATTGCGTTGTATTGTGTTGGAAATGGAAATGTCCATAAATGAAATGGAAAAGACATTGGTAATTTTCTTTCAGGACATTATTTGTTTTTTTCAGATTTTCTTCTTACAGTGTAAAAGCTAATTCAAAATATTAACAAACACTATAACTGTAAATATTATATAAATAATACTAAAATAACAAAGTTTATCATACAAATGAAGTAAAATCTTTAGAGTTGAGAGTTCCATTTGATTCCTTTGGGATTGGTTCAAACTAATATGTACAAATATGTTGCATTCCTTTGTTCCTATACACCGTGTTCATTATTTGATTAAATGAGGACTATATTTTGTTTTCCTTGCACTATGGATTGTCCTGTTGCCACATACTTCAGAATTTTTGCTTTGACTGTGAATACTTGCTGACATCACTGTTACAAGTTTGCTTATCTCATCTCCCTTATGTAAACCAGCTTCACCTGTCTGTGTAATAGGAGGACAGCGCATCTGTTTGTTACTTGTATACGGCCATAATTGGACAGCGCATCAAAGCCACGTCTCAACCTCTTCTTTTAAGCATGAAGAATTTTGACAAGCACCAATACATCATTTAAGGCTAGGGAAAGTGTGCTGGGACTCTAGATGTAGTAGCTGGCTGGAGGCTCTGGCAGTCGTACCGTGTGAAGCCGCTTCATTTGTGGTGTCAGCGTGCTGTTAGATCAGGAGTCTATAGCTGACAGTCATTGTGTGTGTAGAAGTGATTGGGACAGGACATGAACAGAGCCTGCAGGCCACGGGATACTAGAGAGAGAGAGAGATGTGTGTATGTGAGGTGTCTGAACATGCTGTGAGGGAAGACGAGGTAAAAATAGGAGATGGGGCCTTCACCTGTTGAATTAAATAGAGAATGTATTTTAAATTTGGTGTGCAGAGCTGTAATTTGAATTTAAGGAATTAGAATAAAAATGGAATGAAATTCGAATTTTTTTTTCAGTATAAATTACTGATAAACCTTACCTTATTATACACTGATGAGACATTTCCAGAAAAAAACACATGATATGACTTAATAATAATAAGTGTTTGAAAGGACACCAATAGGAATGTATTTAATTAATATTGTTTTTTTTTTAGTTTTTAGAGTTATACACGTATGGTTCTGATTTACACGTGTTATTTTTGACTGTATTTTTATTACATATTATGTTATAATACGTATATGTTATTGCATATTCTAAAATATATATTTAAATTATTTATTTCATGTTATATAACAAATATAATTAAAATATACAATTAGAATTTGTAAAATACTTTTTTTTTATTTACCTGATGCTCACACACACACACACACACACACACACGCGCGTATATAATGACATTAAATTAAAAGCTTATTAAAATTGTATTTTATTATTATGCTATTTTAATTGTAAAATAATTTTGACCAGTGATTGTAGAATCTTTCTAATTTGTAAAATTATATAATTTATAATTATATAATAATTATATAATATAATTATATAATTACAATATGTTAATGAACTATATATAACTGTATTTAATATTAAATTAATATTACATATGTAAATTATATGTAAAATGAGCTGTTTTAATAAAAATAAATAAATGTATTTAATGAAATTTCTTTATGAGATAAATATTCATTTTGTTGAAAAGTGTAAATATATTTCAAATAAATAATCTGTGTATATTCCATTTTGTTGTTTATATAGTATATTTTAATTCTAGATCAATTTTGGACTTTCATTGTAGATTATTTTTGAATTGTAAAATTTGATAATATACAAATATATAAAATGAACTGTATATAACTGTATTTAATATTTAATTAAATATTAAATATATTTATGAGATAAATGTATAAATATGTTCATTTATATAAATAAAAGTAAATATATTTAAAACAAATTAAATTATATTAAATTACATCTATGTATTTACTTAATTTTATTATTTCCATGTAATTATTTATTGCTTGATTTTGGACTGTGATATATAAAAATAATTTTGAACTTGTAATATATAAAAATATCATTAGAATATTTAAATATAATACAATATTGAATATATTTTAATTATGAAATAATTATAAAAAATAAATTACTTCATGATATTGCTTTTTAAATTGCAAGCAAAATGCAAAATTTGTGAAATTCTTTAAATTTCAGTTCACGTCCTCTCATTTCAACTTCCCATTTAACTAATGAATTAAAAGGGACCTGATTCTTATATTCCAGATTTTCCCCAACCCTAGTGTTGCATATGGAGTCCTGGTTTGTGCACAAATAGTTATTGCCCTGAAAAATCAGGCTAGATCCAATATGGGCTTGAAATAGAGGACGTGGGCTTGCAATGGGGGAGGACAGACATCGCAAAGATGAATCTCTGTGAGGTGAAGGCACGCTCAGGCGTATTGTTGGCTAAAGTAGGCCTCCTTTATGTCTGACTGACAGCAAAGTCATCATGGAGAAGACAGCGCCACTGGTTTGACCCAGAGCTGGAACACACATCAAACACACAGTCACTGACGTGGCAGTATGACAAAATCATTTTGGGTCACACAAGTTACAGACAGACACACACAAAGGAGCCGGACAGTTTGAAAAGCGCAGACACGGTAACAGCACACAGCAGAGAGGCATGATCATGGGCACCATGACGGGAGTGCAGCGTTACGGATGCTATATGTAAGTACACCATTTACCACAATGTAGATGTTTCAGGTTCGAAAGTTGAAGGAGGAGGTCAAGGTTTGTTTGAAGTGTGTAGGAAAAAGAAGAACAATCTTGAATATGCATGAGGAGTACAAGTACAGACTGCAAGAACATCTAATTCCTTATGATATTTTATATTTACATGTATACATATTTATAAGGTAAAGTTATATAACCTATGCAATATTGTACGTGCTGGGAGTGAGTCTCCCAGTTGACTTTTTTCCTTCAGATACATTTGTATAGACACAACGTCTGATGCATAATCACCTGGGGATTGTCATGTTTTACGAAAATGTGTGTTTTCGAATAAAGAGTAAACACAGCTTTTAGCTAAACAATGTGTTTAGGAATGTTGGAGAATGAGGCTAACAGGGCAGTTTGTTTGAGTGTGGAAGTAGGACACATCCCGCCTCCAGCTCGGCTTCATGACATTTGAATACAAACGTAACTAGTGTGTGTATTTTGTCGACATGTTTGCTTGTAGTAAGTGTGTGTGTGTGTGTGTGTGGCTCATGGTGTGTGCTTATAAACAATTTTCAATTTTAAGTGTAAAAAAACATAAAGGTGAATAACATCATGCTTATTTTTTTGTATGGAATCTATTAATTTATTTAAAAATATATAAAAAATGCATACACAGTGACTTAATTACACATTTTCTGTGATGAGCATGTTTTTAATTTCTGATTTAAAATTTATTTTGGTATTTTTGGGAGGAATCAAAGCCATGTGTGGCATCAACATTTATTTCAAATCAGATAATTTGGTAAAATGTCATGCAGTTCGACTCTTCAAAAACAGATAATGAATTACTCTGAAAAATATATTTCGAAACTTTTTAGAAAATAATGATTAAGATAAGGTTCACCTAAAAAAGGAAAGTTTTCTGAAAATGTACTCACACTCGGGACATCTGAGATGTAGATGAGTTTGTTTTTTCATCAGATTTGCAGAAACGCAGCATTGCATCACTTGCTCATTAATGGATCCTCTGCAGTGAATGGGTGCCGTGAGAATGAGAGTCCAAACAGCTGATAAAAACATCACAATAATCCACAAGTAAATCCACACCACTCCAGTCCATCAATTAACAACTTGTGAAGAGAAAAGCTGCGTTTATAACAAAAAAAATTCTGTCATTAAGATGTTTTTAACTTGAAACCATTGCCTTGAGTCCTCTATCCATAATATTGCTTTCTCCAGTGAATCAGGAGAGAAATATGCACAGATGAAGCATTGTTTACAAGCAAAAATTGCCCAAAGCAGATCTAAACAAATATGCAGATGGATTTTGATGTGAGAGGAGAACAGGGGATGGATTTTTGTACTGCAGGAAGCCTTATTATGGATTATAGACCCATATTTTGGCCAGAAGTAACAGTTTAGAGTTAAATCATCTTCTTAATGATGGATTTGTTTCTTACAAACATGCATCTTTTCACTTTACAAGACGTTAACTGATGGATTGGAGTGGCGTGGATTACTTGTGGATTATTGTGATGTATTTATCAGCTGTTTGGACTCTCATTCTGACGGCACCCATTCACTGCAGAGGATCCATTGGTGAGCAAGTGATGTAATGATACATTCCTCCAAATCAGTCTTCTTTTTTTTTACACTATCATGTATTTTGCTATTGGAACCATAAATATATAATGTATACATTCCATTCACGTCTATGAAAGTTGATCCAACTATGACGAATTCTGCCTCAGAAACTTCAGGTTCCATTGTTCAAAAAGGTAAAAGTTTTTCAAAACAATGTGAAACCACCATGAATACGAAGAGTACATTGGCATGTTTTAAACTAGTTTTTAAAGATTTTTCTAGTGCTGTCAAACGATTATTTGTGATTAATCGCATCCAAAATAAAAGTTTTTGTTTACATAGTATATGTGTGTGTACTGTGTATATTTATTATGTATATATAAATACACACACATACAGTATATATTTTGAAAATATTTACATGTATATTTTTATATTCATATAATTTATATTATATATAAATATATTTATTATATAAACGTAACATATTTTTCTTAAATATATACATGCATGTGTTTGTATTTATATATAGCCTACATAATAAATATACACAGTACACACACATATACTATGTAAATGAAAACTTTTATTTTGGATGCGATTAATCGTGATTAATCGTTTGACAGCACTAGACTTTTCCTTTTCTTTATCGCACACACTCTTATTTGTCATTGACCCACAAATCTTCTCTCAGTCTCATGCACACACACACAAACTCTTGCTGAATAGAAACCCAAATGATTGATCACCAGCTCAGGTCCGGTGTTGTACGAGAGGATATAGTATTTATCTGTTGGACTCTCACTTTGTCTGTGTCCGTCTAATAGTTTTCAGTTTCTTGCTGACTTCGAGCAAATGTGCTGTTCTCAATCATACACCAAAGCCGGTCTCCACTGGACCGAACAACCATAAAAGGACCGGGTCTGGCTGGGCTTATCCTTGACCATCAACGTTAACTACTATAATGATTTCCAATTATAGAGTTCTGTTGTGGAGCTAATGTATTAAATTAGGTATGCAGTTAGATTAGATTTTTGCTAGCGTTGTGTTTTTGTAAAGCCTCGTGTGGGTTGAACGTTAGCAAACGTGTAACTTAATTTTCACAGGCTGTGAGGCAACTGCAGTGGGCAATGGAGATACAGTATTACACAACGTCATCAAAGAAGCAGATGAAGACGTGCACTTTGCAGATGCTTTGATCCAAGCGGTCTGCGTTCAGTAACATTTTATGCTACATTTCACTTCAGGCCAATTTTTAAGGCGTTAAAAGCACTGTAAGCAAAATAAAGTGAAATATCTTTATTGCAAGAGAAGGATTTTGCTCATTTAGTAGGCTAATGTGTGAAGAACTAACATCTTACAAACGCTCACATTCACTTTGCAGATACTCTGATAAAAACGGTGTGCTTTCAGTTACGATTTCATGCTACATTTCACTCCGTGGCCCTTTTTGAGGTGTTACAACCGCTGTAAGTAAAATAAAATGAAACTGAAGTGAAATATATTTGTTGAAAGAAAAGAGTTGTTTTGTAGGCTAATGGCTTAAGTCGTACTTTTTTAAGAAACTCTCATGCCTGCTTTGCGGATGCTTTGATCAAAACTGTCTGCGTAAGGTTGCTAAGAAATATTTCATGCTGTTTCACTTCAAGCCTCTTTTTAAGAGATTATTGAAAGCACCATTAGCAAGATAAATTAAAATATCCATGTTGAAAGAGAAAAATTTAGCTTATTTAGTAGGCTAATGGCTAAATTAGCCGTCTCACCCCTTACGGAAATGGACAGGCTATGTACATGTTGATAATATATATGATGATTTTGTATATGATATTATACGTAACAACAATAATATGTCAAAAATAAATTTTTACTTTATTAAAACAGCATATACAAAAAAAATCTGTATGTTTACAATATTTTTTTAAATGCATATCTATCTTTTATATTTACTTATATAATATTAACATGTATTTATGGGTTTTAGGATGGATATACATGTACATGACATATATGTCCAAAAATATATATATATCTACATATGATATTATATTTATATTTTACTTTATTTCAGCTTCATTTCAATTAACAAAAATTATTTTTAATTGTTTTATCCTCATGTAGTTTGCTCATGCTTTGATCAAAATGGTCTGCGATGAGTTACAAAGGGACATTTCATGCTGTGTCACTTCAGTCCTTTTTCGCAGTGTTAAAACCATAAGAAAAAATATTTCTAATACTAAATTTAGCCACACTATATTGAAATATATTTGTTGACAGATTTAGCTAGTAGTAGGTTACTAAGTAGTAAATATCTCTTGCATGCTTTGCAGATCTTTTGATTAAAATAGTCTTTGTGCAGTTAAGGAACATTTTCTATTAAGTTTCAAGCCTCTTTCTGAGCTGTTTAAGGGATATTTTTGGTTAGAAAACACATTTTGCTTGTTTCTTTGAGTAACCAGCAAACATGTTTTACAACATAATCAAACATGTAACCATTTTGCAAACTCTTACACGTATTTTGCTGATGCTGTGCTCAAATCGCTAAGCTTTTGATTACAAATCTAACGCTACATTTTGCTTCAGGCCCTTTTCCATTGCACGAAAAGCAAGATAAGCTAAATAAATATTTGTTGAATGTGTCAGATTTTGCTTGTTTAGCAGGCTAACCATCGAATATCTGAATTGGCGGCGTAAAATACCATGAAATGTGAGCTTTTAGCTTCTTCATTTTTTCTTGGAGAACTGCTCCTACATCCCAGCCGTGGAGAATTCAGCTCATTATTGGTTAAAAATAACCGAGCTGAAATCCTAGTCTGTCAGGTTAGCAAAGAAAAGAGGAGGAGAGTGAGGAAGATTAAAGCTACGCTCGGCGGATGACTCACCTCACGGCACACTGGGAAAAATCACTGCGACAGCGCTGAAGTGTGACACCAAGTGTGTATTTAAAGAGAAAAAAGAGTGTATGTGTGGGTTTACGCATGCACAAGCGAATGAAGTGTTGTTGTTTGAATATGTTGCTGCGTTTGCACTGTTTGAGTTGTGTGGGTGTGTGTATGTGTGTCGGGACGGGCGAATCGCACGCTCCCATGTGCATATGTTGGAACCTCCCTCTCTTGTGTCTCTAAGTGTGTCCTTTCTCGTGGTGCAGTGAGCTCATGTGTGAAGGACCGCCTTATTTTTTTACCTCATTTCTCCTCTTTGTTCACTTGCGAAAAGTCATAAATCACACCGCCCCAGCTGGAGAGGGTTCTTGCGGCTCGGGTCCAACTCTCCCTCCTTGGGGAACGAGCTTTGAATCTTATAACCCGTTCCTGGACCCACATTTTTCTGTTTGTGGAAAACCAAAGAAGGAGGGCACTACTAACTTGTCCTATTTCATGGACACACTCTCCACATCACGCTGGTGTGGCTGCTGCCACGCTGGGCTTGGGGAAGAAAGGTCCTTGACCAACTTAGATTGGTGGGCATCCTAAAATAGATCTGTGAATGTTTGAATTTGTGTCCTATATAGAGGGAATGAGACGCTGTCCCATACAAATGAGTGTTGGGAGAAGGCCTGTCTTATGTGTTGAATATTCATGATGCATTTTGCTGGCCATTTGCAATTAAGCGGCATTGTAAATATTGCTAGATGTTTGTTAAGGGCTGTTTATACAGTTTTAAAAATTCTATTAATTCTATAAGAAGTGAGATGTCCACACCACAGACATCCACCTTATTTTTCAACACAAAACTATGCTATTTTTTGTGAATGTGTGAGACTTTCGATTCATTAGCCACTATAGGTAAATAACTACAAGAATTACGGAGTGCGGTTAACGGTAAAACTATTTGTGCTACAAAGGAGTGTGTTAATGAATTATGTTAATGAATTCAAATAATATTTATACCAGTCTGTATATCGAGCATCATAATGGACTATTTTTGTCCAAATAAAATAACTGGAAGCAAATTTCACCTTAAGTTAAAAATGGCCACCCTCGCGCTAAAAAAGATGAATAAAAATAATGAGAGGAACCAAACCAATGTGATGCCAGGTGCGACCCAAGTGTTTTTTGCTAGTTTCAGTCTGATGCAGTTATCATTTTCACGTCCAGTGCCACGTTGTTTAAATAGCAACCCCTTTGGACCATACCTCTGGCAAGCCAACCGTTTTTTGTGTCGTTAAACTAGTAAAAGTAGATTCGGACATGACCTAAACGCACCTGCGCCTTGCGCTTTAGACCATGCGCTTAGATCGTTAAAATAGGGCCCTGGCAGTTTAAATGAATTGATTCAAATGAGTCGACTCAAGTCAAGGGATCAAGTGATTCATTTGTGCCATCATTCAAAATGTTCACCTTTTTTGTGTGGTGTTTTTCAAATATTTAAATATATTAGTAAAAAATCTATCTATTAAATATCTATAAAAATCGGTGCATATAATTTCCAAAGATTCATTATTTTTCTTTCACATAGCTAAACAATTGTGGAAAACATGCCTCGATTTTTTTTAAATTCAGACTTGTATTTCATTCAAAACAATTGCCTATATAGCTGCTCATCAAAAGATTTTTGGCAGCTTTAGCCTACAGTTTGTAGTCATACATCAGAAAGGGTTAACTAAAGAAGGGCAAGTTCACCCTGTCTGGTGTATGTGTGTGTGTGTGTGTGACTCGTGGGATTAACGTGAGACGTATGTGAGTGTGATATTATGGTTCTGCAGTAAAAAGTGTGCCACGCTCAAGATGCATTAGACCACCTGACAGCAGAAACAGCATGCATATCCTTTTATCCAGTTTCTTCAGTAGCACCAATGCAGAATTTTACACAGCATGTCATTCTTTTTTGTAGAATATCAGTAGATCAATTGCACAAATGCCCTGTTTACAAAGTGATCCAATACATTTGCTAACTTCTTATATACTGTATATACACCATACTGCATATGTCAAATATGTTTTAAAGGTTTTGTGTGAATTCCAGCAGTTCAAATAATTTGTGATGAAAGAAATTTCCATACGCCAGCAAGCTGTCAACAGCTGTGTTATGAATTTCAGTCACTAAAGAGCACAGAGTTGTATGAAAACTTCATTTGCCTTTATCTATTTATTCTTTGTCTTCATTCAGCTGTCATTGTTTGAATGCAAGCCCATTTTCTGAATGTCACAGACAAAAAAATGTAATTATTCTTTAATAATTGTAGATGAAGCACTGGTGCACTGGTGCACCGCTAGAGACGTCACTACCGTAATTACAATCTACCTCCACAAGATTCAGCACCTACTCTTTGTGTTCCTTCTAGCCCATTATTCTGCACATACCCACCACAATCAATGTTGCACATTACATCAAAAATAAGAGTTTCTTAAGAACTGGGCAATCTAACTTGTGTGTGTAAAGCTGTTTATATCCTGACAGTCTAAGCATCATTGCAGTCGTGTCCAAGAATAGAATCTGGTTAACTCAAAATGGGAATCACTGCAAATTAGCTCTGCACCACCAGCCCAATCTGAGGCTGGCTGAAAAGCAAATTATTCCCCAAACAGAATTTGGCCAAATTGAACGACCCACACTGAAATCAAATGAAGCAGGCTACATTCTCTCTGGTTAATTGTGAGCTACAGAATGAGTGGATGTTGAATGGGTGTGTATTGCAATGCCACGACTGCTCTCCAGATATTATGTTTCTAGATTTCTTTTGCATTTGCCTAATCACTACGAATGAGGGAAATCTTCATCTGAAAAATGTGTTCAGTGACTACATTTAGATGTTTATTTTTAATGAATGAGGAGCTGCAGATTGCATCATGTTACTGTAACTGAATCAAAATAAATTAGTAAATAAAAAAATCTTACAACACAATTAAACCAACAACAATAATAAATTCGAATAATAATAAAATTAATTACAAAATATTTGTTTATTTGTCACATTTGTCATATTGTAAATATTTTTGTTACATAAATTATGAAATGCAGTGTTTAAAAGGATCGGAAAGTCTGATTTTTTTTATAGTATGTTTTTATATTTATCTAAATAAAAAGTTCTAAAATTCTGTTTGGATGAGCCGTGTTTGTAAAACTGCCTTAAAATTAATTGAATTGTATATTAATGTGTCTACTACATAATCACCTTCTGTATTATTTGGTGGAATAATTATTTATTGAGATTATCATTATTAAGAAATATATTTTTTTACTTTATTAATAATAATAATTGAATTTATCTTTGAATTGTTTATTAGTTAAATTTATTGATTATTTTGAATTTGTATTATATGCATTCATTATTTAAAGTATAATAATTACTTTTTATTATTATTATTATTTTTACAATAAAAATCTAACTGCTTTTGAACATCGGTTTGTTTTACGTTGCTGTTGCTGATGTAATATAAAAGCCACTCGAGGCCAAGCATTACAGTGAATTTACCACAGTTACAGGGGTTATGGCCATTCTGCATCACATTGTGCCAACAACACTGTAAGGCATGGCCTCTTGTGGCTTACTGCTTTATGAAACCCTACAGTGTTTGACCACTATGAGAGAGCATTTCATTTCAGTTGTAGTGGGATGGTCCGTTCGAGCACCTTGGCACAGTTTTGTGAAAGTCATTGTGCTCAAGTGCTATATATATTTAGAGCACATATTAAAATAATTTTTGCAATAAAAATGCAATAAATCTAAATAATATGGATGTAAGAGATATTTAAAAAGCAGTGGACACAATAATGGATGCTTTTAATGTGTAGTTTTAATACGTAGATGCTTTTACAATGTAGTTCAATACATTTTTCCTTGTTTACTTTCATTTACTTTTATTTTAAAGTTAAATGTTATTTTAAATAATTGTAATAGTCACGCCGAAGTTGTTAGTTATGTTCCTACCTTAACTGTAGCTTACAGTATTTAACATTTAAAGGTATAGTACACCTATATTACAAAAAATAAATAAATAAATAATAAATAAAAAAAAACTTTTACACGCCCTCATGCCATTTCAAACCCATATTGACTTTCTGTTTTTGTGGGACACAAGAATACAAATGTCCTGGTTGTCCTGGTGTGTGATAAAAATGATGACTGAAGATGTCAAGCCTCAAAAGGACACGAAACAGTATTCTTTGTGAACTATATAAGTCTTCTAAAAGCAACAATTATTCATTTATATTATTTATCGGATGTTTTGAAATTTCATTCAAAAAGTAACTTTTCATAATGTTGCTGAAACATTGGAATAGTCACACATAAATAGTCACATGGACTACTTTTATGGCAATTTTGCATTGCTTTTGAAGCTCAAAAGCACAAGTATATGGAAATCTGTTTCCGCTACTTAATAAAAACTGAAAAGGTAATTGCGACTTTTTATCTCACACTTCTGACTTTTTTTCAGTTGCAAGTTTACGTCTCACAATTCTAACTTTATAACTCACATGTGCGAGTTTATATCACTCTTCGCAGGGATTTAGATTGACAGGTGATCAGACCAATCATAATGCTGAATCTGCCATTTTTGTCTGACAAACAAACCAAACAGGAGATTAAAGTCGGTGGACCTAAACTTGGAACCTGAACTTGAAAATTGTGTGTATTATTATTATTATTATTATTTATCGATTAGTTGGCCGATTTTTTATTTATTTTTTTTTAAATTAATCGATTAATCGGATGGAGGGGAAAAAAAGTTAAATTTTCTTCTTCTTCTTTTATTTTATTGACAAAAACACTTCCACATTCTGCCCAATGTCCTTCAAACAAACGTGTCAACTGAATGCTATGAAAATATACAGTGCTTAAGAATTTATTAGACCAAGTGTCATAATAAAGAGAAAACACAAATATTTTAGGAATCTGTCAAAGAATTGTTTAAATCTAAAAATGTTATTGTCATTTATTGGGAAAATAACAAACTGAAACAACAAAATTTTTATTCACATAAAAAAAAAAAATAGCCTCCTGCCTTTCATAACAGCATGCATTCTTGCGGGCATTGTTTAGCTACTTATTGACTGTAATTGGGTATCTGAAAAAAATCTTTCATATGCTGATTGAACTGAGGCGCTACAGCAATCTGTCACAACGTGTCGAAGAGCCACAAAATGGTATTTAGTGTTTGAATTTCAGCAAAAAAAATTATAACATTTGAAAGTGGATACTTTGTTTCATACCAAAAGTAACCTGATCTGTCTTGTCTGTCAGCGCGTTTTCAGTTTCCTCTTTGCTCTGTGATGTATTTTTCACTGCGTGAGAACATGATGTGTGGCGTGAGAGTGGAATGGCTTGTCGGACATAGGGGGGCAGGTCTTTGCGAAGGGTCAATTCTGACTTTATAACTCGCAATTGCAAAAAAAGAGTCAAAATTGTGAGATAACAGAAAAAAAATAAGAATTGTAAGATAAAAAGTCGTAATTACCTTTTTTTGGAGGAAAGAAACAAACAAATAAACAACTGCAAAATGTTAACTCTGTGGAAAAAACAATTGTGAGAATTGCGAGAAGCCACCTCTGTGTCCAGGGGCGTAAATTTCATTTAACAGTATGGGGAGACAATAAACATAAAATTTCTCAAGAGCAATTTTTGAAGGGGACACAAATAATATAGCCAAAATTGTACTTGTAAGGATAGATATGTGTACACAGCATGTGTAAACAGCATTACAGTGAATATATATGATTATATATGATTATGTTTATACCACGCGGTCATATTATAATTATTATTTTGCGTCCTCCATAGTATAAAAAAACACACACACACACACTTGACCCTCTATCAATTGCATATTTATTCTCTAACTGCTAGCTTTTCTTGAAAAACTAACACTAGCTTTCTTTTCTATACTCTATCTACTTGTTTTCTTTAAAAATAAATAAATAAATAAATAAATAAAACCTTGCTATGTGTACTGCATTAGGCTAACCGAGACTTGTCATAGCTCTTGCATGTTGTTGCTCTTTTGTTGGTTTTGATTGCTTCTATTGTCCTCTTTTGTAAGTCGCTTTGGATAAAAACGTCTGCTAAATTATTAAATGTAAATGTATTTTAGGTTTCGTCTGTCTCTTTAGATATTCAACCGCATAAAGCCCACTGATCTGCCACTTAACATCATATTGAGCAAAACCCAACACATTTTTCTACACAGGTCTACAATATTAGCCTAATATCAGTTCACACACAGGCTTATCACCTTGTTAGTTGTAGTGGGTGACAAGCTATAACTTTATAATCGCTCATAGAAAATATATCGGATATCATAATTTTTTTGTCATGACTACTTTATTAATGATCCAGCATCATCTGTATTAAAGAGAAAGAATAATGTCACCCGATGTTTAAAGAGAATAAAATAGCTTTGACAGCCTAAGTTACTTACACATAACTACTGAGGAACTTTGCCTTCTCCCACCGGACTCGTGTTTGTGTATCGGTAAAGGAGGAAAGCAGGCAGTGGACCAAACCACTGTGAGGCAAGGGAGGGAAAATCAAAACATTTCTGAGCTTATTTTGTTTGACTACTTACACAATTATTTTAAGTATACATCCATTATATTATTTTCAATACACAGAGTCGCTTGTAATGATATTTTTAGGGGGGACAACCCTCAGATGGGGGGGTCCTGTTCCATTTACACCTATGTCTGTGTCCACACTACATAACCAAAAACGCATATCACCTGACCATTCAGGTACAACAATGAGCATGACCTTATTGTTTACACGGTCGTCAAGGATACGCAGAGCGAATTGTGGGCAGCCACGTCATCCTTTTCAAAAGTCGGTGGTTTTCAAACTAAAACTGGATCTGCAGCACTTTCAAAAGTCTGTTTTTGAGTGTCGAAAACGCCGGAGTGGTATAAACGAACCATAGCAAAGGTTATGCCTATTTAAAATTAAAACGCACAAGTGTAAACGTAGCCTTAATCTTTGTGTGTTTATATCTCACAGCTTTTATTTCCAGAATTCCAAATTGTAAGACAAAAACTAGCAATTACCTTTATCTAGTTTTTTTATTATTATTATTCTGAGGCGGAAACGAGGTTGATTAAATGATGACAGGATTTTAATTTTTGGGTGAACTGTCCCTTTAAGCCACCCCCTCCAACTCCAAACACACACACACACACACCTACACAGACTCCCCTAGCTACCTCACGCACGGACGCGTGGACGCTGCAGCGCGTGAGAGAGCGAGAGAGAGCGAGAGAGAGAGAGAGAGAGAGAGAGAGATAGAGAGAGAGAGAGAGAGAGCGTTCTAAGCAAAGTGGCAGCACGCACGCTCGTGGCGGGAAAAGAATGCCCATCTCGTGACTAATAAGGAATGGATTGGCGCGCTTTCTGCTCTTAGAGGTAACAGGAGCAGACTCATTGTGGTGATGGGCGGCAGCGGCGTGCTCCCTCGCGGGGAGTGTTTTCACTCTCAGTGCTGCTGGAAATGGCGCTGTGATGTTCAACAAGGAAGACGCAGTTGAAGCCGATGCCAGGGAGAAGGAGGAGAGAATAAATAGTTATTATTAGTAGTACCTGCGCTTCTGGTGCGGATTTTTGTGTTTCAAAAAAGCGGTGAACAGTACCATGGTGAATTACCAGAAATACATTACTGTAATGCAGCTGGCTCTAGGGGTGACTGCCATCAACAGAGAGCGTAGCCTGCCTCCCAGAAAACATATGTGGTGAGTATTTATATATATGTGGATGTGTGAGGGGCTATCGGCACTGCAGTGTACGTTTTACTTTTTATCCATGTTAAATGTCTCTATTTCAGTCTCATCGGCGGCAGTGCGAGCAAAGTTTGAGTTCATAAGCTCTTTAGCGTGTCATTTCATTCATGATTCACTCTATGTTACTACAAACCCAAACATGTCGCATCATTCATGTGTATGTCTACTATGTGCAATTTTCTTAAATGAAATAAAAAGTTAAGGCATGGACGTGTGTTTCTTTGCATTGATTTGTGTGTTTCTGTCATTGTCACTGTGTGCATGTTTGTTTTTTGTGCAAGTTTCTCATTCATTTCCATTCATAATGGTCACTCCTCCAGGATTACTACTTCTGTGGTTCTTGTAATGACTTAAGGATTACACTTTGACTTGAATAGATGACACAAGATGTTAATTAACATGTATTGGCCGCTATCTCCAATGTCGGGTCAGAAGGTTTTTCTGTTTTCACAAGGTCAACACGTACCAAACGTTTCCTCTCAATAGGTTTCCAATCAGACTCGGACCTTCTTGGTTATTGATTAGAGGTTTTCGTTAACCTCTTTCATTAACCTCAACCCTCTTTGGACCACAATGTTTTGTTTTTTTTTCTCCATGTTTGAGCTAGATGTAATCACATCCCTGATAGCACAAGTACATCTCAGAGACGTCTATTTGACGTCTGCATTTACATCTGCAAGACGTATTTTTTAGAGCGTTTGCTTATCTGCAATACGTCTATAGGACGTTTCCTTTTAGATGTCTTTAAGATGTTTATGATTTAGAATGTATGTAAAACTGACATCTGAAAGACGTCTGTCAGACGTTTGTAGACAGCAGATGCTTTCCAGATCAAGAGATCTTTAACAGACATCTAGCAGACGTACGTGTGCTATCTGGGATTTCATTCTCATAATTACCATATTTCACAGTGTCATCCTCATACTCCTTTTTATTACTTTGCAGGCTTGAAATAAACAGGAAATTGTGGCCTTCAGGGCATATTGTGGTGAGGCTCATATAAAACATCTATTTTAGATTGAGAAATGTTGATTTGTCGTTGGGACTCACGGTTTTTTAAGCGAGTTTTCTGGGCTCAGCAGGTCTGTAGGCCAAACTTCACCTCATAATCGACTGCTACTATGAGGTTAATAGGGCAAAAAGATTCTCAGAGGCTTTTGAAATTACATGCTTTGGAATCAAAGGAAACAGTGCAAGATCAAAAGTAGTCTAATGATGAAAAACGTGCAATTAGCATAACAAATGCCAGGCCTTTGTTGTTATAATTGCTCTGGAAAAAGAAAAATTGTCAGATGTTGTCCTTAAAGTGCTTTTATAAGAAAAGTTCTGTTTGCAGATGGTCGGCCTGTAATGATTCAACAGCCGTAGGCATTTTATGCCCCTTGGGGTCAGCAAAGGCTGCTAATTTGAGTGTTGCATGCTGGGTAATTCATTTGTAACTAATTAGGAGCAAGTTGTGAGTACCCAGATTTTTCATCTTGTTTTCATTGTCATTAAAAGTACCTCAGGCTCTCGTAGCAGCCAGTTAGGTTTATTTTGTAAGATTTTCCCTTTAAACAGAGTAGAGCAGTAGCGCAATAGTTGACCCTTAAAGGAGAACCGAAGCCATGGTGTTCTGTACTACGAGGGGCCACGTGTGCTACAACATCAAAGCGGCGAATCAACCAAGCAAGCGAATGTAATTTACAATCGAGATAACACGACAAGCTCCAAATAACTAGAAAACTTGCCAAATCCAAAATGATGATGAGGCATCTTAAACCCCGAGAGACGTTCTTGCGATGCAATGTTTGGATGGTGGTGCTCAGCTCGTTTGAGTAACGATTAACTATTCATGGATTTTGAAACATGACATCCTGCTGTTTACAGGAACGTTCTCACCTCACAGCTGTAGTGGGATTTGTGGCACATGTAAACAAAAGTAGCATCACAGTAAATTAGAACAATAACATGTCAAGAACAAGTCCAGGTCACATTTCACCCCAATATCAAAAGAAAAAAAAAAATATTTGAATATGTTCTCTGGACAATTCTCTTTACTGCAATAAGTGCCTTAAAAATCATTCTACAATGACATTTACATTTTGGCATTTAAACTGATTCTTTTATCCAAAGCGACTTACAAAAGGGATAAGAATATTCTCAATATTCTTAACTGTAAAAATACTTTAAGGATTAATTCATCCAAAAATTTTCTGAAAATGTACTCAACCTGCAAGCCCGCCAAGATGTAACTGAGTTTGTTTCATCATGAGGAACAGATTTTGAGAATTGTAGCATTACATCACTTGCTCATCAATGGATCCTCTGCAGTGAATGGGTGCCGTCAGAATGAGAGTCCAAACATCTGATAAAACATCACGATCCACAAGTAATCCACACCACTCCTGTCCAGCAATGAACGCTCCGTGAAGCGAAAATCTGCGTGTTTATAAAAAACAATCCTGCAAGATGTTTTTAACTTAAAATAGTGCTGTCAAACGATTAATCGCGATTAATCGCATCCAAAATAAAAGTTTTTGTTTACATAATGTGTATACTGTGTATATTTATTATGTATATATGAATACAAACATATACATGTATATATTTAAGAAAAATATGTTGTTTATATATTAAATATATTTATATATAATATATAAGAATATGAATATATGTATAAATAAGTAAATATTTTCAAAATATGTATTGTAGGTGTGTGTATTTATATACACATAATAAATATACACATACATATATAATGTAAACAAAAACTTTTATTTTGGATGCGATTAATCGTTTGACAGCACTAACTTAAAACCATCACTTCAGACTAGAATTCATACTTTATCTGTAATACTGCTGTCTCTAGTGAAAAAGTCATCTGAATCAGGAGAGAAATATGAACAGATCAAGCACCGTTTACAAGCAAAAACAGACCTAAACAAATATGTTGTGGATTTTCATGTGAGAGGAGAACAGAAGATGGACTTTTTTCACTGGAGGAAGTGTTATTATGGATTATGGACTCATATTTTGGCCAGATGCAACGGTATAAAATTAAACCGTAATGAGGGATTTTTTTCAAATAAACAGCTTTTCACATCACAAGACGTTAATTGATGGACAGGAGTGGTGTGGATTACTTGTGGATTATTGTGATGTATTTATCAGCTGTTTGGACTCTCATTCTGATGGCACCCATTCACTGCAGAGGATCCATTGATGAGCAAGTGATGGAATGTTAAATTTCTCAAAATCTGTTTTGATGAAGAAACAAACCCATTTTGGATGGCCTGATGGTGAATAAATGTTCATTTTGGGTGAACTATTCCTTTAATCATTGTGTGTATGATTTTTTTTTAATTATATAAAATTGGTCATCTAATGAATTTTAAATAACATGTATTTTAAGGTATTTTTAACATTATGGTAATTAGATTGATTGGAATTTTGCTTGCAATTATGGTAATGAGAACTGGGGAGGGAAAAATGGAAAATAGGCCTCATTTCCATTTTCATGTGCGATAACTGAATGTCTTCAAATCCTTGTTTTTTTTTTTTTTTCTTTTGATTTTGGTGTTAAATGTAACCCATACATGTTCTTGACAGTTTGACAGTGGATATCACATTTTTCCTACTTACTATAAAGGATTCTTATTACTATAAAAATACTGTTATGCAATAAGTTTGTTTATACGTTTTCGCATTATAGTAATGAAAATGAGATTTTTTTCCCCTTAAGATCGTGCAAACTGTGGAAGAAAATGTGCTTAATATACTTAAACATAATGTCACAATGCAATACATCGAAATTGTACTAAAAAAAAGACTTTATATTCATTGTTCCTTTGATGTTTGGGGTGAAATGTTACCTAGATATATTCTTAACAGTCATTAATTGCTGGAAAAATTATGGATATCATATTTTGCATACTTTCATAGTATAAAGGAGCATTCACAGTACTAGAGACTCTGAAATCTGACCAGAGGATGCATAAGAATTTCTCGCCTTTGAGAGTTGCTACATTCGATTTGTTCCTAGGTGAGCCTCCTGGCCTGTGGTTAAATATCTGTCCATTTTCACCCAGAAGACTTCAGGATCAATCCAGGAAAAGAGGTAAAAGGAGAATCATAGTGGAGATGAGTTCTCATGAGGCAAGTGAAGATTGCTTAAAAGGGCCCTTGTGGACAATAATGGACAGGCAACATGCTTCGTTTTTTTTGCTGTATGTGATATCAAACGATTGACTCAAATATGAAACATATCTAGTACCTGGATCAGTTGACTCTGTGGGACGTGACTGTAATAAACCCTGTCTCATTTGTCTTTGATCAAAGGAAATGTCAGATGCCTCTACAATCATGAAGACAAATGGTCCATCAGGGCTCTTCATTTCTGGCCACCTTTAGCGTTCATTACCAGTGATTTAACAGAAATGCCTTTTCTAAACCCTCAGTTTCGGCCGTGATGAGCAGAAAAAGAGAAGTTCTGAGAACGATGTCTGTTCCCAG
Organism: Spinibarbus caldwelli; assembly: GCA_039654775.1. Lineage (NCBI taxonomy): Eukaryota > Metazoa > Chordata > Actinopteri > Cypriniformes > Cyprinidae > Spinibarbus > Spinibarbus caldwelli. The sequence goes on along the minus strand of CM077264.1, from coordinate 19,053,207 downwards.
TCCTGGAAACACAGCAGATGGTCTTCTTCCCCCGCAGTTGTACAAACTATTCCAGAGCTTAGCTTTAACCTGGCGTAATAAAATAGACGGCAGTTGCCCACCCCGAGGCCTCTTCACACGTGTTTTTTAGCATTTACACACTCTTTTAAACGTGAGCCGGGTGTGTGTTTGACTGACGGAAGCCACAGAGTTCAGAAGAAGCGTCTAGGTCACGTTTCATGCTAATCTCTGGGTTTCCCCTCACAGTTTTCGCCCCTCCTTTCCAGTAGACAAATAGAGCACTGATTGAGACTCTCTGTAAGTACTTCTCCTCCATCAAGCCAAATAAACGTCTTTGCCTTCCACTTTCATCCCCATCCAAAGTGATTATTTACTTCATTAGCAGTTGACGGTCGTAAAGCAAAAGCCTGCTAATAGAAAACCCTCTCTAGTAGAAATTTCACGTTCAGCCCGGGCTGAATACACACAACTGCATTTGTTCCTGGCTCTCGCTGTGGTGCCCTTAGGCCATTCTGTGCTGGCCGAAGAGAAAATCATATTAACTTTTGTGAAAATGGCAGCAAAGATAATGTTGATGGCAGTCATTGATGGTAGCGTAGTGGTCAGCATTGTGTATTTGTGTCTAAACCGTTCTACTGACTTGAGGGCCAATGTTAACGTGGATATTGACTTGCTGATCAAGCGGTATCCTTTGCTTCTATATCTAATTGTGCCTGATAGCTTTATGAAGCACATAGGAAGAAGTTAGGAACGAACGGACTACCCAAGTTGATTATAGACTTTTTGTAGGCTTTTGTTTGTGGCTGTAACAGCGCTAAGCATCTTGTTTGGACTGCAAAATTAGCTGGACACTATATAGTAGTATATGGCTGCGTCTGAAAGCTTAGGTAGCTGACTTACTTCTCGCTGGCCTAACAGACAATGGGCCAGTTTTACTAATGCCTTTTGGTGTTAAAATTGAACTGTCAGGTTTTACTAAAGACGCGCAGTGATCAATTAGCGCCGAAAAGGTGTGGACACAGTTATTTTTGTGCCTGACCTTACTTAATATGCATTTGTAGGAGTTTCCCTTTCAGATGCAAAATTTATGGGAGGAGAGTATTAAAATGAATCATGCAATGCGTTTTATTAACGTTTGCACTCGTCAAATTACTAGCATTTGCGCCATTATTTAACGCCCCAAAAAACATGTCTTAAACTATTTTGCGCTTGAGATGGCTGCAATTATTGTTGCTAGTAGGAGGCACTGCAGAGAACAGAGACCGCGTGGTAGAAGGGAGAGGATTTTTTCAACATGTATTAATTTATTTGGAATGCCAGAAGAACACATTATGCGAACATATCATTTGCCAAGCCATGATATTTTTAAATTGTTTCAGGAAATAAAAGACGACTTGGAACCCTCAACTAGGAGTCACGCAATACCAGGTCTATCAAAACTTCTAGCAAACCTTCATTTTTTGGCCTCCGGTTCTATTCAACGTACTGTGGCTTCTTTATTTCTTTATTCTTTATTTGCGACTACGCTAATTTGCGCTGTGCTTGGTATATTGCGTTGGCCGATATGTAAATGACATGTTGCGTCAGTGTTTTTTTATTTGCGCGGTTGTTAGTAAATCATCCGCAGAAATTTCCCCTCCCATCAGCACTGTTTTGGAATTGTGCTCTCGCGCTAATTTGGCCTTCCAAAACTGATTTCAGACAGACTTCTGAGGCAGCATAACAGTTTAATGACCTACAACAAAATAGAGACAGCTTTGGTGGTAACTAAGTGAATGTATAATTACTACAACACTAATTTCTCACTAGAATGAGAATCACGTCATTCAAAAATATAAATTTACACACTAACTGACCATCACCCACAACTTTCATACGCTATATTATTTTTTTAGCTTGGCTGTCATAGACTCAAACTCAGGTAAACCTTACTCCCCTGATCTCAAGACAGAAGGGGTTATATTGGTGCTGTGACCTGGATTGGAGTAAGGTTTAGGGGGGTGAGTGTAATGAAGACCAGCTGGTAAAAGCTGTGCGGGTAAAACCTCACTCCCCTGATCTCAAGAGGTGCACAAGCGATTGACAATAGAGGCCAGAAATGTAGGTTCGAATCCCGCGTGGAGCGAGTGAGGGGAGTACAACAGGATGGGTTATATTGGTGCCGTGACCCGGATGGGAGTGAGGTTTAGGGGGATGAGTGTAACGGAGGCCAGCTTTTTAAGTGCTGTGCAGGTAATCCTCACTCCCCTGATCTCAAGAGGTCTACTAGCGACTGCGGTCTTTAGCGTTCTTGTTAGTGCGCCTGCTTCCCATGCTTGTAACGTGAGTTCGAATCCCGCTCTGAGCGAGTGAGGGGAGTAGAACCAGAGGGGTTATGCTTGGATTTCATAGGCAGCAAAGGGTGCCTTCAAAAATCAGATTCATGAATCAGATTAAGGTATCTCAGTATACAGGATTTGACATGATCTTTAAATTCGGATGTGCCTTGTTGCCTTCCTACCCCTGTATGTTGCCTATGGAGTAGGGGTGTCCCCGACTAAGGATTTTCATAGTCGAATCGAATTTTCGAATCATGCCGATAGTCGACTGATAGTCGAATCATATGTTTGGGGGCGGGGTCAAAATACATTACCAAGAGTCAAGTCAGACATTCGACAGTCATAATTGCACAGAGAAAATGTGTAACGGACACCTCGCAGATACAAACTGGGTAAATAATATTTTATGTTTTGATTAAAAGATAGTTAACATTAAATGTCAGAGAAACCCTTAAGAATTCACAACATTTTTTACAATAGTGCTCTCATTATAACGTTATGTATATGACCGTAGTTATAACGTTCTGCATTTCTGTTTTGAGCTGCGCGCGCTGAAGATGACAAGTAGAATGAAGCATATGATAGCAGGTTTTCAATCAAGGGGATTTAACTCATTTATCTCACATAGAATACGCTTCTTTATTTATATAACATAACGTTAATATTACGACTTATAGGCTATCTGCACAAAATGCCCCGAATGCACATGAAAGCGTCTGCGCGGCTCTGAATGAACTCCTTTTGTGGACGCGTTCTTCATGCAACAACATGCAGAAACACAACTAAATACTAAAAATTCACAGAGTTTTATTATAATAGTGTTCTCATTATAATGTTATGTATATGACAGTGCCAGTCATAGTTATTAATATTCTGCATTGTTGTCCTGCTCGATAATCACTGTATAGTATTACAATGAAGCACTTTACTGTAGCGTAACTCAACCAAATGCATCTTATAAGAGATAAATAATATATACACTATATAAATAAACCAACTGAAATGTTTTGAAATCACTTGTTGTACCCTACCTGATCGAAAAAAATGAAGTTTGAGTCTTGTTAAAGATTTAAATCCCTGCCGCCAAGATGCTCCTCTGTCGGTGACGGATTAGAAAGTGAAACTTAAGTCTATAGGGGAAGTTGGATTTATTCACGCACGTTAAAATATTTATTTAAAGCTTCTTTCTTTTCAGATTCTTATTTACAGAATTATCATAACAGGCTGTATATTAACTTATTTGGAATAAAATGGCAGTTCTATGTGAAATCAGACACTGAGCACCCCCATATAGCCAAAATGGCATGATTATAACACCCCGCGAATATTCGACTGTGAGATTGGGAGTTGAATCAGGCTCCTCGAATCGAAGCATCGAATTGTCGATTATCCGGGGACACCCCTACTATGGAGGCAGCATTTTTTTTTTTAGCTTTCGGATGCAGCCAATGTCAGCATCATCAATGCTAAACACAAACTGTTCTCAGTCGTGATATTTCAATAATACACTTTGGCCTAAAACCTGAACGTGTTGCATTCTTAGCGTTGTTAGCATTACTTGTTTTCTTCTGCACCCAGTTTTCTCTTTCAGATGAACTACTTTCATTGTGGAGAAACAGTGTAAGAAAACCTTGCTGCATAAGTTATAGCTAGCTACCTGAATAATAACACTGTAGGTTTAATGGGACAATTTGAAGGTAACTCTGTTGCCCCCTTGAGTATTGGAGTCAAATTTTGGCTGGTTAGCATGAGCCAGTAGAGGCCAAAGTATACTTCATTTCTGACATGAATGCCTAGTGTATATGTACAACTCAACACAGCCTTTCAAAGTATACTCTACTTGATAGCATGCGTGAATACTGGTGCTTGACACATGTGCACTAGAAAGATTCATCCTTCTCTAGTGTCTGCGCTATTTTTCTCTAGAAGCTATGAGCAATAAAATTGTCTTTGTATTAGTTGAAACTAGAGTTGCATGCATCTCACGTCCTCGTCAACTTGGGCGTCTGTTGTCGTTGCGGCTCCAGCAGTTTGGTGTTGTTGTTGTTTCATTTTTGACTGTAAAAAAGAACCACACATACTATGCTGGTGACAAAATTTACGTCAGTTGCACTGTATGCATACGTGTGAAAACCAAAGTATACTTTGGGCTTTATACCTGATGGCAGATGTTGTTTCACGTCACAGCTCATGATAGTCGCTAATGTATGTCTATGAACGTTTTTCTGGTGCTATCAGCTAAATAGCACTGTCAAAATGTCATTTGCTTGTGAGTGAAGAAAGATTAGCATGTACAGCCAAGGTGTACATATTTCCAAATCGCATACTGTATTTTAGATAGATTGGAATGCTAACGATTAGCTTTGCATACTTGGTCTTATGGTACACATTTGTGTATCGTTTCTAGATTTAAACACTCCATATATGTGCGCACACAGCAGAAGCTTTGTCCTTGATCCTATTCCCAGATGATTCAAATGTATTTGAGGTTAACTGAAGGTGAGACCTTACAAGGTTTCCTCAGGGCAACATCAACCTCATTGTCACGCTAATGTCTTTGTCCTCTCTTTAGTCTTCCATTCTCTGCCGGTCTCGTTTAACGCTCTAAATTACAATCCAGCGGAGGCGTTTTAGACGCTTCTTCAATTCTTGTTCATTTTATGGTATTCTTCGAAACCAGAAGCTAGCAACAGCCTAGGAGGCTTCCTTAATCTATCACTTAATATGTAAATGAGGTCTCTATTCATTGGTACCCCAGTCAGTGCATTGAAACAGAAGATTTGCCGTATTGAATTTCGTTTTGCAGGGGTTTCCAACAAATCCTCTTCACAAACATGGTGCGAGAGGTTATGGTACAAGGCATTCAAATTGCCTCTTCTACTGTACAGGGACTGTCTTACATCCTAGCACAGCTACTGTAAACCATGTGCTCCAGGGGTATTATATAACCTCTCCCCAACCTCTGCAAGGTCAGGTTTCTCCTTTGTATCGCAAAGAGGCATTTGAAGGTGCACAATGTAAACCAAAAATGTAGGAAAACTGTGATTTTATTTTAGATTTTATATAGAAACACCTAACATTTCTTTTAACTACTGAAGCCATTTCTGCCCTTTTTATAAACTAGATTACCATATTATCTGCATTTAGTTTACATTATTAATAGAATGCTTTACAATTCTGTCTTTTATATTATGTTTGATTCATTTGGTTCCATGCTTTCCTGTTTTGAAACTTAACTATAGTGAATGACACGATCATATGAGACTTCATTAATAATATATATATACAGGCACGTGCACACATAGACATCAAAGGAGGCCTGAGCACCTGCCCCTTTTCTTCCTCGAAAGAAAGTGCCTTTTTTTCTGGGGATTTTTTTTTTTTTTTTAATAAATGAATATAAGTATGTATATATGTGCGTGTGTTTCTGTTTGCGCACAGCTTTCCCTGTCAAACAAATAAAAAATCAAAATATCAGGTCGGGTCGGGAAATGTTGAGACTGGCTGCATCCGAAAACTGAAAAACGCTGCCTTCGGAGGACACATTCCAAGGCAGGAAGGCATCAAGGCACGTCTGAATCCAAAGTTAGCTTCACTTCCTGTCTCATGAGATACCTTCATCTGATCGATTTTTGAAGGCAGCATAGATGTATCCTTCGCTGCCTTTGATATCCCACAATCCTGTGCGTTCCATTCCGTGACGGTTGAGCTAAAAACTAAAGATGGCGTCTGAAAGTTGCATTTAGTGGTTAGTTTGTGTGTAAATGTATATTTCTGATTAACTTTTTGCACTTTTGATGTTTTTTCTATTGAGAAATTAGTATTATAGTAATTAAATCTTTGTTTAGTTATCACCAAAAATTCTTCTATTTTGTTGTATATCATTAAACCGTTGCGCTGCCTCAGAAGCACAGTTTCGTGAGGTGCCTTCGTGCAAAAACGCTGCCTGCAAAGTCATTACCTCATAAGGCAGCGAGGCAGCAAGTCAGCTGCCTAAGTTTTCGGATGCAGCCACTGTCTAGTTCTGATGCCTTTCTGCCCTCAGCGTCTCCGCAGCACAGCAGTGTAGTACACACATTCATCGGAACAAGCGCATCACAGACAGGCAGAGAGCCACAGAAGTGAAGCCCTCCCTGTATTTCCAGTTGTGTTTGTCTTGCTGTGGAGGTGAATGGTGGTGATGAACAAAAAGACTAAAGCTACCTGTGCCTCGAATTTACAGCTAATTATCCAAAAGACAATTATAGTTAATTTGTCTTGCTAACATCCATGACTCATGAGAGCTACCATGTAAGTTAGCTAAAGTTTAGCTAAGGCAATAGGAAGTCTTGTTAAACCAGTGCACATTCTTTCACTGCATGATTCAGGTTTTAAATGATCACAAAATTCAAGATATAGGGGCAGAAATGTATATTTTTATATCATTTCATATTGTTAATCAGTATCACGCGAAGACTGACGTTTTTTCCACCAAAAGCAGCATGATTACAAATGTGATATTGATTTTATACAGCAGTTCAATAAACAAGAATTTAGTATTAAGACACTTACGTTTTAGACACAATATTGACTGTTTTTGCTCTATTTCGCCAACAAATATAATTCCAATTTGCGTCTCTGAGCAACACGAGGCTGTTTTGTTCCTGAAATGATTTGATTCAGTCGCAATGACTCACTTATTAACAGTGACTTGGTGGCAGTTTTAAGTTCACATTTAAAGTATCTTTTCATTTCTTTAAATAATTTCAAATATCAGTATTCAGCGTTTTATGTTTAAAATATCAAAACAGTATTAATGTATTTGTATCTACATCTAAATGCCACTTCAAATGCAGCTTCTGTGTTTTCTCTGCATTGCAAAGATTAATTTTGTCAATACTGATTTCATTTGCTTGGTAACAGCCCAAATGACTTATTATTCTAATTGACTGATTCAATGATTCAATGATGATTCTAAGTGACTGATTAACTGAAAAGATGATGCACATTTTTAGAAAAAGGGACTTTATAAAGGTAAAAATGCCCATAAAAGGTAAAAAATCAATTTAAACAAGATTAATTTCTATCATTGCTGTGAACTGATCACCACACAAAATATGCAGAATATCAAAAACTTTAGGAGTCAGCTGTCCACTGACTGTCCTGATATTTCATATGGTGTGCAGGTCAACAAACTAAACATTTAAATGTTGTCGCATTTGGACATCTTTATGTAGTTTTATGGCAGTTCATGTAAATAGCTTATATTTGAAGGTTTCTTCATTTACGTATTTTAAGTTGAAATGTGTAATTTCTATGCCACTTTTGTCATCAAACAGAACTACAAAAATAATGGTTTTGTAAAGTATTTTAACATCGAGAAATTTAGACAGTTTACCCAAAAATGAAAATTCTGTCCTCATTTACCCCATGTCATTCCATATCTGTATGACTTTATTTTTCTGTGGAATGCAAAAAACAAAAAAAAAAGATTTAAAAATATGTCCCTAAAATGAAAGTCAATGACAAAAAGCTAAAACATTCTTCAAAATATCTTTTTTTTTTTTCACAGAAGAGTCTTCATGACAGAATTGTCAATTTCGTGTGAACTATCCCTTATACATGTCTCCATTTTCATAGTTTTTATCTATTTTGTCGTGAAATTTAAAGTGTTTCTCTCTTTCTCTTGTGTTTCAATTTCAGGGTCTTCCCCAAACACGACAAAGACAAATACGGGCCTGCAGTGTAAGCATTTTAAACCCCTTTCACTCCATTTCACTAACGAAACTCCACTGGTTGTGCTTATCTTTTTAATGGAGATTAAATTTACACCACATTCTAACACACACTGTCTGTCACTTTCTTAGTTACTATCCCAAGATCCACGGTTTCATTGCCACCCCAGAAAACATCTCTGTGCTGGATGAATCTGAGGGATCGGTCCACGGCAAACCATCCCTGCGCAGAATCAAGGGCCGAATCCACCGCAGCAAGAGTCTGGACAGCATCGACCTGCTGGACTCCAACGTGAGTTAAAAACTGCATCCACTGCAGTAATGCTTCCGTGTGTGGGGGTGGGGAGTGTGTGTGGCGTGTTTGTGTGCGTGTCAGTGTGTATTCAAATGAGATTGCACACACAGATGTTGTGTGTCAGCACTCAGTGTGCAAGTATACATGTATTTGAAAAGCGATTCCATCACTGTGTTTGTTTATGAAAATGCACATGTACCAGTATGTCTGCATGGCTGCTCTGGGGAATTTCTGCAAGAGTGAACATGACATGCACAATTATATAAGTCCACTTATTCACAATTATTGCATATGTTATTAACAAACACACAGCTGGAGTCAATTCATAAGTGTTTGTAAACGTATATCAAGGGTCAATGGATATAGGAGGACATCTTTTAAAGGGACAGTTCACTTAAAAATTAAAATTGTCATTTTCTTACCTTTGTGTCGTTCTAAGGTCATAATTTGAGATTAGAATACTAGATTTTCTTCCATTGAACACTAAAAAAGATTTGTTCAAGCTGCTCTTTTCCATATAATGGAAGTGGATGCGGACTGGTGATGTTGATCCAAAAATTACTAAAAATCACCATGAAAGTAATCCGTACAACTCCTGTATTATTTTGCATGTTTTCTGAAACCATCTGAAAGCACTGTGTGCACAAAAAAAGCAGAAATTTAAGTAGTTATTTGCAACAAATCTGTCATCTGGCGCAATGAAAAGGAACGTTGTCAAAAAGTTTTCAGCAAATAATGGCTTACGTTTAGGTTTATTCCTCACACAAAGCTAGCATAGTGTTTCAGAGGACTTGAAATATCATGCTCAAGTTGTATGTACTACTTTTTTTGTTGTTTTTTGTTTTTTGTTTTGTTTTTTGTTTTTTTACATTTTTGGAGCTCAGTAAGTCTCCATCCACTTCCATTGTATGGAAAATGTTCTTCTAAACACCTGCATTTGTGTTCCATGAAAGTAATCCATACAACTCCTGTATTATATTGCATGCCTTCTGAAACAATCTGATAGCTTTGTGTGCATAAATAAGCAGAAATTTAAATAGTTATTCACATAAAATCTTTGTCTGGCGCAATGAAAGGAAACTGTCAAAACGTTTTCGGCAAATAATGGTTTACGTTTAGGTTTATTCCTCAAACAAAGTTATCATATGGTTTCAGAGGACTTTGGAATATCATGCAAATGTTGCATGTACTGCTTTTTTGGTAGTTTTTTTTTTTTTTTTTTTGACAATTTTGAAGCTCAGCAGCTCCAGTCCCCATCCACTTCCATTGTATGGAACACATTATGCTAAGCACCTTCATTTGTGTTCCATGAAAGAAAATAACTTTTAGTACAACACAAGGGTGATTAAATAGTGATAAAATTGACATTTTTTGGGTGAACTATTCCTTGTATGTATTTATCCCAACTCTCGTCCAACAAATCTCTAATCTAAAATTCTTTTTAAAATTACATTTCCCACTATGAATGTTACATGAGTCTGTCATGTTCACCCTGTGCAGACTGAATGCCTTGTAGATACTTCATGGGCTCATACTTAATGCAACACCTTACTGAATCTGATTCCTGCACTGGGATACCCTGGAGTGGGTTTCCGTTTGAAAATAAAACACCTGGGATTTGAAGTACGCCACGATGTCTCACAAATTGCTTCGCCTCCTCTGAGGAAATGCACTCTAACATGATTATTATTCTAATGAGCTTTGAGTGGGACTTCCGTGAGTAAATTCCACTTGTTTGAGTCTCTCGCACTTTGCAATTATGGATGAAATTATGTCTTTCTGGTTGAACAGGGTTTTTTGAAGGGAAAATCTCAGTTGTCGGATTTTTTTTTTTTTAGTTCATTATAAAAATGCTTCTTTTGGATTACATTTGAATAAGTTTGTTTGTACTTGAGACATACTTGTAGTGCTAGACGTGCGAGAGTTTTTAACAAAGTTAATGATGAATATCATCTTAGCCTTTCAGATTTGTCAGAGTTACATAATGTTACAATGCTGCAATCATTTCACTCAGATGTATTCACTGATGTCTTCATGTGATTTTAAAATTAGGCCACAGAGCTTGTATGCTACGTTTGTTAGATGAATTGAGACTGGAGCATCATTAATCATTTATAACTAACTTAAATTAAAATAATACACATTTTATGCATGCATAGTGTATTGCCTTGTTGACTAACAAATAAACATGAACAACATTCGTGTATGCATGAATGTCTTGCTTTAGTCACTTTAGTCTAGTGCTACTCTTGCAAATATTAAAAAAATATGGCACTTTAAAACTATTAAAATTCATTTTCATTATTTGAAATAATTGGCAACTAAGTGAAATAAATATGTTTTTAGGTGATGTACTAAAATTTCTAAAGCTATAATTGAAAGCTAAAAAGAACAAATAAACTAAAATGAATAAAAAAAAATTACCAAAGCACATAACAAAATGACTGAAACTAAATGAAAACTTAAAACAATAAAAATAAAAGCTAATTTAAAATATTAATAAATATGATAGTAAATGACTAATACTAAAATTACACTGATCCATATGACCTCCACTGTCTGCGCTTTTATTGGTGGTTGCGGAATTGTGTAACTGTTCATTTGCATAAGGTTAAATACCACTGAACAGTCACTCATGTAACCATAAATTCTAATTCAAATTTAATGACTCGAGTTGTTTTGTCACTGCTAGTCATTTAAATCCGGGCCTATATTGTCCCTAAAAATATGCTGTCTAGGTAGGCAGCTCATTAGGTTTTGAAACATAGCCTGGATGTTGGTATCACGGCGACACAGAAGCCTCCGGAGCGATTGACAGGCTAAAGGCGGCCGGGTTAGTTCAGTGCCAAGTAACTGAGCAAATGTGCTTTTCAACAAAGCTTCCTCCACAAAGGCTGTCGGCTTTAGTGAAGTGAGTTAGAACCGGTTCATTAAACCCCTTTAAAACGCTGTTGCTCTGCCTGTGCTTAAAATATCTGGCCTCTCCAGAACATCTCAGTGAAATAAGGGGGTATCACCGTCCAGGTCCCTGATCTTTAATACTGTACATATTTCTCTCTTAACAGAACACACACACACGTACACAGGCTGGAGGAAAGTTGCTGACTGGGCTCAAATGCCAGTCGCAGCTGATGAGAGTAACGTTCCGGCACACAGTGAGTGATGATGCCGCAGCAACACTTGAGTGAAGACCTCTCTACTGCTGCCACTCGCTCTACTGAAAGACAGAACAGAGAGAAACACACAGAGCCACCCACTGCAGAGAGAGCAGGGTTAGCCACTGATGCTAGTAAATAAAACTCGCTGCCAGAATGCTAAGTGGCGAGTTTGGTTGCTAGGCTTTTGCTATGTGGTTGCTAAGGTGTCCTTGATAGTTGCTAGAGCTTTGCTTGGTGGTTTCTAAGATTTGATTCATGAATGGTTGTTTAGTGGCCTAGTTTAGTGGCCCAAAACCAGCCCACAATAATGCCAGACAAAATCTTTTCACCTGATTGATTTTAAAAGCACATAATTTGAGTAATTATTCAGGTTCATTACACGGTGCAAGGTGAGTTATTCACAATGACTCTCAATAATAATACTATTATAATAATAAGTTATAATAATAATGTATAATAGTGTTGTGTGTTCCACGTTTATTGTCAAATGTTCATGAGATGGATTGCCTGAGGGAAGAAACTGTTCCTGTGTCTGGTCGTTCTGGTGCTCAGAGCTCTGTAGCATTGACCAGACGGTAACAGTTCAAAGAGAGAGTGTGCTGGATGTGAGGGGTCCAGAGTGATTTTGCCAGCCCTTTTGCTCACTCTGGATGAGTACAGTTCTTGGAGACTGGGGAGGGTTGTACCAATGATTCGCTCAGCAGTCCGGACTACCCTCCGTAGTCTTCTGAGGTCAGATTTGGTAGCTGAGCTGAACCAGACAGTTATTGAAGTGCAGAGGACAGATTCAATGATGGCAGAGTAGAACTGTTTCAGCAGCTCCTGTGGCAGGAGGAATTTCCTCAGCTGACAAAGGAAGTACAGCCTCTGCTGGGCCTTTTTCACAATGGACTCAATGTGATTGTCCCACTTCAGGTCCTGAGAAATTGTGGTGCCCAGGAATCTGAATGTCTCCACTGCAGTCACAGTGCTGTTCATGATGGTGAGTGGGGGCAGTGCAGGGGGGTTTCTCCTGAAGTCCACGATCATCTCCACTGTTTTGAGCGTGTTAAGCTCCAGGTTGTTAAGACTGCACCAGACAGCCAGCTCCTTAACCTCTTGTCTGTAGGCAGACTCGTCATCGTCCTGAATGAGGCCGATGACTGTGGTGTCATCTGCAAACTTCAGGAGCTTGACAGAGGGGTCTTTAGATGTGCAGTCGTTCGTGTAGAAGGAGAAGAGCAGTGGGGAGAGGATGTAACCCTGGGGGGCACCAGTGCTGATCGTACGGGTGCTGGATGAGAATTTTCCAAGCTTTACTATCTGCTGCCTGTCTGTCAGGAAGCTGTTGATCCACTGACAGACAGAGGTGGGGATGGATAGCTGAGTTAATTTGGGCTGGAGGAGTGATGGGATGATGGTGTTAAAAGCGGAGCTGAAGTCTACAAACAGGATCCTCACATAAGTCCCTGGTCTGTCTAGATGTTGCAGGATGTAGTGCAGTCCCATATTGACTGCATCATCCACAGACCTGTTTGCTCTGTAGGCTAACTGCAGGGGGTCCAGTAAGGGTCCAGTGATGTCCTTCAGATAAGCCAAAACCAGTCTTTCAAATGATTTCATGGCCACAGACGTTAGAGCCACAGGTCTGTAGTCATTAAGTCCAGTAATTTTGGGTTTCTTTGGGATAGGGATGATGGTGGAGTGTTTGAAGCATGAGGGGACTTCACACAACTCCAGTGATCTGTTGAAGATCTGTGTGAAGATGGGGGCCAGCTGGTCATCGCAGGTTTTCAGACAGGCTGGTGTCACACCGTCTGGGCCTGGTGCCTTCTCTTGTTCTTTCTGAAGACCTGGCACACATCATCTTCACTGATCTGCAGTGCAGGAGGAGGGGAGAGGGGGGTTGCAGGAGGTGTGAATGGTGTTTTTTCAAACCTGCAATAAAACTCATTCAGATCGTCTGCCAGTTGTTGATTCTCCACAGTGCTGGGGGATGGTGTCTTGTAATTGCTGATGCCTTTCAGACCTTTCCACACTGAAGCAGGATCACTGGAAGAGAATTGGTTCCTTAGCTTTCCAGAATAAATCCTCTTTGCCACTCTGATCTCCTTTTCCTGTGTGTATTTTGCCTGTTTATACAAGAATCTGTCCCCATTCCTACGAGCATCTTCTTTGGCCTGACGGGGCTGTCTGAGTTTTGCAGTGAACCATGGTTTGTCATTGTTGTAGGTTACATGAGAACTGCTAGGAATGCACATATCCTCACAGAAACTGATATATGATGTTACTGTCTCTGTGACCTTGTCCAGATCAGTGGCAACAGCTTCAAAAACACTCCAATCAGTGAGAAAGGAACAGGCTTTTTGATTGCAGATTTTAGCATTCCCCGTTGAAAAGGCATCTTAAACCAGCCTAGAATGGTTTGGTGGTCTTAGCCGGTTTAAGCTGGTCTTGCATATTATGTCAGCAATTTTTCAGCTGCTCATGCTAGGAGACAAGTTGGATCCCTAGATAAATACAGGTGGATGCTGCACACTGGTGGTGGTTGAGGTTGTAAAACGCTTTGGGTGTACAGCAATACACAATAAAGCGCTATATAAATGCCTCATTCATTCATTCATTCATTCATTCATTCATTCCAGGTTGGAAAACCAGCTAAGACCAGCAAACCAGCTTAGTCTGTATTAGGCTGTTTTTTCCCCCAAGAAACTTTGCATTCCCTCGCCACACTTTTGCATTCCCCTGAGAAATTTTGCGTAATGAGCATTGTTAACGTTCAGCATGCACACGCTTTCGCTGAACGTAATGAGGTTTGTTTACGTTCAGTAGACAGCATGCGCATGCTGAACGTAAATAACGCTGATTACGTTGATTACGTTCTGGGATACTCTCCAAAATGGTGGAAGACGGTCACTCGGGGAGAAGTTATGTTTTTATTGTTATCTTTGCGCACAAAAAGTATTCTCGTAGCTTTGTAAAATTACGGTTGAACTCCTGATGTCACATGGACTATATTTAACGATGTCCTTGCTACTTTTCTGTGTGTTGATCATGGTACTATGATTGCTGTCTAGGGTCAGAGAGCTCTCAGATTCCATCAAAAATATCTTAATTTGTGTTCCAAAGATGAACCAAGGTCTTACAGGATTGGAACGACATGAGGGTGAGTAATTAATGACACAATTTTCATTTTTGGGTAAACTAACCCTTTAACAGTGTAAATAACTTTGAATGCGTGAGATGGCATTAGACCCCCTCTTTAAAGTTTCTTGGGAGAACGCAATACTTTTGTAAGAGAATGTGAAAATGTTTGTGAGCAAAATATGTAATTTTTCCAACCATCTTGTATTTTTGTATATATTTTTTTTTTCCACCTATACAAATCTGAGCAGAGGTTTAGACTGAGAACAACTGAAATATTATCATGGAAAAAAAAATAAACATTTTAAAAATGATTTTAATTATTACTATTTCTCTAATTTAAACAGGATGAACATAAAATGTAAAGTAGGCCGATGTCAGTCTGTAATTGATTGGATGGTGGAAAGAAAATACATAATATTGTGCAGAATAAGCTGCATTTGAAGCATTCATAACACTGATGTTTCGATTTTTATTTATGCATGTGCATGCAATAAAATTGGAGTGTTTGAAATCACGGCGTTTGGCAGAGTGCCCACTCCTGCTGTCATTTGTGTTGGCGAGTGCCGGTCTCTCTCTCATGGAAAGCATGAATCAGTTGTTAGTGCATAGGTTGCAGAAAACCGCACAGCAGAGAGAGAGAGGGAGAGAGTGGGCAAAGGAGAAATGCAGCACTGTGAAATGCATCACATAACTCTGGTCAAGCGAGACTCTCTCTCTCTTCCAATCATTCCTTCTATCCATCCCTTCATCTCATGAACGGTCTCCTTCCTCTCCTTTTTGCCGATATCAGCTCTCCACCTCTCATCTTCATTCAATCACTCCATTCACTTTTTTTTTCATTTCACCTTGAAAGCCAATATTAAAGGCACAGGAGCAGAAATTATTATAGGACGTGAATTGATATCACTACCATTTTGCTGCGCTTTAGTAACCCCTCCGAGGCTTTCCACGCTTTTTTAGGGTAATTGTAAAACACATTAGCCATTTTCGCAATGCATATTCATTCATCCTTTTGAATTCCTGTGAACAAGAGGGTTATATCTTTATAAAATGGGGTAATTCACACACACACAAAAAATTATTCTGTTATTATTTACTCAGCCACAATCTCTGAGACTGTATTTCTTTGCAAAATGTGAATTTTTGAAGTATGTCCTGGCTATTTTTTTTCATAGAATGAAAGGAGTGGGGCTGCAAAAATTACAAAAAAAATTACAAAAAAACAATGCCATCAGCCATGTTTTAATGTGTCTAATGAGTATGTTTGTCTTATATTACCGTTTAGCTTCATAATAAATATAATGTAGTGCACAAGTTGTATGAAAAACTTTTATGGTGCTTTTTGTGTCCTTTTGAAGCTTGACAGTCCCAGTCTCCATTTACTTTCATTATATGGAAATCAGTGGCCAAGGTATAAGGCCACAAGTTCACAAAATGATCTTATATGTTTTATGAAATTAGTCAATTTGACACTGTATTTGAATTTTTTCATAAGGATTTTGAGGTATTTGAGCATTCTTGCATGCTGTGAGGTATAGATGGTGTATTTGAGCTTTTTTAGTTTAGGTTTTTGAGGTTTATTTATTAGTGTGCTATATGAGACTAATTTTATTTATTTATTTATTAGGTATTCCAGTTGCAAAGGTTTTTGTGGTATTTGACTGTTTTAATCATTTTTCATTATATTCATTTTTTTTCTTGAGGTTTTTGAAGTATTTGACTGTCTTTCTCAACTATTTCAGATATACCTGTTGCTACTAAACAAGTTAAAACAAAACAAACTTCAATACAAGAATCAAATATGATACCATTAGGTATATTACTACTGAGGTATAGAACTGTACCTTTAAATTTGTTTGCTACAGTAGTTGTTGCAATCATAATCTCAGGACATGAATACAAAAGGACACGTACGCGATATATTTTTCAAGCAGCATTTTTCCAGCTCTCTCAGCTGTTCTGCAGTGTGAAAAAGTGTTTTGTTGCAAAAGCCATGTGGAGGCCTGCAAACAAAGCTAATGCTAATCTTTAAGCTAATACAAAGAGTGCTACTGAATCCACAATGATTTTGCTAATTACTCTAAAAAAGATTTGATGTTCTTTGACAAGAAATGATGTGAAACAGAGTACATCTTAATCGGTTACATGCTAATCTGTTGTTAGCATGCTAATCTGGCCTTTTAGAACTATAAAACATATAGCGACACACATTTAGGCTGCAGTATATGAACAGGAGCGCTCACTGTCTTCGCCAAAAACACCAGCGTAAGCACTTAGCGCCCTGCTCAGTGTGGCAAAAGTGCTGCAGCTGCAATTGCAGCGGAGACGAGACTGCAGTTGAATTAACCAATCTGCATATGTGAGGGATAGAGAGAGGGAGATGGGCTGAGAAAGCTAAGACAGGAATGAGGACAGAGGTGTCCCAGCACGTGAGAGGCGAGGAGAGGGGGCTACCCTTGAATGAGGTGTGTACACTGAGGAGGGGGTGGATGCAGCAGCTGAAAAGACAGAAAGAGGAGGAGGAGCAGGTGTATCTCACCTATATGTCATAGAGACAGTGAAAGGAGGTGAATGGGAGGGGAATGAGTATAGGAGGTGTTTTTTCTTTTCTTTGAATTGGGGTTATGTTACCTTGAGTGTCGCTGGAAGCTCAACACTATGGCGAGAGTGTCCCTAGAGCATGATGGGATGGAGAGAGAGAACATTTTGTTCTGTGCGGCATTACAGCAGTGCTGTGTGTGTGCATATGTATAGAGAGTGTGTGTCACGTTTGATCAGAGAAAGATGAGAAGAAGCATGTTTACTGTGTGTCGTGGGGCCATTCTATAAAGCAGGTGCTGTTTGTGTTCGTCGTGTGCATCTGAAAAAATTACTCAATTGTTTTTGTCTTTTTTAAATAATAAATAAGCCTTTTTTGTCCTGTTTCCACCCTGTATTTCCAACTACTCAATTATATTAGCAAAAATAGATAAGAACACTGTATATATATTTAGATTTTAGTTGTGTTTTTCAAACCCTTGAAACTGCGTCTCCAGGTTGTATCAACCCTGTTATCATCATATTTACCTTTTTTTTTTTTTTTAAGTAATGAACTCTGTCCTAAATCGAAAATGACATCCTCATCATTTTAAGACGAAGTTGAGGTGTTCTCTTTTTTATGACTGTTTTTTCAAGTCTTTCGGTTGGAAACAATCTTAAAATGTGTAAAATTGCCAACCCTGTTACCTTGATTTGTTTGCAAACATTTGAGAAGTGAATATTTGTAGAAATTTCAACATTACATTTTCTTTCTTTCTACCTTGTAGTTCAATGACATTGTAAAAAATAAATAAACAAAAACATATCTCAAATGAAACTGTAAAATTGTCAACCCTGTTACCATTCAAATTTGACATTATCACTTAAATAAGTAAACCTTTTAAGAATAAGCTGAAGTTTGTCAGTATGCGTCAATCCTAAAATGTCAACCGTTACCTTGATTTTATGTTAAACATCTGATAATCAAAAATTGGAAACATCAGCATTGAATTCTATTTCCAATAAACACATTGTAGTTGTATTTGTGACATTGCGAACAAACCTGTACTCTCAAATTAAACTGTAAAATCAACCCGTTACTTTTCTAAGAAGATAATTGTATCCTAACGTATATTAAAATCTCCAAATTTATACTGAGATGTGTTATCTGAAACTACATTATTTTTTACTGATGTTGAGACATAATTATGTCCCCAGAAAAGTAACAGGGTTAACAGATAAAATACTACAAATGTTTACTTTAAAATCACCATTTCAAAACTGGAAATGGCATACATTTTATAGATATAAGCGCATCGCTAATGTAGTATTTCTATCCTAGCAAATCTGTGTGTGTATGGTTTCTGATATCAGTAAATATCAGACACAGTGACCCCGAACATGCTTGAACGTGCATTTCAGAACGTGTACTATATGTGTGCAGAAATGCTATGTTAGGGGATATTTGTAATGCATTTATAGCGTATATAGGCCCCTACTGTGAAAACCCATTTACAGAAGTGTGTAGTGTGTTGGTGTGTGGTGTAGAACTATAATACACCATAATGACATCATCATCATATAAACTTTTTAAGGTGTCTTATTATCACCTTTTTCAAATTTTTCAGTAGGAGACTATCTTAAAATGTCAACCCTGTTACCTTGATTTTTTTGTAACAAACATCTGAAAATGAAAAAGTGGAAATTTGTAGAAGTATCAGCATTAAATTATATTTCTAATAAACATGTAGTTGTATTTGTGACTCGTTGTTCTCAACCCTGTTACCTTTCTAAGAACATAATATGCTAGCATACTGTATATTAAAACGTATGAAGTAAAATTGAGCTGTGATCTCAAGCTAAATTCATTTTAATTTATATTGAGACATAATTATGTCCTCAGAAAAGTAACAGGGTTGACAGCCTATATAAATTTCAACAATATTAATTTAAAAATGACCATTACAAGGTATATTTAGCCCATTGCTAATGTAAAAAGTCCTCCCCCCCATCAGATGTGTCTGTGTGTGTAATCTGATAAGTGAGTAAATAGCAGACAAGATGACCCTGATGTGCATTTCAGAGTGTATACATTATGTGTGCAGAAATGTTATATTAGGGGACATTTGTAATAGCACATACAGGCCTCTCTACTGTGTAAACCCAGTTACAGAAGTGAGCAGTGTGTTTATGTGTGACCTATGATGTGTGGTGTTGTGCATATTGGATGTCCGTATGTGTATGCAGTACTGAATTCATGTGTTTCTGGTGGTGGTGTGTCAGTGTTGTGTGTGTGTGTGTATGCATGTGCATAAGGATGATTGGTTTACCGGAGCCAGAGGGGCCCCGCTGAGAGCGATCCAGCTGTCAGGTCAGAGTCTGAAAATTGGGAAGTCCATGTGACCACGTGTGCCCCCTCAAGCCTTCACAAACTTCGACATATGGAGCAGCACTTTAAGAATTCAGTCTGCAGATATTACGCAAACTTCTAGTAACAGGCATGCTCACTATTGCAGTTATCAAATGTTATATGAAATGTTGTCTTCTTTGCAGTGAGGTCATTGTTTTTAATGACCTGTGGTTACTCTTCGTATGAAAACAACACCTGGAACTTAAGGGGAACTGACTTCATGTATCTATTAAAAAATGAGAATGACACAAGTTAAAAGGGTTACTCCACCTCAAAATGAAAATTTTCTCATTAATCACTTACCCCCATGTCGTTCAGAACCCGTAAAAGCTTTGTTTGTCTTCGGAACATAATTTAAGATATTTTGGATGAAATCCAGGAGGCTTGTGACTGTGCCATTGACTATCAAACAATTAACACTGTCGAGGCACAAAAAAGTATGAAAAACATTGTCAGAATAGTCCATCTGCCATCAGTGGTTCAACTGTAACGTTATGAAGCTACGAGAATACTTTTTTTTCTTTGCGTACAAAAAGTAGCTTCATAAAATTCAGATTCTGACAATGTTTTTCATACTTTTTTGTGCCTCGACAGTGTTCATTCTTTGGCAGTCAATGGTACAGTCACAAGCCTCCCGGTTTTCATCCGAAATATCTTAAATTGTGTTCCGAAGACGAACGAAGCTTTTACGGGTTTGGAACGACATGGGGGTAAGTGATTAATGACAAAATTTTCATTTTGGGGTGGAGTAACCCTTTAACAGTCATTACCAAAATGACTAAGAAATGAGAAGCTAATCCTGGGAAAAGCTACTTTTTTGCATCATTGTACAATATCTAGAGGTTTACTGGTTTCCTTGTTTTTATTCCAAGATATAGCCTGCAGTCTGACAGCTCTTTAATAGGATCTTGCTGACTCCACTGTCAGTACAAATTTATGTCACCATCAATCTGTATTGGCCTATTTTACATCAACTATTAGGATTATGTAATGCAAAAATGGCAACTGTGGTAAAAGCGATTCATGGTTTGTTCACACTAGCAGTTTTAAAAGAATCTTCTATTACGGAAATTTTCAGTCTCAGTTATGTCATAGCACAATGCTGTGTGTTTATTTGGTTCATCATATAAGAACGATTCAGAGTCTGTCACATGACAAATTAAGAACAGCTCCGGAGGTAATCTTGTTTCTAGATTTCTATTATTAGATTTATTGCTTTGTCCCCTATTATCCAATTTATTATCAAAGATAGCGTATGTGAACTCTTGGATGTTTGGATATTGAGGCCATTGTATCTCAAATGAGTTAAAATGAACAAATGACTAAACAGATTTGCTCATTTTGCTGAACGAGATTGAACAAGCGTGCCGGTGAAATGATCAATTACCATGAAATCGTCAATGTTTAAAGTTTCATACAGTATTTTAAATGAACCAATGATATGACACTTGATAATAGCTCTGGGAAGTCTGATTCATTTTAGTGAATCAGTTCGTTTAGATAAAATAACGATTCGCCAAGTTCCAGGGCAGGAATTTACGTGTCATTTTTGCATTAAATTGTTGTTTTGTTACTCCCAAATAAAGTCTTCCATTGCATCTGAGTGATGCACAAACAATCTGCAAGTTGATTTGACTGAATCGTTTTAAAGAATCGGCTCAATAGAACGATTCATTGGCAAATCGGACATTACAGTGGTAGACACATTAGTGCTTGCAGGTCAACAACATTTCAAGGAGAGAAGTAATTAGGTTTTATTGATGCTGAAGCATCTTATCGACTCCATTGTTTATCTATGCACACCTCCCTGTGTGGCAGCAAGTGAGTTATATACAGAAAGCACTACTGCAGTAGAAACCACCTAACAGGAATAATTTTGTTGAAAAAAATACAGGTATCTTGCCAAATTTATCAACCTGTGTTCTATAAGGACACATTCAAATGAATAAAACAAACAAAAAAAAATTGTATTCTGTGCCTCAGAGTTTTAAGTGTTTTATTTCAGGCAAATTCCTTCAGATTCCTTTTTAAACAACACATTGCTTTGTCGACAATCAGTTTCAGTTAATACGAAAAGGGAGTGAATTGATTCCTGATGATAAAATCTATATATCCAATCCTTGTCCTCCAGGTTTGCTGGAGCGGCACATGTGAAGGTCATCTGCTTCCATTTATCTGTCTCCCGTAAAAGCATACTTCAGTACATACATTACAATAAGTGGAGGACAAAAGCTGTAAATAATAATAATAATAATAATACATAAAAATTATACATTCTACATTATGTACATTATACAAATAATACATCAATTCATTAATAAATAAATACATGAGGTAATATATATTATATATCCTTAAAAAAAATATATGGAAATACGACTGGTATTTTCTGTGTGTGTCTCTGTTTGTCTTCATTTCAGTAATTTTTATTTTATTTTATTTTATTTTATTTTATTTTATTTTATTTTATTTTATTTTTGTAGGATTCATTCCGCATAGAAATTCATTGCAATTTATTTTCTGAAATGGACTTTTAAGAGTAAGGTGATTAATAGTCAAATCAAGTCACCTTTATTTATATAGTGCTTTTAACAATACAGATTGTTTCAAAGCAGCTTTACAGTATTAAATAGGAAAATAGTGTGTAATAACGTAAAAGAACGTCTCGGTTACGTATGTTACCCTCGTTCCCTGAAGGAGGGAATGGAGACGTTACGTTATAGTGACTGACGTAAATGGGATCCCATTTACATCAGTCACTATGACGTAACGTCGAATGTGACTGACTGAAGGGGAACAACAGTAAACCCTCAATTTTCAGTTAAAGTCAGTTCATCATTGATTCAGGGATGTCATTGCAATCAAGTTGACAGTATCGCTGGAAATTTAATAATGTTTTGGTTGTTTTTATCAGAGTTAATATTTTTAACTAAAAATAATAATAATAATTAATAATAATACCATAAAAAATTTCTGTTACTTAAAAAATAAATAAATAAACTAGAAAAAATATTAACATTAACTGAAACTTTAACTGAAAATAACAACATGAACTAATGAATAAAAAAAATAACTAAAAAATAGACCTAAAACAAATAAAAAGGAAAAAATGCAACAAAATTACTGAAACTTTAACTAAAATTAAAGAGAAAACAGAAAATAACAAAATATATTCTAAGTCAAAATATTCAGAAAATCTATGAAAATACATCAGTTATACTAAAATATCACCGGTTGTCCCGAATGACTGTCTTTGCCAGTTTCCCACATGCTCTCTGTGACACACTGGTGAAATACGGGGTCAGCTGTAAATCCCAGTGACGATATTGGCATCCATGCTGGATTTATGACTAAAGGATTCTGGAATCCAAGCCGAGTTTTGGGCAGAAGATCAGCTGGGTTTTAGTCATCGACACGTCTCTGTGGCTCAGGTGTGAACGCTTTGCCAACGTATCCTAGACTGGTCCACAAAAAATCCAATCAAGCTTGTGTGCTTGTGTTTTTCACGACAGTGTGCACACTAAGAAACTAAATCAATCCAAAATTGACTCAGTTGACTCATGCTATTGATCTATTATTGATCAGCTGTCAGAACGAAGCACGAACGGATTAGATTCAAACGCAAATGAATCTCAGACGGTGCTGTTTTTAATTTCTCAGGTGTATCGCTCAGAGTCCTTGTCTAGCGGATGAGGTGCGTCACTATAGGGATCTGCTAAAGGCAGTTGGATTTGATGAGTAGATTTTGGTGAGCGTTCAGCTAAACGTTTACTACTGACCCCCCACCAGCCGTGTTGATGTTAATTTGCTCTAATGGAAGGGATTCTGCCTCCTCAGCTGAGTGGTATTAAGCCCCCTGGAGATCTCAGACACGGAGACTCAGACTGAGTGATGCTTCACTGCCATACGCGCTGTACTGTACCAGAGCTGTTCTTTTTCTCCTTCTCTCTGTTTTAATTGAACCGGGTTGTCTTTGTGTGGATGCTCACCTCTGATGTCACTGGACCACATTAATGAAACACACGCAAAGAATTTTAGTAAATCTATTTCTACCAAATATACACATTCAGTTCAGTCCAACATGATATATACTGTAAGCATAGTTTTACGAACAATTTACAAGGACATTAATTATTTTCATGTTTCACAAATGAGGTCCAGTGCGTATGCAGTGCTTGCAAATTGTTTGACCGGAATAATAGCTGTATTATGTATGTATGTATGTATGTATGTATGTATATGTATATATATATATATATATATATATATATATATATATATATATATATATATATATATATATATATATATATATATATATATCTGTGTGTGTGTGTGTGTGTGTGTGTATTACTATTATATTATTTATAATAGATACTGATTTAAATAAATATGTACATATTGTAAAATGAAATTTTGTAATTTTGTAATATTTGTAATATTTTATTATATTTTAATAAATGTAATTTTTTAATAAAAAAATATTTAAATGAATAAAAGAGTATTTAATAATGTATGTAACAGCAATAATAAGTAATGTAATGATTAAATTATATTATAGTATTTATATTTCTAGTAAATACTAATTTAAATAAATACATTTTTAAATATTTAAATTATATCTGTAAACAGTTAAAAAGCCATTACAAACAATAAGGATAATATGCTGTATTTTGCTCAATATAATATAATATAATATAATATAATATAATATAATATAATATAATATAATATAATATAATATAATATAATATTATATTATATAAGGACGCACACACACACACACACACACACACACACACACACACATATATATATATATATACTTTTTAATTAATACATATTTCAATTATTAAAGAATCTATGTACAGTGTCAAAGAAATGAGCCAGTCATGATAAATAATGTTAACATTTACTTTTTAAAATGTTAAACAGGGTAATATATAGAAGATATAATAATAATAATAATAATAATAATAATAATAATAATAATAATAATAATAAAATTAGTAATAATAAGAATAATCAGTAGTAGTAGTAGTATTGTTGTTGTTTTTATTATTATTATTATTATTATTATTAATAATAATTTAT
Organism: Spinibarbus caldwelli; assembly: GCA_039654775.1. NCBI lineage: Eukaryota > Metazoa > Chordata > Actinopteri > Cypriniformes > Cyprinidae > Spinibarbus > Spinibarbus caldwelli. The sequence goes on along the minus strand of CM077264.1, from coordinate 19,028,575 downwards.
TGTTATTTCAGTGATACCAGATGTGGTGTAAAAACAATTTTAAAAGAAAATGCTTTTTGAAATATTTTCATGTTTTGTTAGATAAATTTATGATAATTTCATATTCATATTTTCATAGTTAAAGTACAATTAAAATGAAAAATAAATATGCCTGTGATTTTATCGATTTTATATACATCTTATTTCTTAACAGTAAGCTGTAGTTTGGCATTCGTTCAGCTATAAGGCAAACCTGCCCTCTAGATATTGGCAGTGGTCATTTTAAAAACGACAGTATACTGGTCGACAGCTCTAACAAGAGTATTGGCATGAACATGGAGACGAGCACGGTGCACTGCAATTTCGCCTGAGGATTCTCTGTGTGTGTGTGTGTGTGTGTGTGTGTGTGTGTGTGTGTGTGTGTGTGTGTGTGTGTTGCCAAAAACCTGCTGGACTTTAGCCACAGCCACGTTTATTTTATTCACTACATTGTTATCTCTTTGTTGATTTGATGTTGTGTGATTTCTGCCTTTAATTTGGTCTGTGTGTATGTGTCAGTGCGGTCAGCGCATGTCGGGCTGGGCTTGTTTGTGCTGCGTTTCATGTGTGTGATCTGCATGGAGCTCCCACTGAGCCGCCATATGCTGCTGAGACTGAAGCGTCTCCTCATCCGGGCAAACCCGTGGGTTACAGCGAGCACGACTGCACACTCCAAAACACACTCACGCTTTAGATATTTCTCTCTCCTTTTTGATCCTGCCCAGGCAGTTAGTCTTTTTGAAGGACATACTAGGGTGCACATAGCATTTGCTTCAAGGTAAAACGCTCATTCTCTTCACAATACACTCTTAGTCTTAATGCAAACGCATTTATTCGTATTTTTAACTTTTTTTAATTTCAGAGATAAACAACATAACTCGTCTAGACGTAAAAATAGAATGAAAACACAGTTGTATTGGTTCTTATGGTGCTTCGATGAGGGAATGACCTCTCTGCACCCTCTAAAGCTCATTTCTGTGTGAATGGCGTAGTGTTTGTGGAGTGAGTCCGTCACAGCCGTCTTCCTGAAGAGGGCACAGTTTTCCTATTCAAACAGACAGAGATGTTACCTCACTGCTGTTTTCTGAGGGATGCTGGCTTATAGAACAGCACTAGTCTCACCTTCCTAAAGCAAGTTACATAACAGAGCTTCTTCTTTGATGGCGCATCAAGCGCTTGCTGTGAAAGAGCACTGCACGTTGTCATATATATTGAGACTATCAGGAGATGTGGTGTATAGTGTTACAGTAACGCACTGTATTTACGATGAAGAGTTGTTAAGAGGTTTTTCCACTCTGTGTAAGTGGATCATTCATTCATAAGCTTATTCATAAGTGGTCTTATATTTAGTGGCTAATGACAAAATATTATATAAAATATCACGTATTGCTGGTTCTCAGTGTTGGGGGTAACACATTACAAGTAATGTGCGTCACGTAATCAGATTACTTTTTTAGTAAAGTAATGCATTACTTTTTAATTTACAAGAAAATATCTGAGTTACTTTTTCAAAATAGTAACGCCAGTTAGTTTGTTTTCCCATTTATTTACTGACAGCTCTCCTGTCTCCATGTTGAGAGAAATCGGGACTGAATACAGAGTTACATTTGCCAAAAATAAAACTTTTTATATTAAAAAACAAACAAGCAAGCTCAGCCCAGAAAGTAATGCAAAAGTAATGTAACACATTACTTTCCATAAAAAGTAACTAGGGTGTTGTTAGCCAGTTATTATGTGTTCAAAGCGGTTGTGAGCGTGTTCTTGGCGGTCGCTAAGGTGTTCTGGGTATTGCTGTGTGTTGATTGGTTGCTAAGGTGTTTTGGCTGGATGCTAAGGCCTTGCTAGCTGGTTTCTAGGGTATTCTAGGCAGTTGCTCCAGTCTCTAAAGTCTCTCTGTTGTGGTGATCTGTTTTCTAGAGTGTTCTGGGTGGTTGCTAGGGAGTTATGAGTGGCTGCTAGAGTGTGCTGGCTTGTTGCTAGGGTTTTCTGCCTGGTTGCTAGGGTGTTGTTAACTGGCTGCTTGGGTGTTCTGAGTAATTGCTCTACACTATTCTAGCTGGTTGCTTTGATGATTTGGGTGATTTCTAGGGTGGAGCTAGCTGGTTGCTAGGGTACTATGGGTGGTTGTTAGGGTGTACTGGCTGGTTGCTAAGGTGTTGTGTTACTTTCCCCTGTCTCCACAGTTTTCTGCATGGTTGATATGGTGATCTCGGTGATTTATAGGGTGTCTTGGGTGGTTGCTTGGCCGATCTAGGTAACTGCTAGGTTGTTTTGCTAGCTGGTTGCCAGGATCATATGGCCAGATGCTAGGGTGTTCTGTGTAATTACTAGGATGTTGCTAGGGTTTACTGGCTGGTTGCTAGGGTTTTCTGGGTAGTTGCTCCTATCTCTACAGTTTTCTGGCTGGTTGTTAGGATAATATTGGGTGTTGCTAGGGAGTTCTGAATGATTGGTTGCTAAGATGTTGCCATGTGGTTGCTAGGGTGTTCTGGCTGCTATAGGTGTCTCTGTAATATTCTGCTCTCTAGATATTCCTCCTCCACCATCAGCAAGATTTTCTTTCACATGACATCAAGCCTTTTTTATGTTTTCCACGCATGTCATTCTTGAAAAGGCAAGGTCGTCCTTTACTGTCACTCCGATAGATGTTCATACGAAGGACATTCATGGCCATATAGGAAAACATCATTTATGTTTATGGGACTGAAGAAAACAACTTAAAGTGATTGTGGACGTGTGCCTGTAATTACTCCGCTTCGATTCGATCCCAGAAATTCATTTTCCAACCTAAAATTCCAGATGATCTATGGAATGAAGTGTTTTGTGTTTTTGTTTTGTTGTTTTGTTATATTTACTTGATTACGTAATTTGAGAGTAAGGACATGACAGGAGGCATTTTCTTGGAATGGGACGTGGCCAGGAAGAGACATTTTTAATGCACCTGTCACTCTTTGAAGAATGACTCACTCTGTGTTTACCGCTGCCCTCTGGTGACTAACGTAACCCTCTCAGAAACACACACACTCACAAACACACACTTACTTGGCTTCCCATCTCTGCTTTCTCTTCACTTCATCTGGATGGAGACTGGAACATCTAGACCTTCTCCTAAACCGTTCATGGGAAACACGTGGGAATTGAGTGATTGGTGACACAGAGGAGATTTATTACATTGTTGTGTTTTTTTTTTTGTTTTGTTTTTTTTTTTGTTTTTTTTGCGCAGTGCAGTAGATTAGCTCCTGACTGATTTCTCTTCCCTCACCTCTGCGCTTTTACCACCAACTACCCCCCACAACGCCGACCAATAGGAGCATCTTTGCTCCGCTTTTGCCATATTTGTTAATTGTTTTCCCTCACAATCCTCTTAATGGCACTGAGAGTGTGCATCAAACAAGATGCTGTAAAATCCACCGTTACTTCATTTGCTGGAAGCATGAGAAATTTGTCAAGATTATAGATGTGTTGAGTGATGAAGAGTCTGCTGTTGAAACGACCAGCTTGATGTGTTTTGGATGCTGGCAGGGGCACAAATACCCATTTGTCAGAGGGTTTGCAACATTAACTTTAGCCACTTATAAAATAAACACCTACAAACACAATAGAGACAAAAGTAGTTGGTAATTTAAGTGGCCTGTAAGCCCTTTAAACATTATATGTATCATATGAAATAATATTCAAGTTATGTATCACATATATATATATATATATATATATATATATATATATATATATATAAATTTAGACAATTAGACAGACAATTAAACATGGAAAATACAATGTGTAAATAATATTATTAATAAAATTCAATTAAAATTAACATATTCTAACATACAATATTAAGCTTAACATGACATATTATTGCTATATTATGTGTTTATATTGTAACATTAATTGTAATAATATTTTATAATATTAACATTAACATATTATATATAATATATGAATAATATAATATATAATGTTAATTGTAATACTGTTTTATAATGTTAATTTTAATATTTTATGGTAGCCTCTAAACCCTCTAAGCAGTATATGTATGCTAGAAGTATAATATAGCTCTTATAATATTGTAAAATAATATCAATATATTTTAATATTATGTATTGTATATTATGTAATGTTGTCATTTATGTTATTGTTGATATTATTTTGTACATTGTATTAGGATATGTAAATAAATACTATAAATAAAATACAAGGAATAAACATTATATGTAGCATATGAAATATAATATCACTCTTATATTATTGTATTATATGAATTTATTATTATTATTATTATTATTATTATTATTACTATATTTTGCATTTGAGCATGAAAATACTAGGAATCGTACAATATATGAAATATTATTAATATTATAAAACATACACACATACGTGTGTGGGTGCGTGTTTTATAATATTAATAATATTTTATACACTGTACATGATTGCTAATATTTTACAATTTATTATATATATGTAATATATGTGTGTGTGTGTATATATATATATGTGTGTGTGTATATATATATATATATATTGTTATTATTATTATTATTATTATTATTATTATGGCCTAAATGCTATAAAATTTATAATACAAATATTTTTTCCCCCTCCTGCAGGAATGTTAATAATCTAATGTGTATGTATACTGATTTGAGACTGATCGACTGATTTAATTTTATTTATTTATTCATTTATTTATTTATTTATTAGAAAGTTAGAAGGTAATGTCATGTCTTAATAACAATTTTTAAAAAGTTATTATAAAAAACGCAAATAGCCAGGCTCATGTCTTAAAGTTTGCCAGCAAATCCCTTGAGCACAATTGTACGTTCTGCTTCATTTTCAGTGTTATGGCTTTAAAATATTCAATATTGCATATGGATGGAGGGAAGCTTGTAGCCTTGGACTAAATCAGCACACTTTCCACAGTGTCTGCAGAACAGAAAGCTGCCACAATTTAAATGAGCTTCCATTTTGTTGCAGAAATAGCTACAGGCATCTATAGTTGGGGTGTGATTATATCCACATGTTCTGCATACAAACCCATTTATTGTTTTGTGTAATTATTGTTAATTTTTGGTTATTATTTAGGTTATAGCATGCTAAAATATGATTTTGTGCTTTCTTTCATGTGGCGCCCCCTTCAGCTTCGACCTAACATCTTCACCAGAAAGTCCAGTTTAGTTTTTCTGATTCAAGACCAGCACCTACCAGAACTAACTAACTTCAAGCAGCATAGAAATTAATTATATGCCACCACATCAAAGTGTCTATGTTATCAGAATCACCACGAGGGAGCTAGAGACTGCGTTTTAGCTGTATAACCGTCCTCCAGATCCCTTCATGCCAGCTTTATCTCCAACATCCATTGTTTCTCATCTCCCTACCATTTATGAAAAGCTATTGTGTTTACCCAGACTTCCCAGGCTGCCTGGAAGCCAAAGCGACGTGAACGGTATCTCAGAAGGATTATTACTGGTTGGAGGATATGATCTGAACAATGTGCGTTCAAATCGTTTGGCCCCGAGCTCATGAGGCTAATTAAAAGTGCTTAATTAATCTACTGCCACCCTCTGTAGGGTGATGAATTTGAGTCTCTAGCTAACACTGCTAACTCTAACAGTGTTTAACACTGAACATCATGTTTAATTTAGATTCAAATCAATGTTATTTTAGTATTAAACTATTAAAGTTTGTATTATTTCAAACTGGCTTTTATTTTATTTTTTTATATTAGTCATTTTTAGTAATTACTTTTTAGTCATATATTGTTATTTTTATTATTTTTTATTTTTTTAAATATTGCTATTTAGGTTCAATTTATATTTAATTCAGTTTAAGTTTTAGTTTTTATGTATTTCCAGTTACTAATTTTTTTGCTTATTTTAGTATTCTTTATCAAATATTATAGTTTTTATTAATATTTTTTAACTAGCTTTATTTTTTTAAATTTTCAGTTTTCATTTAAATTTCAGTTTAATTTTTAATCATTTTTTTATATTCTTTTGTCTTTTTTATTAGTTTTTATTTTTTGTATTACTATTGATGTTTAATTTATACCTGTTTCAGTTTTTAGTTTTAGTTTTCTTTTATTTCCAGTTTCCATAATTTTTTAGCTTAAACTTAAGTTTATTTTTATATTTTACTGATTAATTCAGTGCTATTTCAGTATTACTATTTGTGAAATATATCATATAAAATATATATATATTAGTAATTTTTATTAATATTTTGAATAAGCTTTTTTATATTTTCAGTTTTTTAGCTTTCTTTTTAGTAATTTTGTTATGTTCTTTTGTCATTTTTATTACTTTAGATTTTATATTACAATTTAGGTTTAATTTTTATTTATTTCAGTTCAGGATTTAGTTTTAGTTTTTATTTAGTATTTTTTTAGTAAAATAATTTCTAACTTCTAATTTTCATTTCTGATTTTCAAGTTTGTCATCTAATATTTACGTGTTATTTTATTTCAACTTTATTAATGTTTTAAATAGTTTTAGTTTTACTTAACGTTGATAACCCTTATAAAAACTACATTATATTTAACCCAATGATTGTGATCATACTTGGACATACTTGGATGGTGCACTATATAATAAGCAAGTATGGATAATATGCGTTGAGTATATGGAGTGTGATTTCAGACAGGTAGGTACAGTTCGGAAATCAAATTCGCTGTATTCCCACTCGATTTCAACCCGACCAGGTTCTTGTGCGTTCCTATCCATCAAACTTTCAGTCCAAGCTTTCTGTAGTGTGTTTAAATCGATACAGGTCAGCCTTCAACATTTATGTCATTTGGATTTTCATGCAGGCCTCCTCAAAGTCAGAGTACGTTTGCTCTCCTCTCAGTCTTTCGGACAGCAGAAACCCCAAATCACTGTTCGGCGGTTTCTAGATGTGGATTTTGATGATGGATAGGAAGGCAGAAAGAAGTGGATGCTGAAGCATAGATTCATCTTCAAGCACATGTCTGCTTTAAAAGACTGATGCAGCATCATTGAAAATTATGACACCACGCTTGTCATCGACTGTAAGACCAATGCATCTTCTTCAGCCTGATTCTACCGACCTGAGCTGTTTTGATTGGACGTCGTGGAAATCCGTGCACTGAACGGCCAACTAACCGCCTGCGTCACCCCGACAATCAATACAACAGCAGAATCATCCAGTATTTATTTCCTGTAGATCGTGGGTGTAAGATAAACCCGGAAACGAGCTGATGGAAAGAAGATCCCGAGTGGAATTGGGGCTAAAAATAATAATAATGACAAAATCATTCCCCTTTGAGCTATCGACAGGCCAGTAAGCACAAAATGAGTCTTCTCCAGATCAATTGCTTAATTGCTTTACAGAGTAGCTGCTGTATAAGAGCTGATGGGACAAAATTCTGTCTGGTAAGACCCGCTTGTCCAATATTGGTGAAAACACAAATCGAAAATGGGCAAAAATTGAGTGCATAAACTTCATTAGTTACCCTCTGCTTTGACTAGACGTTTCTAAAATATTGACGTTTTTGTGAGTGTTAATGAATGGATGGAAATGAGTGAATAAACCACGGACGACAGCGCACACGTACACGCAAAGAGATTTTTAGGTTTTGAACCATTTAAAGCTCCTCGAGTGGGCTCTGGCAGTGTTTTAAGACATCGTAAGCGTGAATAAGATGTGTACCCTTACAAAAATTAACCATGGTTTTATTGTAGTAAAAGTGTAGTAACCATGTTTTTTGGTGTATTGATTGTTATTTGTATAACTACAGTTTTACTACAGATATCATGTTTTAAACTATGATTAGTGTAGCAAAGCCATGGTTAATTTGTGGTTACCGTGCTTTACCTATAGTAACCATGGTTTTTTGGTTTTATTTGTAGTAAAACCATAGTTATTTTTCCTAAGTCCAAGATGACTTTCAGCCCAATTGGAAGGCAGCTTTGCATGTATCTATCTTCGAGAAGATACCGGACAAGTCAAAGAAATGCTGTGGGTTGAAAGTATAAACAAACATAGTTCAATAAACTACAATGGTATGTATTTCTGTTTATAGCGTCATTAGCTTGGCAACATGCTAAAATCAGACTCTGTTGGAATCAATGTGAGTAAAGGTATGGCCACATTAGTGAAATTTCTGCCAAATTTTGTTGGCAAAAAAAAAAGATCTGTTGTTAATGGTGTAGTAATGTATGAAGCACAGCTCACACAGAAGTCAAAATAAACACCAGCTTGAAATTTTTGCAAGGAAGTCTTTGTCAGGAAATCTTTTCACCCTAAAGTGGAATTCCCATTTGCGTGGGTTCATATTGAATTGACTTGATTTTGACTTTGAAAATTTGCCAAACAATTTTATGTGGGCGCACATTGACTTCTAAATGTTTCAAAGTCACTGTTCAGGGTATTTTGCCTAAAGTACTGCCTTCTAAGAAAGCAACCTACATAGACAGTGAGGTAGTTTAAGGTTTTGGAATAGACATATTAACTTGATCATAGCCTAAATCATAGCCTGTAAATTTTAAAAGCATTTGCTTCAAAGCTACCGCATATGGACTAATTGCCATGTTTATAAAGAATATATCTTGTATTATGAGTTTTTTATTGAGCGTATTTTTATTACCCCATTGGCTAATCAATTTTATTGTGTTTCTAACAATTTAATGAGGTTTGGGCATAAAACAAGAAGAAAAAATATATAAATGGAATAAAAATTATAAATTTATAATTAAGATATATTCTCTGAAATCAAGTGTTATTATCTTACACAGTTTCTTGGATATTTAGCTACTTTTATTGGACAAATAGGACAAAAAAATGTGATTATTATCAGAAATTATTAGAATTTTTTATCAATTGGTATGTTCAGTCAAAAACAAGTTATTTAAAAATCAATCCGTTTTTAGTTAGCTGTCTGACCTAAAATGACACTTGCAATCACTACCTAGACTAAATGAGAGATGATGTTCTCTTGGAATTTGTCATTTCGCTCATGCTGCCTTTAGATACACATGGCAAGGCTGGGTTTTATAATAAAATCCTGGATTTCTTTTCCCAAACGCTCCCCCAGAGGCTTTTGCTTACTAGACTGTTTTGTGCTTCTGTTTGGTGATTCAGAGCAGCTCAGGGCCGACCGCCGTAATAGACCTGAGAAGTGCCCAGCAAATGTGACTCACTTTCCATCATGTTATTGACTCATTTAGTGCCTCTTAAATGCGTTCTTTTCAGTTTCTTTAACATATTGAAGGATATTTTGCTGTTGTGGTTGAATTGAACACATAAATCCACGTATTTGAGCCAGATATCATACAATATCCTTCTGTGAGTGCGAAAAGAATCCCAAATCTGTGTAGTAAAAACTTTTAGCTTTCACAAAATCCTTTAATAAAATGCCAAAGGCATCGAATTAAATTAAATAACACCATAAATGCCGTCTATAATGCAACCCCGCAGGAAAGGTTGTGACAGCCACTTTGTGCTTTATTGCTCTCAAGCTTCACTGAACAATATCATCATCCAGACACTTAACTTCAAATGCTTCGTATAGCAGACAGCGCACATTTCTGCCATATAGTCTGAGTATATGATGTACTAACTTTAAAGGGATATTTCATCCAAAAATGAAAATCACCCCATGATTTACTCACCCTCAAGCCATCCTAGGTGTACAAGACTTTCTTCTTTCAGAAGAATACAATCAGAGGAATATTAAAAAATGTCCTGGCTCTTCCAAGCTTTATAATGGCAGTGAATGGGTGTTGAGATTTTGAAGTCCAATAAAGTGCATCCATCCATCATAAAAAGTGCTCCACACGGCTCTGGGGTGTTAATAAAGGCCTTCTGAAGTGAATCGATGCATTTGTGTAAGAAAAATATCCATATTTAAAACTTTATAAACCATAATCTCTAGCTTCCGCTAACTGTCGTACGTGCATTCACGAGAGAGCGGCCTTGAATTAGAAGTACAAAATTAAGATTTGTAAAGAAAGATGTCGGAGGATTTCGATATAAGCCAAGAGGAGACTGGTTTTCCTTTGCTGTAAACAAAACTTGGTTCTCGTGAGACTGGCATATTCTAGATTACGCTACACCTACGTCGTCCGCTGGAATGCCACTCTCTCGTAAACTCAAGTACAACAGCTAGCGGAAGCTAGAGATTACAGTTTTTAAAGTTTTAAATATGGATATTTTTCTCACACAAACACATTGCTTCACTTCAGAAGGCCTTTATTAACCCCCCGGAGCTGTGTGTAGGGTGTAATGTTACACGTATTCGTACCGTAAAATGTTTGGTAAGGTCCTTCGGTTTGATACGCATGTGTACTGAACAAATACAGCATTGTTTTAACCACTCCACGAGTGAAACTTCATTTGATGTGGCGTGACAGATCGCTGTATAAACACCTCAGTTCTGACGGCAGCACGGAGCGCAAGTGAGCGCGATCATTCCTTCCTCTTTACTAATAGTTTTAGTTCAAAATAAACATGAATGAACATCTCATGCTACACATAATTGCTCAATTAGTGTTTCAACCACGGAAAGATGTCAATAAAACAATTTGTAAACAAAATGTCATGTAGCATTTCATTTAGCTCAGGCAAGTCATCAGTGTCTACAGCTTGTTAGTTCACCAGAGAAATGAAGTCTAGAGAAGAGCATTTCACAAAATATTAGACTATATAGTCATTATATTTTACTTTACCTGTTAGTTTTGTCTTAATTATTTAATGTATGTTTAAATAAAACTGTTGTGAAACAAGTTATGACGACCACTGTATAAATGAATATATTTCAACAACAAATAGAAATTTTATAATTTAGAAGTTCATTTATAAACTGCATTATGTGCAATTTACATATTTGCATACGTTTTTAAGTTGAGTGTTGATTATTGTATTTAAAAATAAATAGTAATTGAATTTAAGTTTGGGCTTTGTTGTTAATTGTAACCTTATAATGTAAAAGGGCTCTCTATAGTTTAGAGGAGAAGCTGAGGTAGATTTTTATCCCTAAGAAAATTTTAATTACAAATTAATTTATTTAAAAAAAGAGCAATTTGTTAAAAAAAAAAAAAGTTTATATTTTTTTAAAGCAATTTAATGTTTAGTTTTTTCCCCTTGCTGTACCGATACCGACTCTTGACGTCAAAACCGAGGTACGTACCGAACCGTCATGTTTGTGTACCGTTACATTCCCTACTTTTTATGATGGATGGATGCACTTTTTTGGGCTTCAAAATCTCGACCACCATTCACTGCCATTATAAAGCTTGGGAGAGCCAGGACACTTTTTAATATAACTCAGATTTGTCTGAAAGAAGAAAGTCATGTACAACTAGGATGGCTTGAGGGTGAGTAAATTATGGGATAATTTTCATTTTTGGGTAAACTATCCCTTTAAAGTGCTGTATATAATTGAGGACTTATATACTAGCTTCACATTAAAATATAGGAGATAATTCACAGCACAGGACACAAGGAGAACAGTTTCTGTTCACACGCCCCATCCTTTGTTTAATTACAGTGTATCACGGCACTATAGTTGTTCATTGTGTTCGTGTGACCTTGTCCCACTCATAAAGTCAAGCCCACCCCTCCCTCGCTTGATCTCTCTGTCCTCTGGTGGAAACGGCACGAGGTCTTCTTCTCTCCGCAGCATTGCAGGACCCCTGCGCCCATGTTGGTCACAGGGGAAAGAGGTTCATTAGTGGCCGGGATAAGAGATGATACAAGCTTATATTAATGGAGGGTGAATGCAAAACTGCATTTACAAACAATCAACCACTATACATATAGTGCTGCAAACTATTCTTAGCTTTTAATCTAAAATATGTAATAATATGTACATTGGCAGAGGTTTTTGTGAGGTTTTAAACCCACAGATTCATTTTAAATTCATGTGAATGTTCAACACACTCTCATGGCAATTTGTAACTCAACATTTTGGCAAATTTGTGGTTAATTCTTATGAATTTGTACGATCACATTCATTTTTGTACAATTCACTAATGTTCTCAGAACTTATATGATCATCCAGCAACATTAATAGAATCTTCAACAATATCTTTAATAACATTCTCAAAATGCTGATGAAGTCGTTGACCGTTTTTTGTTTCACGCATTGAATACCTTGAGCAAAAGTATTATTTATTATTATGAATATGCTGCAGTTTAACTTTGGTGTGTTCAACGTTGATAGTTGAAAGTAATGTATCACTGTATATGATACAGAATTGAGAGGATTAGCAATATCTGCATGATCTTGCCTCAGTTTATAATTCAAAATCATCATAATGCAATGTGTAACATGGAACAAAAAATAATGACGTAGTCACAACACTTAATTGTAATATTTACATGCAATAATAATAATAATAAAAATAATAGTGAAATATATGTTATACATAAATATTATGTTCTTTTATTATATATTATAATGTGCTATAATACAATATAATAGTTATGTAATATCTATATTATTTTTGGGGCTGTCAAACGATAAATTGCGATTAGTTGCATCCAAAATAAAATTTTGTGTTTAAGTAAAATACTGTGTTTAAGTGTGTGTACTGTGTATATTTATTATGTATATAAATACACACATGCATGTATATATTTAAAAAAAATATATATATTTATATATAATATTTATATTTACATATATTATAAATTATATATATATATACACACACACACACACACACACACACGCACACAAACATACATATAAATAATTTTCAAATATATACATGTATTTGTGTGTATTTATATATACATAATAAATATACACAGTACACACACATATTATGTCAACACAAACTTTTATTTTGGATGCAATTAATCGTTTGACAGCCCTAATTATTTAATTTAATTTAATAAAATATTAATAAATAATAATAAAAATGTATTACAAATTTAGTTTAATACCTATTAATAATATTTATTATATTTTTTATTTATTTTGTTATTTTGTTATTTTATGTTCAATGGAAGTGCCACAATGTTGTCACCTTTATAACCTCACGAGTGTGGAGGTAATCATTTACAGTACGTACCTTAATATTTAATTATGTCAATTTATTATTTATTAATTAATTATCATTTATTATTTTTTAATCAAGAAATGATATTCATATACATACAATGTGATGTGTTTCCAGCTGAAAGCTGAAAGAGTATATTCAGTGGTCCTCTCTGAGTGCCAAACGAGATGTCTAAAATAGTAGAGCTGATACAAAGCTGTGCAAAAACAAACCATCAGCAGGCGGACATTATTTATCATGGACAATTT
>CM077264.1:18983813-19015181 GCA_039654775.1 Spinibarbus caldwelli | reverse complement strand
CCGACACACGGGCCAGAGGAGGCGAAAAACGCGGATTTTATCTCTTCTGGGTTGATCAAGCCCATATAACCCTGTTTTTTTTTTTATTTATTTATTTTTTGTTTGAGGCGACAACATTTAGCCTCAACTTGCTTCAGCGAGAGCAGCTAAAGGAACAAAATGTCTGCCCGGGCTGCCTCTAATAAGGTTTGTGCTCTTTTAATAACGTTGTGCATACAATGCCAGCAGTTGTTAGAGCTAAAAGATGAAATATAATTAAACCAGAGCTTAAAATGTGTGCGATTGATGCCTGAGGTCATAAATGTGTGCGCGCGTTTAGCCTCAGCTAACGGAGATCCCTCAACTTATGCTAACACGCTAACGCTAGCTGATATTTGCGATAGTTTACAGCTTTAATTTAACACACAACGCTTTAGTTTTCCTTTTAACCTTTCTGTTATAACTGTAAATCCGCTTGTTTTGTTATTTAGCCTTTTGTGTTTTAAATGTATCGCGTTTGTTTGTGTGACAGTGACATAAATATGCGGTTATGTGCTTAGCTGAAGTGGTTCCCAAAGTCTTGGTTTCATGAAGCTTTTAAATGTTGAATTTTGTGATAATTTTGGCTGGCTTCTCAGCTTTTAAACAAACAGCTTGTAATGACAGTATCGTGAGTTATGTCAAAATATGTCAGAGAAGGGAAAGTGAAAAGTCAAGGGAAAGTCAAATCTCCTTAAGCGGTTATAAAATGTGTTATGTAAAATTTCGCTGTATTTCAGGATTTAAATGTTTTCACAGGATGATTTTGCCTTTATTTGAACTTTATCCTTTCAGCTTTCATTTAAAGCCCATAGAAACTTTAGGACAGAAAATGTAAATGAGTTGAGCTGTCACACTGATACAGTTTCTGTTGGGCGGGTCTTTCCATTGACACCTGTTGAAGCCCCTCCCACAACAGGTGAGCTTCCAAACAGGTGGAACATCTCAGGAATGTGGCTCTCCAGCCCTTCCTCCCTTCATGAGTCACGGATTGCTTTCCTCTCTGTGATGTTTGGTTAAGCCGAGTAACATTAACCTGTTTTACCGGATCAGCTGATAGAGGATGATTTACTAGAGTTATCTGACATTCTTTTTTCTATTTTATTTTTCTTCAGTAGTGTTACCACTGTATAGGTATAATTAAGCAGGATGAAATTATATATTCACACATATGCCAATAGTGGATGAGCGTGAGCCATTATTATGTTGTAGTAGATAAAAATGTGTGTAACACTTTACAATGTTGTCATTTGTTAACATTAGTAAATGTATTAACTATCATGAACAAACAATGAACAATGCATTTATTACACTATTTATTAATGTTAGTTAATGGAAATACAGTTGTTCATTGTTTATTCGTGTTAGTGCATTGACTAATGTTAACAAACACAACTTGTGATTTTAATAATGCATTGGTTTGCTGAAATTAACATTAAATAAGATTATTAAATGCTGTAGAACTTTATTGTAAAGTGTTACTAATATTTTTTTTAATTAATTCAATTATTTATAATTTTTATATAATAATTTATGTAATAAGTGAGTGTGTATTTAAAAAAAAAATTTTTTTTAAATATAGATATTGGAATTAACACTTTTTGTGGAGGATATATTATTATGATTAATAATAATATAATATTTTTTATTTATTTTAGTATCAGTAAGATAATATTAGTTTTTATTAATATTTTGAATTAGTTTTGATATTTTTCTGTTTTTATTTTAATTTTACTTACAGTTTTAGTAATTTTGTTGTCTGTTATTGTTATTTTTAGTTTTCATTTTATTTATTGTCTGGATAGTTTTCTTTTTTTTTTTCTTTTTTTCAGTTTTAGAACATTAAGTTAAACTAAATAATAAAAAAAGTTGTCTTGGCAACTAATTGAAAAAAAAATGTATGTATTTTATTTTTTTTTAATTCATATAATTTTTTTTTTTGTTTAGTTTTAATTGTAGTTTCTGTTAACAGTAATATTCCTGACACACACACATACATGATTAAATTTATATAAATTATATATATTATTTTAATCATATAGATTTTGTACTGTCACTTGGTGGAACGACCATTTCTGTTAAACGGCCGGTCAGCACAGTTAGAGACCGATGATGTTAATCTGAAAATGGCCAAATATTGGCAGATTAATTGGCCTGTGCAATATGTTGATCTCTCACTACCTGCCAATTTCAAGTTGGCGCTAAATATTTCTTACTAGCCCTAAAACTATATTTGGCATGATTTCATTTGTATATATTTGTAAAAATATTTAGCTATTTTCCCCCATTTTCCTAACCCTGTTTTTTTATACATTTTTTTTTTGTTTAAATTTTTTAATTTTCCACAGAGATTTTGTGTTACCTCCATTAGTCACTAAATCATTGTTTTGTAAATTTGTTGCATCCATTTATTTGTTTGTTGCTCACATTAGCAAGGGTCATACTATCATTCTTGTGTTGTTCTTGTCTTACATTGCATTTACAAAAAAAAGGTACTTGCTTACTGACCAGTAAGTCCATTATTCCTTCACCAAAGGCAATTTTAATGCATACTTGGGGTTTGTTGAGTATTAATTTTTGACCGTGGTTGTCAGACTTGTTTTGAAGGTTAATAACAACACTTATTTGTGGACGGAACAGTTGCAGGGAAAAGGGATTGTGCTGTAGTTTGCATTGTGTGGTAATTCTTATCCGTCTCATGGCCTGTGACTTTGGGCCGGTCGTTTCACTGGTCAAGTCTCAGTAATCCTGTTGGTCTAATCGCTTCATGAGATCAAAGGCAGAACCACAACACGATTTCCCGTCTAGCCGAGTCGCTCAGAGTATCTGGATGGATGCTAGACAACTTTACAGTGGCCCTGTCATTTGTGTCTGTGATAAAATCTGTTTTTAGGAAAATAAATCCACCTCCTTCTGTCATTATCATAATGAAGGCCAGTGATTTAAATCTGTGTTTAATGTATACAGATGTTTTGGCTTCTTCCTTTCTAGTTATACTTGGGTGGCTGGTTTTGGTTTGTAATGTCTTAAGTAAAACCAGACATATTAAATTTACTTGTTTTCCCATACAAATAAGAAAAAAGTAAAAAAAAAAAAAACTTTGTTGGCCCATTGTTTGTTGTGAAAGAACTACACTAATAATAATAATATTACTAATAATTTTACAAATTTCTTTTGGTGCTGATATTTACATTACACTTTTTAAATAAATAAATAATAATAATAAACTTTTTTTTTTATAATATTGTATTTTTTTCCACATTTTAATCATTTATTTTGCCCCAGCAACATTATTATTATTCTTTTGAATTAGATCATTTTAATAATAATAAATATTTATTTTTTCTATATTTTAATAATTTCTTTTGCTTCAGTACGATATAATAGCAACATGAATATCAACTAATGAATTTTAATTAATCTTAGATCACACTATATTTCTCACAGTTTAAATGAGTGTTGCAATATTTAGCTTCCTTAATATTTTATAATTTTTCAGGAGGATCATTGTTTTTGCGACAAGTTTTGTATTAAAATGTTTGAAAACACTTTAATTATTATATCTAGATTTTTGCCTTTTTTTTTCTTCAAAAGGTATTAGCCTATCGTTGTTTCATGTCCAAAACACATTTTTCAGAGGCACATTTTAGCCCCTTTTTTAAGATAGCATTACTTATTTATTTTTATTTTTCTTGGAAAGCTTATAGTGAGAAAAAGAGGAAGACGAATCATCTCCAGTACAGTATTTATCCACCGTTTGTTCATTAGTTAGTGTTTTTATCCTTTAGCTACAGTGGGAGTTGTTGGCATGGTGATTTCTCTCTCCAAGACCCTTCACCCGTTTGTTTAATCTTGTAAAAGAATGTGAAAGCCGTCCTTCACAGCGGCGGTGGGCAAATCCAGGACTTGGCCGAGGGTAGAAACAGAAATGGCTCCCTAACGAAGTTTCCACAACACTCCCCCTGTCCGCCATTGGTCAGCGAACAGATAGTCCCGTCCCTAAACACACGCCATTGGTTGAGCCAAAAATGACACACTTCAGCTTTGACTTATTGACTTATTATTCTATATAACTATGTCGATTTTGGAACGTCCTTCTGTTAATCAGCCATTTAGAAACCATTATTGGTCAATGCAGATAATCTCAAAAGGCCAATTAACCGTTCACCCATTTAATTGAGAACATTTGTCTAGCTAAGTGTTTTTTCTTTCGGATCTCGATGTGGTGTTTAGCTCACACGTGTGTCCTGCGTTGCTCTGTATAATGATGCATTTGATACGTGGGATTGAAGGGAACAAGGTCAAAGATACAGACCAGAGCTCAGTCTCACTCTTCTGTGTCAGGTGACCTGCTTTTCTGTGAAACTTGGACGTGGTGTATTCTCTCTCATGGATCAAGGGATTATTTTGTGTTTGTGGGTTGGACACTGACCCAGTACTTCTGCATGCAAGGCTGTAAGATGCGAGTGGGGGTTTATTAGTGTTGCGAGTGTGTAATGAGCAAGATATCATTAGCACTGTGATTAGTAGTACAATACTTTTAAATGGAAAACAAATAATGGCTTAAGATAAAAAATAATGGTTGATGAATAAGTTCTAAGTCTCTTGGGCAGAATGGAGGTGTTACGATGAAAATGCCTGTTGGATGTACACATGGGAAATGTTTTTGCATTCTTTATGCGCTTAAAGACATAATCAGCTCGAATTTTCCTTTTAAGACTGTGTGTGAAGTTAAAAATAGTTCAGCTTTTGTTATGCAGCATATCGTGTTAATTTAAAAAAAAAAAATCATATTAAGTATTTACAGTAGCAAATAAAAGATGCTGTATGCAAGTAAAAAACACTATGCTTATGTTTATGATTATGTCTGCAGTAGCACCACTCCTGGCTTTGGTAAAAACACAGCTTGAACTTGCAATATAGATTGTGTTCTGATGCATGCAAGAAATCTAGCTTTCATAGCTAGAATAATTAATTTGCATTATTAAAATGATTCAAATTATTAAAACTACTATTACTACTATAAACTACTATATATTATTATAAATATTTAATAATTTATTTAATAATTTTTTTAAATGTAAAAATTAGTGCTGTCAAACGATTAATCGCGATTGATTTCATCCAAAATAAACATTTTTGTTTACATAATAGATGTATGTGTACTGTGTATATTTATTATGTATATATAAATACACACATACAGGATATATTTTGAAAAGATTTACATGTATATACATTTGTATATTTATATTCTTATATTTTATATTATATATAAATATATTTAATATATAAACATAACATATTTTTCTTAAATATATACATGCATGTGTTTGTATTTATATATAACTAATAAATGCACACAGTATACACACATATATTATGTAAACAAAAACTTTTATTTTGGATGCGATTAGTTGTTTGACAGCACTAGTAAAACTATTTTGGTTTTTATGTTGACAGTTTGTATTTTAAGTACTACAAGATGTAGTTTTCTTAAAATATGTTTAAAATCTTAAAAATATCTAATCTAAAAATAACTGCTTAAAAACTAAGACTGTCAATATTAAAATAATTGTGACTTGCCATTTCTTTGTAATTAATTGTCAAATTTACTAGCAATTTATGAGTGAGAATTGTTTCTTCACTAAATTTTTTTCAGTGTGCTTTTTCTTTAGAGATAACAAACACTTAGAGAAGCAGGTACCAATTTTTCAGTATCAAGCTTCAGGTTTGTACTTTATATGCTTATATCCTTTCATAATTTTCTTAAAGGTCAAATGAAAGGTCAGAACTGATTTTGTCGTTGCATTCTTGACCATTAAAATTTACAAGTGACGAAGTTGTTCACTGTTTCCATTGAATGTTTTATTTTCAGAAATCAGTGCATCCTCTCCTTAACATGACGGTGGTTATTGCAGAGCGTTATTGAAACATAGAGAATGAAACACAGTACTATCCCTCAAGCACAATATCATTACAGTTTCACTCCAGCCAGAAATAGATGTGCTGAGACACCACATTTAAAAATAGCACTGTCAGAACGTGGAGGCTTCAACTGATTTTGCTAAACTGAGTTTATATTGCGTCTGAGTGTATTTGAAAGAAGCAATTCATGCGTGACTGCATGGAGCACTTAGCATCGCTTCACAGTGTCTGATGGACCGAGCTATCAGAAATCAAGCAGTGGTTTTGTTTAGTGTTGAATGTGAAGGAAGCTGTGCAGTTGAAAGCATGTTAACAGTAGTGAGGGTAAATCTTGTCATTTTTGTGCTTGTGGTTCCTGATTCTGGCTGCAGTCTCAGTCGACTGCTCTTTCTGCCTTGAGCTTTTTGGCCGTAAGCTTTGACAAGGTAAAGTTTTTAATCTAGATCCAATCATCTAGATTCAGTGAAACTCTGTCAGTACAGAGCTGTAAAGTTTAAATTTCCCTCAGATTTGCTGATTGAAGTATCTCATTCTTAAACTAAATGAACTTGCTGGTGGACAGATGAAGCATGTAATTTGTGAACAAAAGCATCTTGAATTGAACAAAGCAACTGAATAAATGAAACATCTCGTTTGTGAAAGAACTGAATGAACTTAGCAATTTGTAAGGGAAGCAAACTGAACAAATGAAGCATCTCATTCTCAAACGGAATGAAATGGTTCATCTTGTTTATGAATGAATTAAATATCTTGTTTTTGTACAAACTGAACAAATGAAGCTGCTTGTTTGTGAATGAACTGAATGAATGATGCATCTCGTTCTTAAATGACTTCTTTTTTGTGAACAAATTAAATCAAAAAGCACATTTTTTTGTACAACAGTGAATGAACTAAGAATTTATTTATGAACAAAACATATTGTTCTTGGACAAACTGAACAAATGAAGCAGATTTTTGGTGAACGAACTGAACAAATGAGGCATCTCATTCTTGAGTGAACTGAGACATCTTGTTTTTGAACAAATTAAGCGTCTAATTTGTGAACAAATTGAATGAGCAAAGCACCTAATTCATGAAAACCTGATTCTGAATGAATTAAATGAAGCGCCTTGTTCTCGGTCAAACTGAACAAATGAGACGTCTCATTCTTGAATGAGCTGTGACATCGTTTGCGAACAAATTAGCCTAAATGAATCCGTACAGCTTGTTCATGAATGAACTGAACAAACAGCGTCTCGATCTTGATACAACTGAACAGACTGGTTCATATCGTTCATGAATGAACTGAACAAATGAAGCAACTGGTTCATGGACAAACTGAACAATTAAGCAAATCATTTGTCAATGAATTTGAATGAACAAATCACCTCGTTTGTGAACTAACTGAACAAATTAGCCATCTAGTCTGCAAATATGTTGGTGTAAGTATGAATCTGAATAATTTTAGTCAATAGATTTAAAAGATGATTCAGTTTTGTTCTGTAAATGTGGTTCTTTTTTGTCTGAGGCTTATTAGCATAGTTTATTTAATAGCCTATTTCTGAAGTCTGAACTAATTCTTAATTCACTTATGCGTACTTATCAGCTTTGCCTTACCCCTTAAAAATATTAACTTACGGGCATGAGTGTTCCTAAAAAAATAAAGTAAGTGTATAGCCCTGTAGCAGAAATGGTCCTGAACATCAAAGCCAGGGATTTAAAATTCATCCTGCATACTGAGGCCACATAGTCAGAAACCTTCTGTTGTTTCACTCTCCTCCCTCTCATTCTGAAACTAA
Source organism: Spinibarbus caldwelli (assembly GCA_039654775.1). Lineage (NCBI taxonomy): Eukaryota > Metazoa > Chordata > Actinopteri > Cypriniformes > Cyprinidae > Spinibarbus > Spinibarbus caldwelli. The sequence goes on along the minus strand of CM077264.1, from coordinate 19,007,457 downwards.
CTTACGTAACACAAGGAAAGTTGGCATACGTCATTTTGCGCAAGCACAACGTAACATTACACATTAAGTTTAGCTGAGTTATATAAGGGTGTGTTCCGTAGTAATTTGTGTGTGTGTATAACTGTGGCATCCTCTCCAGGCTTGTGGCGGCACAAGGGTTCAAAGATCAGCTATGACACCAGGGTTAACGAGTTCTTGGCCTCCTGCTGTCTGGTGTAGTATTTCTCACCACGCTATCTGACGTGAGCCAGATGCTGTAATGTAAACAGTGAAACACACACAGACAGTGTGAGAGTGCAAGGATACCTGACATACCTGATCTGATTGTCGTCATTGTTTCGTCCTAGACCTGTCGAACTGGTTTCGGGAAAACAAGTTGTGTGGATGTAGTGATACGGGCCGAGGCCATCCGGTTTCTTTTTAGGATTTCTTTGACTCAGTAAACAGGTCTGAATGTTGGTGACTGACACATTTTTAATCATTATTTGTTATGTAATTTTCAGTTGATATTAGAGATTTTGGTAACACTTTACAGTAAGTTTCAATTCATTAGTTCAATTCCTAACCATTAGTTCTGTCATGACAAATCTCAATGAGTTTAGCATGGTAATATACGTGATAATGTTAATGTGTTTGTTCTTGGCCGAATAGATCTGCTATGCTGCTGTTGCAGAGCAAGTAACAAGATTTGCTACAACCAATCCATCCACAACATGCTGCTGTGAGCATGTAAGAAATACTGCCGCTGCGCATTATAACATATATGAAATATCCCCCCTATATAACATACATAAAATCACCCTGATCTATACAGGTGGAGCTGGGGAAGGAGGAGGTTTTTTGTAGTGCGCTGTAACTGCTACAGTAAACACTAACCAAGTATTTTAATGTCGAGTTGCGAGCTCATTGGCTGCTGACATGAAAAGAAACCAATCAGCTGTGCCATGTGAGTAATGATGTCATTATATCAGATTGAGTTAGACCTATCGGCCTGCGCCATCTAGAGTTTCATGACAGAACTTTGTGTTTAATTCATTAGGTATCATGAAAAAATTATTTTAGAGCATTTATTTATCTAGATTGTTAATATCTACATGTATACGTGTACATACCATTGAAAAAACTGGTGTCTATAATTTTTTTCCCATTAAATTCATACTTTTGCGTTAAATTGATCAAAAGCGACAGTAAAGACTTTTATAATTCTACAAAAGATTATTTCAACTAAATGCTGTTCTTTTGAAAATTCTATTCATCAAAGAATCCTGGAAAAGTATGTATCATGGTTTCCACAAAAATATTAAACAGCACAGCTGTTTCTAAAATTGATAATAAGAATTTTTATCAATTGTAATATTAAAAGTAAAAATATATCTTCTTTCAAAAATCTTTCCCAAAAGGGTGGTGTACATTTTTCACAAGTTGTAATTAAAATTTTATGTTATTTACAAAATAAATAAAGTATGTTTATTATATAAAAAATATCAGTATATTTATAAATTATAGTATATATTAACCTAGATTAATAAAATGTTTCAGGAAGTTCTTGTTCATTGTTAGTTCATCATGGGTAATGTTAACAAACCCTTTTTAATACCAGACTATATTGTATATTTAATTGTTTCATTTTCCACTTACTTAATGTTAATCTTTAAAAAAAACTAATAATATAATAAACTATAAAACGTAATCTTTAGTAAATCTCAAAATGAATATAAATTTTTCATACTGTACATTATAATGTTGTAATGCCTAAATTCATTTGTACCATTTAAAACAATCAATTTAAAGGCATTTTATTTAGATTTATTTTGACCAAATAGTAAAGAATTTTAATGTCAGCAATTTATAGGTTATTAAAAGAATTAATTCAATTCGATTCAAATTCAAAATCGCTTTATTGGCATGACTGTAAAAATACAATATTGCCAAAGCTTGAAATATATGCGGAGAAATATAATAACAATGAAAAGATCAAATAATAGAATAAAAACATTATAACAATATAGACTTTAATAAACAGTATAACAAATATGAACTTGTGTGAACATTTTATACCACAGTGTTTAACATAAACACACACAGGCTGAGGGTCACTGTGGTAGACATTAAGGAAACACACTGAGGTCAGACATAACACACATATTACACACATTATGTACATTCAGCTGCTGTCTCTCAGGCTGTGGCACGTCCACACGTATCTCGCAGCCAGTGCTGCTGTCTGTCCCTCTCCTAGTATTATCTTTATTTGTTCCTCTTCAGTCATGGCTGTAAAGTTCTTTAGAATGTTTGTGAATTTGTTGATGTATATGTCTCTGATTGATTTAAATAGGTAACAGTGAAGTAGGAAGTGTGTCTCTTTCTCGATCTCTCCTGTCTCACAGTGAGCACACACTCTTTGCTCTCTGGGTAACCAGCTCTTTCTGTGTCTGCTGGTCTCAATGGCTAGACTGTGCTCGCTGATCCTGTACTTGGTCTGGATCTGTCTCTGCTTTGTGTCTTTGACACTCTGGAGATATTCTTATAATTCATATTTTGATTTTATAGTTCGATAGAGTTGTAATTTACTTTGTGTTTTGGTTTCTTGATCTCAATGTTCCAGATATATATTTTTAGATTTAGTTTGATAATTTGATTTATTTTGATGTTTGGGTGAGAAGCAGTGCTGGTCTGAGACTGGTTAGTGTTAGTAGAGTTAGTCAGGTTAGTAAGTCTCAGAACCAGCTGACTTAGGGGACTTTTTTGGGGGTTCAGTTCTTGGGTTTGTAGTGCTTTAAAATGTAGCGATTCCGTGGGACTTGATTTTAGATGCATCCAGAATTTGAGGGATCTTTTTTGTATATTTATAATCAATGGGAATCGGCCTAATTCTGCCCTACATGCATTATTGGGTGTTCTCCTTTGCAATTTTAGAATCATTTTGCAGAATTCTGTGTGTAGGACTTCTGTTGGATGTCTGTCCCATCTAGTGTAGCTCTGATCACTGAGTGGACCCCAAACCTCACTTCCACACAGCGCTATGGGCTGAATTACACTATCAAAGATTTTACACCAAATTGGAATAGGTAATTCAATATTTTGGAATTTTTTCTTGATTGTGTATAGAGCTCTTCGAGCTTTATCTTTGAGAGCATTCACTGCCATACTGAAACTCCCTGATGCAGTGATGATCAGGCCGAGGTAAGTGTACTACATCGTGTGTTCTAGGGCGGTGCTGCCTAGACTGAACCGGTATCTGTGTTCCTGACATCTGGGCTTTTTCTGAAAGACCATAATGTTGGTCTTTTTGAGGTTTACTGCCAGGGCCCAGTTCTGGCAGTAGTTCTCCAGCAGGTCTAGGTGCTGCTGTAGTCCCTGTGGGGTGGATGACAGCAGCACCAGATCATCTGCGTACAGCAAAAGCTTGATGTTTTTGTCTTGTAGAGTGAGTCAAGGGGCTGTAGACTGTTCTAACTGCACCGCTAGTTCATTAATGTAGATGTTGAACAGTGTTGGACTCAGGCTACAGCCCTGCCACACTCCTCTCTTCTGGGTGAAGAATTCTGTATGCTTATTGCCAATTCGGATTGCACATTTGTTGTTTGAATACATTGATTTAATAATGTCATAAACTTTACCCCCTACACCACTTTGTAAAAGTTTGTAATATAGTCCGTCGTGCCATATAGAATCAAATACTTTTTTAAAATCGACAAAGTATGCAAATATTTTTCCGTGTTTAGTCTGTTTTACGTGTTTATTGATTAGGGTGTGTAGAGTGTAAATGTGGTCAGTAGTTCTATAATTAGGAAGAAAGCCAATCTGACTAGGGCTCAGGACACTGTGTTCGTTAAGGAAGTTTACTATTCTATTGTTTAAAATACTGCTAAATAACTTCCCCAGATTACTGCTCACACAAATGCTTCTGAAATTATTAAGGTCCAGTTTGTCTCCACTGTTGTGAATTGGGGTAATAAGTCCTTGGCTCCAGATGTCAGGAAAACAGCCTGAACTAAGTACAAGGTTGAATAATTTGAGCACAGCTGTCTGAAGCTCAGATGTGCTGTGTTTCAGCATTTCACCTAGAATGTTGTCAGGACCACAAGATTTTTTACATTTTTGGCTTTTGAGTTTTTTCATCAATTCATGTGTAATTGGGAAGTCGAGAGGGTTCTGATTATGTTTAATTATGTTTTCATAAGTTTGTAGACTTTGTTTGATCTGATCAGAATTGTTAATGAGTTGTTTTGGAGGGATTTCTTTATATACATTTTCTAAATGTTTTGTCCAAATGTTTCCATCTTGTATTGGCAAGTCTTGTGGTTTTGTTGTGCTCAGATTATTCCACATATCCCAGAATTTATTATGATTTATTGAATGTTCTATTTCTTGTACATTTTTGGTCAGATGGTGTTTCTTTTTTGCGCTGATTGTGTCTTTGTATCGTTTTAATTTTGAACAGTATTCAGTTCTTATGTCAGCGTTGTTTGGTTCTTTATGTTTCAGATTTGATAATTTTCTAAGTTGTTTTCTTAATGTTTTGCAGGCTGAGTCAAACCATTTTTTATCTTTTGATGTATTTTTATGTATTATTTTATGTATTGTTTTTTATTTTATGTGTCTATATCAGTATTTTGGCCCCTATCAGTATTGGCCAGAATTGAATAAAGGTGCATCTCTACACAAAAAAACAAAAACAAAAACCTTATTCGTTCCAATTAGGGAAGTGGACAAAGCGTTTGGACCCTTATTACTGTCTGGAAAGCTCATGGTCGGTGGCTTCATGTAGACTGAGCTTCTTATGAATGCATGAACAGACTCGTTTTCATTTGGCCACTTTAATTTCGCCTCTGTCAATTTTAGATGCAGCGTCCCGAGACACGTGCCTATTTATACGACTCGAGTACAAGCGCACAATTATTCTGCTTCCCTAAATGAGGCCATTTTTTACTCTTTGGGATTCATTAAAATAGCATTTCATCCGTAAACGGTACAAAAAATGTGCGTGTATGACGTACTTGCAATTGCTTGCTTTGATTAGAGGCTGTTTGCACGAGTTCAGAGCACAACTGTGATCGGTCGTGTGTCCTTGTTAATCCTCTGAATTGATTGCGTGAAACGAGAGCCTGATAGCCGTATCTTGCTGGAGCCGGCCCTCATGCTTTTGTTCAGCAGGGGAGAAGGTGTATGTTTGTCGATGGGTCGAGTCTTTGTCCGGGACAGCTGTTATCAGTGCGTTCTCGTTCCTCTCTGGGCTCCTTGGAGGTCTCTGATAACTCCCAGCATGCACTCTGAGTGTGAGTGGAGTCTGTTGCAGTCGGCTGGATTTAAAGAGTCACCGTCTCATGTAGTAGCTCTGATTATTGATAAGCTGGAAGGATTTGTTTCCTTCTGAGTGTCTGCTGATACATTTTAAAGAATTTTTAGGGTTGCACTGATGGTGGGTATTTTTACTTCAAAGCTATTTTCACATTATGACTGATAACCAATGCAATGAACAATATTGTAAATCTTATAATATTCTGTTAATTTTGATATTTAGAACATTTCTATATGATCAGTGTTTTTAACCTGGTATAGAAGAAAACAGAATGGAATGTTGTTGAATTGAGGGGAAAATCCATCTTAATATTTAACCTTTATTGGTTTGGCACATCATAATTTTAGATAATTTTATAATAATTTAAAATTATTATTTTGTTTGTTTCTGCTTATTTTAAATTTGCTTGTAGCATGCAGACTATTTTTGTTTTTAGTATTTTTTTTACTGTCCTTTTAATTAACAAGTTAGTATAAATGTATGATATTACCTATTTCACAGATAATTTTTCAATTAATTCATTTCAGCTTTTTAAATTCAGCTTGTAGCATACAAACATTTTGTTTTAGTGTTCAGTATGTTTTAATTTTATTTTAAAATGTTAGTATAGATTTACAATATTGCCTGTTTGACAGAAAATATTAATTAATTTTTCACATATTTTAAATTCACTTGTAGCATACCAATTATTTTGTGTTTTAATTGTTTTGTTTTAAATGTAGATTATAATATTAATTGGCTTATTGCTATTGTCTAAAATTTCACTAATGATGCATCCCTGGATTAAAATACTGTTCAATACTGTGGTATGGGAAAATGTTAGCAGTCATAATATCAATTTATAATATCTGCCAATGACTAAACTTTAAACTCTCTTTTTTGTACAAAAGCAATCCATTGATTCCAATGGCTATGCGACCTGTAGCCTGTGGCATCTCTATTATTAAACAGTTTGGGCTTTGTAAATTTGTGAATATGTGCTCTGGTTATCACATGTGAGTTGAAGCATGTGATTCCATTAAGAGAGCGATCTAAAGTTAGCCGTGTCACAGTGGAATGACAGGAAGTGAGTGATCCCTGACGTGGTCTTTCACGCACAAGTGTGACGTTGCCGGTGGTCTGGCCATCATCAGAGATTCCCTGTCTCCCCCTCTGATACCAGCTGAGAACCTAAAATAACTGCCTCCCAATGACTTCCCCTGCATGAGATCCAGCACACTTCAGGTGCAGCAGTCTTAAAGGCATAGTTCAACCAAAAATGAAATTACTCTCATCAGTTACTCACCCTCATTTTATTTAAACCTGTTTCATTTTTATTCAGTGCACTTTTTCATGGAGGACACAGCTTATAAAAGATGTTAAATGTCCTTGAGGATGCAAGGCTACTATAGCAACATCATTTGCTATCATTCAGAAATTGTTCCTTTCTATTGGATGCTTTTTATAGCCTCTGATTTCTTTTTGTTAGTCATTTTCGGCCTTGGTGTGAAGAATTTACTTGCATTGAGAAAGTATTTTTTACATTCTTACAGAACATGCATGCATGTTTTCTCCAACCTATGTGAATGTCACTGCCAGAGGTCATTGAATGGAAATGAACTACAGCATCCATCCAGTGATCCATACCGTGTCCACTTGCTCCCGTGAAACCTGAGCCCTAATCATTATCTATGGGCTCTTTATAATACTGTAGAATCAGCAGCCTTCAGCTATATATAGCCTTTTCGATACAGTGGAGGCTTCAGTGGTGTCACGTTTTTCCCGTTTTTCACCCCCAAAGAAGTCCTTCAGCGGGTGTGGAAGATGTCAGTCTTACATGCTGCTTTGGGATCAGTTCATTCCAACATGACATGGTATTGATTTAGTAGTATGGATTGTCAGTAGGATTGGGAATCATTAGAATTTTAGCAATTCCGAATCTAATTCCCTCATCAATTCCATTTCTTAATGATTCCCAGTTTAGATATAAAAGAATTAAGTCAAACATTTAGATTAGGGGTGCTCCGATCAGGATTTTTGAGGCCGATCGCCGATCACAGAAAGCAGTATCTGCTGATCCGATCACCGATACCGATCTGATTAAAGCCTTCTTTTTATTATGTAGAATTTTTTTATAGTGATGATCCAATCAAGATTTAGGACATTTATTCAGGGCCTGAATTTAATTTTTGAAAATGAATTCCCCTCATAGGTGACTTGTGAGGGGGATTTTTTAATTTGAGGGGGGCATTTTTTAGACATTTTTCAAAAATATATATTTGTCTCGCCTAAATGTTTGATCATGCACCGCATTTTTGTTTTGACAATCGTGCAATTGATGCACAATAGCTTACACACAGCACAAGCCTGATTTCATGAGCTGTTTGTGAGGTGGCCTACACCAGGTTCATACATACTCCATTTGCAGTGCGAATGCGGTCCGTGTGCGGTACGTAAGCAGTGCAGATAAAGCTTTCACACAGGAGTCTGCAACTGATACGTGGCTGTTTACTACAGATACAACATTTATCCATTATTTTGATTTCGAATCCAAACATTGCTACTTAAAATGCTTTTTCAGCATTGTGATCCTTTTTTGCACAGTCCAGTAATACAATCTTTCATAGACGTGTTTAAACACAATAAATATAAGAAACACATTATTCAATGCTTTTTACTTTTGCATTTACTTCTAGATTTATACATTAAGTTGCTCAAGCAAATTAAACTTTACTTTTCTTACATTATCACAAACATTCTAAATTAAAACTTACCACTGACAGAAACAGTCAGCTCTACTGCCTTTTCTTTAGCATTTAAATCTTTATTACATGCAATCCTGCGGTTCATAAAGAACTTTGTTTTCCTATACCTCCACGAGTGCCATCTATTATTGCCTTGTTTATCTAAAAGTGCTCTTTTCCTTTAAACCTAGCCAAAAAGCCAAAGGCTATGTGTTGACTGTGAAACACAGCAGACTTTAATTATAAGCATGGTTTAATTACTACATTTTCGTGTCAATCCATGTTCATATTTACCACAAACAATGCGCTGTCACTTTAATTCAGCGTGTGCAGCACAGCAAAAATAGACTCGCGGAAACGATCTCTGCACTGCAGCAGACGCACCTCTCCTGGAACGCACTGCCAGATGCAACCGTGTGCAGTGTGAACGCTTTAAACCATTAACATGAGCGCGGGAAAAATATGCACTGCAAATGGAGTCATGTGAACCTGGCATTATATGTGTGCGCTTCGAGTGTGCAAGAGCGCACCGTCTCCAGGAGAGCGCGCAAGTGCTGAATGGTTTAAACACTGGCAAGATTTAAAAAGAAATGCAATTTATAAACTTTAGTGACAATGCGACACTGCCTCGATTGTGCAAGTGACAATTCCTGTGTCAACTGTGCAGTGTGCAGCTCGCTTAAACAGACGCGATTTGATCTGAAGCCATTTGCGTATTTTGAGAGAGAAAGAGAGCACGCACGGTGATTCACTCACGCTGTTTGTGAAATTTTATGTCTCACAGAAAGTTTTCAAATTACTTTTGTAAGTTATTTAATGAAGAAATATGAATTGTACCTCACCTTTAGTATTATAATTATTTTACCCGCACCGGACAGAGACGGTGCCGCTGCATGTCGTGCCAAACCTCTCAAGGCAGGTGCATCATCAGCTAGAGATCGGTTTTTGAGATCGGCCTTTTTAGAGACCGCCGTTCAAACATCCCAAGGCGATTATCGGCCGATAGTGATCGGTAGCCGATCAATCGGAGCACCCCTAATTTAAATATCAAACATTTATTCTTTTATCTTTTTGTAAAACATTATTTTGCCTATGGTTTTAACAAAAATACCACAGCAAAAACAACTAGACTAATATAGATTTCAAACATTATTAAAGACAAGTAAACAGTCAACAGATAAATAAGAACAAATAAAATTATTAAAAATACCACAAGTAAATACAACTGAACACAGTTAAAGTGCAGAAATTGAAATCGAATTTAAAATGACACTGCATAGATTTCTCTTTATAAATAAAATAAAGATTAGTCCTTATTCAATTTACAAAAGTTATCCAGTCAAGATCGGGGAGTGATTTTTTTTTTTTTTTTTTCTTTTGTTCACTGATAAACATTAATAGCACAGAAAGCAGCAGGAATATTAGGCTGCTGTCACTTTAAGACCTAATGGCTGATCCAATGTACTGTTACAATGTACTGTTTGTTTTCATCATCAGCTATTTACGTTCACTCAAGACAAAACTGACTCAATTTCTTTTTTGTTCCATTGCGCTGCATCTTAAGGTTTTTTTTTTTTTTTTTTTAATGCAAAAGCACATGCTTTGTGAATGACCACTAACACAGCAGATTGATTAGCAAGTTTGAGTTTTAAGACTGACTGTCTGCAGCTATTTAAAAGCATCTTCTCAGATCAGTGTGGTTTTAAAGTGCAGACATTTTTCTGCATATCTATTACGTTCAATGCTCTAGCATAGACATATGTCACAATGCTGCCGAGTGGCTTTCGGAACAAGGTGCAGTGAGCTGGCAGTATGGAGATAGCTGAAAAAACTTATGTTTGCCAGGCTGTCTCATGTTGCCCAACTGAGGAAGATGGTTCTTCTGCTCTGAACTCACTGTATGGCGCATGAATCAATCTGAAATTCTATGAAATCTGAATCAAATATGCAAACATTTTAATAACTAACAAAAACCTTTAGGACATAACAGTGCTTATGTTTTAGCAAGTTAAATGCTGACACAACCTGTATCCTACAAGCACAAAACTAGTTGGTTGGGCTTCAAATAGCACTGCTTCAGTAGAAAGACCTGTTTATTCACCATTTGCCTCTATCAGTAGGCTACCTCACATACTGCATTTGAAGAGCAATAAACATGGTATATGAACTCTGGTCAGCGCACTATTTTTTCCGCTGCCTGTATTGATAGTAAAGAAATCCCATGTTGTAGCTGTGCTAAACAGCGTGAAGGAGCGAGGAAAGGAAAACGTGCGTGGAATCTGTCGTCACTCCGGGCCTTGCGTTCCAGCCTGACAGCCTGTCAAAAGAGCTACATGTGCCTACTGCATTTCCAACATTTTTAGGGATTTTAGAGGCAGGCATGTACACAATGGGTTTCAAGTGAGATGGGTGAAGCTTAGGTGCTACTAAAGCATTCTACTGTTCTTCAGATATGGCTTGTCCATATTGTAGTATTACTGTTTTATGTTTTGAACTTGAGTATTAGATAATGTACTGCCAAACTTATTCATTTGTTAAAGGGATAGTTCACCCAAAAATGAAAATTGCTCCCCTTATGTTGTTCCCAAACTATGTGATTTTTTTTTCTTCTTCTGTGGAACATGAAAAAAGATATCGTTTGGTTCCCAGCGTCCATCAAAACATATTAGTTTCTTCTGTGAAGCATAAAGTCATATAGGCCTAGGTTTGGAACGATATGAGGATGAAATTTTTCACTTTTGGCTGTACTATCCATTCAATCATGGTATTTTCACTGAAATTATGAGAAATAGGAAAGAGATTCACTATTTAACTTGGATTGTGATTGACCAAATGCATAAACAAGTACCTCTACACCTAAGAAATGAGAAAAACCGATTATATTATGAAGGCTTCCAGCATTGCATTTCCGTGCTCTCCTTCAGTTTTGGCATTTACCTGCAGGCTTCATAGCGGGTGGAGTACTAGAGGGATTTCAGAGTGTTGTCCTCCTCTCGTGGCACTGAAAGGGTTAACACCGATACAGCACTTTCTACTGCAGATGGATCTGTGCTCTACTGAGCAGAGCAGTTCTACAGTGAAGCACTGCTGCAGCTCAGTACACACACTCACACTTACTCACTCCAACGCTGCCAGGCCACGGGGATTTACTTCAGCGGCTCACGTTTGCCATGAAGGGGTTGGCGAGCATAAACCGCGATTCGAATAAACCCATGCAACTTTACTGGAAGTGTGCGGAGTACTATTTAAAAGCGCCTGAGCTGCTCAGCAAATCGATGCGGTCGGTGGATGTGCCTCATCTGTTTTCCGAAGTGACTGAACTGTAACTTGCTGTTCTCGGCTGGCCACCGCTTGATACATTGGGGCAGGGTTGGGACTCTCTCTTTTTTGTCTGTACCTCTCTCTCCCTCCCTTCCCCCTCTCTCTGCACTATCTTCCTCCCTCCCCCGCCTCGTGCCGATTGAATCGGGGATCTCGCTGTGATCAGCCAGGTTCAGTATGAGGGCTGGAGGCTTGCTGGAGTGCACACGGGTCTGCGGGACCCTAGTTTTGTACCATGCATGTGACTGAAGAAAGCTACAGATATGCTTCTGGTTCCTCTGAGATGATCTAATGGCTGTAAGTAACGTTCTTGTTATTTTTGTGATAGCGTTGGATTTCTATCATAAGCAATTAACTTGCATTCAAGTTGAACCTGATTTGGCTCCGAAATGCTGAATGCAACACATTAAACCTTTGGTGTGTTTTAGTTTCTTATACTTCGGATGAGTACAACAAGTGCTCCAACAGTTGCGCAAATTGAGGGTAGGCTCGGGCAAGCTGTTAGTTTTCATTTAGCTGCAGTGTTTGGCGTGTCTTTAGTGCCATAAATCTGCAGTGACGTTGCTGTGGTGCGTATGTGCAGGATGTCTCTACGTCCTCTGGGAACCACCTCCCCTACTCTTTCGTTTGAATAGCTGGATCACATGCTCCTGGATTGGGGCTTTTAGCCATCGTCAGCACTTTGAGACACATCTTTCTCCATTTCTGAAGTCATCAGTCATCAGCTCCTACGTGTTGCGGACTGATGCCAGATCCAAAGGTGGTGTGTGTGTGTGTGTTTAAGAGAGACATTTGGATGTTTTTCCACCCTCCTCATCTACTTTTGGCTTTCAGTCAACATACGCAATGTTCTCTGGGTGCATTTGTTTGCACTGTCCAATGCAGCTCCTGCGCTGTCTGGCTCAGCTAACACGTAACCCTTGTTTGATTGTTACCTGATGCTCTATGTACGGTTTTCTGTAATTTTTTGGTAAAATATGTTGACAGTTACTAATTCGGATTCAAACTTAGCATCAATCAAAACAAACCTGATTTACTTTCTTAATTGCTGAATATTCTTGGTCATATTAACCATAGATTATTAACGGTATTTGTATTATGGTAATTTAATTTTAAGTTTAAGTTAAATATATTTTTCAGTGTAAAAAATTAGCTACATTAAGTTTTAATTCATAAATACTAGGCCTATGTTTTTGTGGAGTTGAACTACTCAGCATTTTACAACCTAAACTAACCCTTCCATGTCATGAAAAAATAAAATTATCTGATATTTTATGAGACTTATTGACCTTGACGGGAAGTTGTGAGGGTCTGCAGTGGTGATTTCATTTCCTATTTTTTCCTGCATATTTTTGCCCATTATTTGCGCCACTCTTGGTGGATTAAAGTTAATTAAAACATTCTACAATACTGCTCCAGTTAATTTTTTAATAAATAGTTTAAAAAAGCAGACAAACCACTTTTTCCATTATCTAGTACTATCCCTAGTTAGTGCTAGATGATGGCAAAAAGTCAAATAAAATTCCCCAATAATTGGTGGAAATGAGCCAATGGTGACTAATAACGATAAAAAAAATACTGATATCAGCTGATGCCGATATGATTCCAAAGTATTGTGCATTCCTACTTTTCTTTTATTGTGAACACTGTTTTCTCCTTGTAGTACTGAGAGAAAAGTAGGTCATTTCTCCAAAAATTTGTGAATCAAAGCTCCTCTTTTTTTTCAGTGGCCAACATAGTATCTAATTTGGTACCGCTGCGTTCAATTCTAGATTAGCTCCATATCATGCCAGACCTGCACATACACTTGCACAGCTTCGTTGAAATTCGGTAATAGTACTTGTCGACACCGTGAATTAGCCTAATCCAGCTGTGTGTCTCCTACCGTCTCCCCTGAAAGTCATCTTCATGTCGTCCGCATCGCGGCCCGCTAGTTCCCTGCATCTGACCCCGATGGCGACAACGAGAGAGCTATTTTTAGATCCTCCCTCTTGCTTCCTCCGTTTTGCTCTCTCGATTTCACTCTCCTGTAGTGAGGGATAATGTGCTGCATATCCAGATTTAAAAAGACGCTGAATCCCTGCCTCTCAGTTCACACCTTCATAGTAATGACTGTTAGCAGTTAGGAAGAGCTTGACACTTACTATTCGCAATGCCTCAGTCACGCATTACAAAGAGGCCTCTTGGTGGTAAGCAAAGAATCACTCACACAACTGTCACATTTCCGCCCTAATGATGCAGATATATTTTGCTGTTTTAATGGGGTATCTCAGGTCTTGGTGTTATCTCTGAAAGAGTCTCCAGAGTCGGACTATTAGAAGGCCAAGTTTGAACTTGCGCAAGGATTTTTTGCATGCCGCTTGCAAGCCAATTATCCCAGATCTGAGTTTCACCATTCTCCCTGTCAGATCGCCCCCATATAGTTGTCGTTACATAAAAACCACAGATATGTACACCATCTGTGCATCTTCCTATAATTTACTTTTTCCGGCTCTGTCAGAATTGATAACCCCTTCCACCCCCTGTTCTGTATCATTAATTAAAATGACTTGGGTAGATTCCTGTCGGAATAGTTTGGCCCTTACCTCTCATTATGACTTTGTTCAGCTGTCCGATCCATCTGTGAGAGAGTCCATTGGTGCCCATGCCTCCAGACCTCTGACAGTATAGAGCATTGGCTGCTAGTCAAGCCAGTATTCTTTCTGCACTATGAAGATTTGATTGACCAAGGCGTGAATGTGCAACCTGTCCTTCTGGAAACACAGATTTAGAATTATAATGTGTGCAAACACTAACCCTTAAACTAACCCTTCCATGTCATGAAAAAATAAAATTATCTGATATTTTATGAGACTTATTGACCTTGACGGGAAGTTGTGAGGGTCTGCAGTGGTGATTTCATTTCCTATTTTTTCCTGCATATTTTTGCCCATTATTTGCGCCACTCTTGGTGGATTAAAGTTAATTAAAACATTCTACAATACTGCTCCAGTTAATTTTTTAATAAATAGTTTAAAAAAGCATATAGAGCATTGGCTGCTAGTCAAGCCAGTATTCTTTCTGCACTATGAAGATTTGATTGACCAAGGCGTGAATGTGCAACCTGTCCTTCTGGAAACACAGATTTAGAATTATAATGTGTGCAAACAGTGGACTCATTTATCCAGTGTGATTTACACTACACTTATACGGGCACAATGTCCTCTTTGGAAAAGAAAACCCATGTAGGGTTCAAATGCACAATGTGTCCATTACTAGACATCCAAATCAGAAATTCCTCTTCTGCTCATTAAAATTCCAATTAAACTTCCAGTGGGGAGTGACCACTTCAATTCTGATTTCAAATAGTGATTTTGCAACAACTTGAAAATGTTTCAGTAATTAAATTTGGGGTTTTGGTAACTGATCTCTTAATGCTATTTGTGGTGTTGTGTTCTTGGGTAATCAATTGAACCAGTCGTAATAGTAAGTCAGCAGCAAGTCGCCTCTTGGTATTTTACCCTAATAAATTGTACATATTCTCTACCATCATTTTTGGTGACAGTGCGTCCACACTGCTGACATGTTTACATGTTGTAGCTTATCCACGTCACCTGCACAAAACTTGCGCCAGTAATGTAATTTGGAGCCCGAGTCTGTGCAGTAATGATTCATTAGGAGCCCAAGTCTACGCTGTAGCGAATCATTTGGAGCCCGAGTCTGTGCAGTAGTGAATCATTTGGAGCCCGAGTCTGTGCAGTAGTGAATCATTTGTAGCCCGAGTCGGAGCAGTAGAGAATCATTTGGAGCCTGAGTCTGAGCAGTAGCGAATCATTTGAAGCCCAAATCTGTGCAGTAGTCAATCATTTGGAGCCCGAGTCTGAGCAGTAGTGAATCATTAGGAGCCTGAGTCTGAGCAGTAGTGATTCATTAGGAGCTTGAGTCTGAGCAGTAGTGAATCATTTGGAGCCCGGGCCTGAGCAGTAGTGATTCATTAGGAGCCTGATTCTGAGCAGTAGTGAATCATTAGGAGCCTGAGTCTGAGCAGTAGTGATTCATTAGGAGCTTGAGACTGAGCAGTAGTGATTCATTAGGAGCCCGATTCTGAGCAGTAGTGAATCATTAGGAGCCTGAGTCTGAGCAGTAGTGATTCATTAAAAGCCTGAGTCTGAGCAGTAGTGATTCATTAGGAGCTTGAGTCTGAGCAGTAGTGAATCATTTGGAGCCCGACTCTACACAGTACTGATTCATTAGGAGCCCGAATCTGAGCAGTAGTGAATCATTAGGAGCCTGAGTCTGAGCAGTAGTGATTCATTAGGAGCTTGACACTGAGCAGTAGTGATTCATTAGGAGCTTGAGACTGAGCAGTAGTGATTCATTAAAAGCCTGAGTCTGAGCAGTAGTGATTCATTAGGAGCTTGAGTCTGAGCAGTAGTGAATCATTTGGAGCCCGACTCTACACAGTACTGATTCATTAGGAGCCCGAATCTGAGCAGTAGTGAATCATTTGTTGCCCGAGTCTGCGCAGTAGTGATTCATTAGGAGCCCGAGCCTGAGCAGTAGTTATTTATTTGGAGCATGAGTCTGCGCCAGAGATGGGCACTCGGGTTAGTGACTCGGACTCGAGTTGCACTCGAGTCGCATTTTTATAGACTTCAGACTTGACTCAGACTCGACCTGAAATGACTCCAGACTTGACTCGACTCGAGGAAAAGGACTTGTGAATATTTTAAAAGCAACTCGAGTCTTTTATCCTTAAATACTTATATAACTGATTTTCAAAAGGCGGACTGCTTCCGCACCCCCACATCCATCCGGACTGCGAGCTGTAACAGCACCAGCGCGTCAAAACAGCGGAGCGGATCACATAACAAGCGTCGTTTATGGCAAATATCTTTCAGCGCTATATACTCAGCTCCGTGCGCCTTCTGTCTCTCTCCGGGCACGCACCGGCGCCAAGTTTAAGAGCTGCAGATGACACGGTTATTTTAACAACAACAAAAACAATGCTGCAAATCTAGTTATTTTTCTTACTATCTATTTATCTCTCAATAACATATGACTCTGACTGTTCAAACCAGATGCGACAACACGTTTCTGATCTACATTTAGCATTATTAATCTGTAGGCTAAGAACATTTCAAAAGAATCATGTAATTATAATCAGGAAAATTGTTATTAGATGGCTAGGATAGAACTTAAACTTAAACTGCTGGTTATCTTTCTTTCTGCTCAAGATGAGAACGTTTTGATTATTGTATCTATTTTAGTAGATAATGCTTATAATATATTTAGCCTGAATAGTATAGACTTCAGGAGGAAAACCCTGAACAGAAACAGTGTTTTTTGTCACATGGCCTCACATGTATCTAAATGTAAAAGTACAATACATGTAAAAAATATATTTTTATTTATTGATATATTATTTATTTATTTATTTATTTTTTTGTCTGGACCTCTACTCTAGAATTCGTGCCTCTTGGAACTTTAATTGAAAACCCCTGACTTTTATCAAAAATAAATACTTGATTTGTATGGTTTTGTAATATCTGTGTCACATATTTCCTTGTGTGTCATGGTAGATAGGACTCTTATTATAGAATTTGATTACAGAAAAGCTGTTTTGAACATGGAAATGGATTAAAACATAAGTAACAGGCTGGATGTACATTAACCTTATATCTTAACACCTCTTTAAAAAAAAAAAAAAAAAAAAAAGCAGATCATAGATCATATATTTTGTCTATAGCCTAAAAAACAGCTTCGTAAATAGGAAGATTTCAATACATGAGGATTATGAATGGGATTTTATTTAGCGAGCCATTAAATGCCTTGAGACTCGAGTCGGACTCGTGACCAAAGACTTGAGACTTGACTCAGACTCCAGCGTCAAAGACTTCAGACTTGACTCGGACTCCAGGTTAAAGACTTCAGACTTGACTTGGACTCCAAGTTAAAGACTCGTGAACATCTCTGGTCTGCGCAGTAATGATTCATTTGGAGCCTGAGTCTGGCTACTTTTTTAAGTCAATGATTTTTGACCTGCCAAAACCAGAAATTTTTGTTTTTTGCCAAATATGTTTGGTGTGTCACTAATTGAAAGGGAGCCAATTCTTCATTCGAGTATTTCTCAACTATGATATTTAAACTAAATCTTTATTTACATGGTAAGCTGTTGTCTTGTCCATCACAAGTAAAACTTTGGTTACATGGCAAACAACAACTCTTAGGTTAATGCTTCAAAAAACACCCCAAAAGCTGTTCAAAGTGGTGTCATCTTCAGCAAATGACTTGTTTCGTAACCTTGTCATCACGACATTCCTCAGATGAGCAATTCGCTACTTGAGCGGGTTGATGAATTGATGCAATGAAGTTTTATTTCTAGCGTGGGAATCTCTTGATTGAAGAAATCTGTCAGAATGAATCTGGAGCCCACTGGGCTCTCATACGTTTATACAACAGTGGCAGGGCGGTCGTTACAGTGATTCCCGTCACGAAGGAATCCTTTTATGACATGTATGACATGAGGCGTTTGATTACTGCCTATGGGCATCCTGAAATTTCTGTCATGTACTGTCAAAAATGAAACATAGAGTAAAAGTGAAGGTCGACTGTGCTCATTTCGTACTTGCTGGTTGTTTTATAGTATGGTGAGAAATGGAGTTAGACTTTAAAAGACTACAGAAAATGTAGGTTAAACCTAGTTGTCTAAATCATTAATGGGTTAGTTCACCCCAAAATGAAAATTCTGTCATTAATTACTCACCCTCATGTCATTCCAAACCCATAAGATCTTCGTTCATCTTCAGAACACAAATTAAGATATTTTTGATGGAATCTGAGAGCTCTCTGACCCTGCATAGACAGCAACACAACTGCAATGTTCCCAGTCCCAGAAAGTAGCAAGCACATCGGTGAAACAGTTCATGTGTCATCAGTGGCTCAACTTCAATTTTGAGAAGCTACGAGAATACTTTTTGTGCGCAAAGAAAACAAAAATAACAATTTATTCAACAATTCTTCTCCCCAAGTTACCGTCTTCCGGGATTTTGGAGAGTACCCCAGAACATAATCAACGTAATCAGTGTTGTTTACGTTCAGCATGCGTGTGCTTTCTCCTGAACGTAAACAACTCTGATTGCATTCTGGGGAAAGCGTGCACATGCGTCGTGGTACTCTCCAAAATGGCAGAAGACAATATATCAAAAATATCTTAATTTGTGTTCCGAAGATGATCGAAGGTCTTATGGGTTTGGAACGACATGAGGGTGAGTAATTAATGACAGAATTTTCATTTTGGGGTGAACTATCCTTATTAGCTTACCATTACCCATATCTTTTTTTCATGGTTAATCTTGCCTGGAAGTTACTGGAAGAAGGTTGATTGACAAATGATTGGTGTGAGACACAGCAGTCAATTAGAAAATGAGAACCTTCTCTTTCTCTCTCACTCCATCCTTTCTGCTTTCAAGACCAATTAGTGCAAGTAGCTACAGTGCTACAAATCTTATACAAACACAACCTCAAAATGCTGCCTCATCTGGTTTTTCCCTCTTTTAGCTGTTAACCAAAGTAAAATTAACCTTTTTTCTGTTAAAGGAGCAACATGGAACTTGAACACACAGAATCAGAGTTTGTCGTGCATGTATTTATTAAGTCGTGAATGTAACTGTAAAAGTCAGGAACGGTATTGCCCAGTCATGTTCTAAAAGCTGACTTGTGAATCTCTTAAGTGCTTTTCCGTTGCGTGTAAACTTAACTGAAACTTCAGAAGAAACTGTGAACTAAGATTTACTGTCAACTGGAATCAAGTGGTCCCTTTGTTAGCTTTTCAGCTGGCCGATGAAAACCACCCATAAATTCTGACAAAAATGGTGCAGGGTATGTTGCATCAGCGTTTTTACAGTGCCGATCAGCCTTAAGATGGGCATAAATCCTCTCAATCCTCCTTTTGCTCTCTAGAGTGCAAACTTTTCCCGGCCGGGCTTCAGTTTTGCCCGCTGCTGTTTGTGAATATTTAAGATTGCCCAAAGTACCGTATTGTGTTTCCCCTCAAGTGGGGTTTCTGCCAATGTTTTGTGTGTAAAATATCTTTGAATACATAGACGCCTTTGTATTTTCTTTACAGCTTATATATTTTTGAAGCTGTCTGGGTTGAGACAACAAACCATTTGTACCTCTCTTGATGCTGTGTTAGTTTCTTTTCTTACCCTCCAACTCTGGAGCCGGCTGGCAGCTTGCCTAGACCGACAGGAGGAACTGAGGGAAGAGTGATCTTGTGGTTAACAGGATAAATCCAAAGCTCTGTTCAAAACCTAGTAAGATACCTCACAGTTTACTGCCTACATGTTTAGGTACCATTTTAGGTGGCATTATAGCTGATACAGAACCTCATAAGTGTGCGATATGGAACTCTGCAACACCAAATGGAGATGCAAAACACAATTTAAGTTGATTTGAGTTTGATATTAGCTTTTTACGTTAAATAGTCTGTTAATAAGTATAAAAAACATTCTCATTTTCCATTTAGCTTTTTGCAGTGCATTTCTGGGATTGCATTTCCGCAAAGGACACATAATGATGCATTAAAATTTGGCCAAAATTAGGTATTTTAGGTGGTAGTATTATTAAAATAAACATGTTCATACCAGGAATATGCCATTTGTTTCAGTGGAGTTGGACATTAGAATGTTAAGATAAATGCACAGTTAAAGGGATAGTTCACCCAAAAATGAAAATTTGATGTTTATCTGCTTACCCCCAGGGTATCCAAGATGTTGGTGACTTTTTCTTCAGTAGAACACAAACGAAGATTTTGAACTCAAACCTTTGCAGTCTTTCAGTCATATAATGGCAGTCAATGGGCTCCAAGGCTTTGAGAGTCAAAAAAACATACACAGACAAAACCAAATTAAACCCTGCGGCTCGTGACGATACATTGAGGTCTAAAGACGCGAAACGATCTGTGCAAGAAATTGAACAGTATTTATATCGTTTTTTTACCTCTGATACACCGCAATGTCTAACTGTCCTGAGCGCATTCACAACAGCCGGCGCGTGACGCGTCTTCTTTTTCTTCTTGCTTTATGGCTTATCGCAGACTTATGAGTGCATTACCTCCACCTATCTCTCAAATGGACCATTGACACTCTATCTACAATCTCAATTAGGAGTGTCAGTGGTCCATTGCAGTGCATTCTGGGATTGCATTCTCTGTGAAGAACACTTGATGTTAGCAGTTGGCATAGTTAAAAAAAAAATAGGGTGTTCAAACCAGTAGCGCTACTATTTCAGTAGAGTTGGATATTAGCATGTTGCTAAGCTAAATGCTAAAAAAATTTTTTACTGAGCTTGTCATAGTGCATTATGAAATTGCATTCTCTATGAAGAATACATGTGATGTTGCCAAAAAATTTGGCCAAAACAAGATATTTTAGCATAATTAAAAAAATAGTTTATATCAAGAACGTGACTTTTATGCCTTAAAAGGATAGTTCACCCCCCCCCCCCCCCCCCCCCCCCCAAAAAATTCTGTAATCATTTATTCATTCATGTTGTTCCATGACCGACTTTCTTCTGCAGAACATTAAAGAATATATTTTGAAGAATGTCTCAAATGTTTCAAGACCATATTGGACCACTGAGACATTTCTCAAATTCCTTCTTTTGTCTCACACAAAACAACATGAGTAAATTATAAGAGTTTCCATTTTTTAGTGAACTATCCCTTTAAATGCTGCCACAGAGTATGTAATGCATCTTTAAGAAGACAAAAACAGTTCATGTGAATCATCTTTCAAGGACGTTCTCTTGTGGTATTACAGTCGCTCTTGAGGCTTTGACTCGCTGGATTAATGTCTGCCTGCTGTTTGGTTTTTCTTGTACGGAAGATTTCTATGATTCAGCCTGTTGTTCCGTAGAGTGACTGTCTAATGCCCGGCCGGCAGATCTGACAGATCTCGAGTGCGCTCGTTCAGCGTAAGTAGCATTAGTTACAGAACACTTGGAATTGGCCATCTCTGGTGGATGCACTGAACGTTTACACTTTTTAACATTCAACAAGGGAGAGAGGAAGAGATTGTACAAGAGGCAGGCAGATGGAACTTCTAATCCACTTCCTTCCACGTGATGAAATGGGCTTGTTAGGGAATAAACGCAGTGATGTGGAGTCACTGACTGAATCTGAGAGGGCTGAGTGACGTCCCAGTTCGCTGAAAGGAGCTGTTGTACTCACAAGGACACGGGTTCGATTCCAGCATACGTCATGGGCTGATATGAAATCTCTCTTGTAGTCGTCTTTCCTTAATTAGCTTGACAGTTTAAGCCATTTTTTAAAATCCTTGAATCATTTTAAAGGGTTACTCTAGCTATTGGTTTTCATTTAATAATTTTCTCTCATCACATTCAGTTGCTGTGATCTGCTGCATTGCAGGTTCATGGATTAAACCATTGATTGCATTGCTTTAAAACGTACAGTACGTTGGATTCAAGGTATATAGTTTCATCAGTTCATGCATTCCATTCAGATTTTGTCTCATTTTTAAAACCCATGTTTTATGCACATTTAATTAGGAAAATTTCCTAAATTTATTTGATTGAAATAAAATCAATTGTGAAATATTATTACAATTTAAAATTAATGTTTTCAATTTTATTATGTTTTAAAACATAATTTATTCCTGCGACGCAGTGCTGAATTTTCAGCATCATTCCTTCAGTCTTCAGTGTCACATGATCCTTCAGAAATCATTCTAATATACTGATTTGCTGCTCAAGAAACATTTCCTATTATTATCAAAGTTGAAAACAGTTGTGCTGCTTATTTTTGTGGAAACCGTGATACAGTTTTTTCCAGGGTTCAATATATATAGTTTTTTTTATTTTCTAGTTATTAATTTAAAGTCTAATGCACACTTTTTTGAAGTCTGTGAATTCATCTTTCTTTAAATTCTTTTTTTAAATAAACATTTAAAAGTTTAATGTAATCTATAGCAAATTAAAAATTTATATAAAAAATAAATGACTGTATTTTTCACATTGTTCATTGTTGTGATGCCAAAATTCACTTTTAGAATTTAAAACAAATTATTTTAGCTTTCACTGTTTATTTGATTTTATTAATGTTATAAAATGGTAATATCAATTTATTGATGATGATGGAAATAATAATAATAGTAATCAGCTTATTAGTATGACCCAGAGTATTTATTTCAGTGCAGCCTTATTTTATTTTTGTCTACTGTAATTTTATTGACAAATATATTTGCAAAGTTTTGTCAATGTCTAGTTACACTGATCAAATGAACAGGTGGATGGAGCAAAACAGAATGCAAGTGACACTTTTGCATAACATTTCTAAAAGTATCTGTTTTTAACATTTATTATGCCATGCTAAAACCTTCTTGGAGAAATTGCAGCTCCAAATTCATCCTCTTTTGAGCACTGCTTCTAGGTTATAGTTGAGTTGACTAGTTGGCCTCATGTTTATTTGCATCACAAAAAATTAATATGGCATCTAACCAAACTAAATTCATTCTTTTTTAGTATAGTTCTGTCTAACTTATGTTTTCGTGCAGCACCACTATCCCGCTGAGAGTTGCTGTGGCTTTAACAAGCCTCGGAAAGATGCAGGATATGTTAATAGCACCGATCGATCCCAGCAGCTCCTCATTGCCATGCAGGGTGCAGGTGAAGGGTTGAGCTTGCAGTAATTGTCCCCTAGGTCAGCACATTTCCCACAATGCACTGCCCTCAGATTCTCTCTTCTTCCTCCCTCCCTATTATTTCTTGCTCTGGGTTTTATATTAATTCCTAGTCTGTCAGTCATCTTTCATTACACTATAATCGTCAAACGGAGCTTGTTTGGCTGATGTGCCTGCATTCGGAGAGCGATATGGTGAGGAGCGTCAGATCTTCCAGAAGGAAACGATAGAGACTACAGATATGGATGGTGAATAAAAGACCACAAAGTGACTCTGTAGACGCCGCAAAAAGACTTCATTTGGTCAGATTAGTGTGCAAGTCGAACAAAAACTGCTTGATCTGCAGAATTCATTCACAGGCGCTTTATAAAATGCGTTTGAGATTAAAGGGATCAGAGTGCGGTCGAGTTACAGTCGTTTTTTTAGCCTTGGCAAGAGACCGATAACCATAACTCTTGCTGTCAGGGTGTAGTAGATCTGTTTAACTAGCTGTGCGCTAACAAGATGTGTGCGGATTGAGACGGGCCCGATGTGAAGAGAGCTCAGAGCCGTGAAGCGGACGAGACCTGAGTTATTATCTGCGAGGTCAAAGGCAGCAGACGGATGGACCGAGACTT